>JAZKJV010003657.1:0-482692 GCA_037367405.1 Ottelia alismoides
TCGGGGACTCTACAGACTGGTCCAACCTCCTCATGGTGTTTCTACTATACCTACTGGACCAGTCTCTACATATCGGTGGCACCTTCATTTTGGCCACCTTCCGCTGCAGAAGCTATGTCATGTTCTCTCTCAGATTTCCACAATCAGTGTGAGGCATGCCAGCTTGGGAAGCATCATCGTTCCTCCTTTCCATCCCATCAGAGTCGGAGCACTTCTCAGTTGTTTGAGCTCCTTCATTAAGATATCTAGAGTCCGAGTCGTGTTCCAAATCATCAGGGACACCGTTTTTATCTTGTTATTGTTGATGATTTTGTAGACTTTTCTGGATCTTTCTATTAAAGAATAAGTCTTAGGCTAGATTTGTGATCAAATATTTTATTAATGAAATAAAGAATACTTTTTTATGCTAATGTCAAATATCTCCGTACCGATAATACCTTAGAATTCTGCATCTTACAGCTTTCTGAGTTTCTTAAATCTCTTGGCATTGTTCACCAGACCTCATATGCCTATACTTCCCAGCAGAACGGTGTTGCTGAGCGCAAACATCGTCACTTACTTGATGTGACCAGAATCTTGTTGATACAGAGTCGTGCTCCTCACTCTTACTGGGGTGATGTCTTACTGCATGCTATTTGGTGAACCGTATGCCCTCGTTTGTGTTGGAAGAGAATATTCCTTTCTCGATTGTGTTTCCCGAGAAGGATCTTTTCTCCCTAACACCACGTGTGTTCGGATCTGTTGCTTTTGTTCATGATGTCTCTCCAGGTCGTGACAAGCTCTCTCCTAGAGCTGTCAAGTGTGTGTTTGTTGGCTACTCTCGTACCCAGAAGGGGTAATGTTGCCTTGATCCACTAAGGCGGAAGTACTTTGTTAATGCTGACGATATTTTCTTTGAGTACGTTATGTATTTTTCTCCTACACGTGATAGACTAGCCCCGTCTGACTCTGACGATGAGATCTACATGCCTCCATCTCCTATTGTCGTTCCTCCGCCTCCCTCTACTCCTGCTCTACCACCACCTCCTCAGCCACCACTACCACCTACACCTACTCCTGCCTTTACACCTTCTCCTATGACTCCACCTTCTACTGTGACTCAGTTTTTACTACGTGTTTTTACTCGCAGGTCTCGCACGATTCCCCCTGCTCACAGGTCTTGCCCGCCATCCATCACACCTCGTGTATGTAATGAGCACGTTATTTCGATTGATGGCACCACTGAGTTGTTTGTGCATCAAGATTCCATAGAGGATGACCAGGTGCCCTCTCAAGAGGGGAACTCACAGGTTACGGACTTAGCAAATGATCTTGATGTGACGATTTCTCTGCGTAGGACGAAATGCAAGTGTGTTACTTATCCTCTTGCAGCCCAGGTTTCCTTGAGCAGACTGTCAGAGGATTTCAGGAGATTTACCTTGATAATTATCAGCCACGGAGATACCACGAACATATCAGAAGGCTCTTCAGGACGGTCAGTGGAGGTTGGCCATGGAGGTGGAGATGATTGCGCTACAGTCACGTGGTACGTGGAGTCTTGTTTCTGCTCCAGTTGATGCATCTGTTGTGGGATGCAAATGGGTGTTCACTGTGAAACACCATGCATATGGCAACGTGGATCGCTATAAGGCGAGGCTTGTGGCACGTGGGTTCACCCAGACATATGGGGTGGACTATCGGGATACTTTATCTCTAGTTGCCAGACATTCTACTCTGTGTATTCTACTTTCTATTGATGTGACCTGAGATTGGCCCCTTTATCATCTTGATGTGAAGAATGCCTTCCTCTATGGTGATCTACAGGAGGAGGTCTACATGCAGCAGCCTCCTGGGTTTGTTGCTGAGGGGGAGTTTCAGAGGGTTTGCAGGCTACATAAGGTTATCTATGGCCTTAAGCAGAGTCCAAGAGCATGGTTCTAGAAGCTCTCGGACTTCGTAGAGCAGCAGGGTTTTTGATATCAACTATCGACCCCTCTTTGTTTGTGCAAAGGACCCAGCGAGGTACTGTTGTCATTCTTGTTTATGCCGATGACATTATTGTTACAGAGGATGATGAGCATGGCATTCAGGGTGTCAAGCACTTCCTAGGTCAGCAGTTTGTGACCAAGGACCTCGGTCATTTACGTTACTTCCTTGGACTAGAGTTTGCCAGGAACCAACGAGGACTTGTGATGACCTAGAGGAAGTACGTTATAGATCTCCTTTTAGAGACAGGCATGGCAGATTGCAAACCTGCCACTACTCCTATTGACCCGAGCATGAAGCTCTATGATAATGATACTGAGGAAGTCGACAAGAGGAGGTACAGAGAGCTTGTTAGCAAGCTATTATATGTGACTATTACCAGGCCCGACATATAATTTGTCGTGAGCAAAGCAAGTCAGTTTATGAAGCAACCCAGACATGCACATATGGATGCAGTCCATATGATTCCGAGATACCTAAAGACTTCCGGTACAAGATTTCTTTTGAGCAGAGGTACATCCCTTTCAGTTACAGCATGTGCAGATACAGATTATGTTGGGTGTCCAAAGAATAGAAAGTCTACATCAGGCGTCGATGTGTTCATGGTTTAAAAAAATGCACCTCGAGATGCAAGGCGAAATAGGACGGGTGAAAAACGCCCTGAGGCAACCGCCTCGGACCCCCTGGCTGAAGTGTGCGCCTCGGATACTTGAGGCGATCGAGGCAAGGCGAGGCGGTGAGGCGGGGTGAAGCGCTAGGTGAGGCGTTAGGGGCTTTTTCAAGTATTTTTTAAAGAAAATAATTAGTCCTATTCGTATTTTCATATGTTTATAAAGGTCTAATTATTGAGTATATATTTATGCAAGATGAATGCTTAAATTTGACCTTTTTCATATTCATATTTACCATTAACATGTCTAATTATTTTAGTAAACTCTTACTATTACACCTTTAAACATATAAGAAACTGTGTACGAATCCGAATACCCATATAAAAAAATTAGGACGGGGGCGCTACCCCCTACAACCCCCGCAAAGGGGGGCCAACCTAGACCCTCCTAACCCTCCAAGCTTGCTGACTAGGCAGCGAGACCCTCATACTAGTAGGGTATGGTGGCACAGGGAGGACATGAGACCGTTCTTCATCTAGGTTTAGTAGAACATACGGTTAGGATTCAAATCATATGATTCATATCAACAACTTGGATATCTATAATGACAACCATAGCAAATCCCTTTTTGATAAATATTTTAGTGAAAGTTATACCCAATGATTTCCTTTTGACTGGGTAGAAATCTAGTAGAAAGATTTATGGCATTGACATATCCTTTTTTTGCATGTTCTTATCTCCATAATACCATCATATATTACATTGTTATATACTATATGTTTGTCAGATTATATTATTTCACCAATAAATATTTATTATATATTTTATAATTATTTTTCTATACAAACTGAGGCTTACATCTCGACCGTCTTGAGGCTACGCCTCGCCTCGCTTACAGGGAAAACGCCTCGTTTTGCCTTCCATCTTTTAAAACCTTGGTTGTGTTCATAGGGAATTCCTTGATTTCATGGAAGAGTAAGAAGCAGACGGTGGTTGCCAGATCAAGTGCTGAGTCAGAATACAGGGCCACAGCGCAGGCTAGCACAGAGATGATGTGGGTCGGATCTGTTCTTACTGACTTGACTATAGAGGTGCCTCTTCCCATGCATCTCCAATGTGACAATCAGACTGCTCTTTTCATTGCCAACAACCCAGCCTTTCATGAGAGGACAAAGCACATAGAGGTGGACTATCACTACACTTGTAACATGATATAGAAGGATCTTATCGCTACTACGCATGTTGGCTCTGAAGACCAGGCAGCAGATGTACTTACAAAGGCCCTAGCCAGAGGACCCTATCAGAGATGTAGTTCCAAACTGAGTTTGATCGATATCTATGCTCCAGTTTGAGGGGGAGTGTTGAGATATTAGTTATCTTTATTATTGTTTTTTTAGTTTCTATTTCTTTTGTCTCCTTCTTGTAATTTTCCTAATAGGTTCTTCCCCTATACAAGAGAACCCTAGGGCCTCTCATTAATGCAATCAATTCTTTTCCCTCAACAAACATTAATAGTGATATCTATTTGAAATAAATTTTTGATGGGGAGGGTGCCACCGAGCACTGCCCCCTGACCAGCAGACTTTCAAAAAAAATAGTGATATGTTTGATATGACCGATATGTGCGATATATGAGGTATAAATGATCGATATATGTGATATAAGTGTATTTGTAGATTATTTATTATTTTAATAACTTGAATGATCTCAATTTGTGAAAAAAACAGGGTTGTTTTTAGTTATTTCTGATATTTCCACTGATACCATCGATATATCCCTGATATATTTTTTTCCAAACGGACCGGACCAAATACGATATCGATATTTCGAACCTTGATTCAGCATAACTCAGAGTGAATGCAGTCGCAAAAGAAGGTTGAACTTCTTTTTTTCTTCTTTGATGTATTCAAATTTGTCTTGTATGGAGTCTTGAATTATGTCAGTTGATGTAGAAATGCATTGATATTCTTCATTTGAGTGTTATGCTATTATTTCTTGATTCCATTGTATCTCGTAAATTAGAACGCGTGTTGAGCAGATTCGACAATGAATCATCCATCTCCAAACATATATAATAGCACTTTGTATAAAACTATAGTGATCTATGCTTTCTTGAACGTCTTGAAGGATCATCACATCGTGAGAATCATAGTAGGTCATATAGGGATATATCGGTATCGGTGGAGAGCTCATACCGATATTCATATAGATATCCATTTACCGGATATCGGCCGATATCTCACGAGATGTTGACCATATCGCTCGAAAATGATTAGTTTCAGTACAAATTTCCTGGATATCAATAGATATCGTCGATATTTCGCCAATATATATATATATATATTCTCGGGATGAAACCACGGGCGAAGGCCTCAAAGGGCAGAATCATCTATTGAAGTTTCTTAATGAGTACATGAGGTGTGGGGCTCCTTATATAGCCCCGCAGACAGACCGAAGTCCCACTAATAGTAGATGTGAGACTAAATATGCGTGGGTGGTAATTGGTTCTTAGAGATATCCAATTATCCTCTATTACATACTCCAACAGTAGGAATTCGTGACACTTCCGGGAGATGTTCCCTAAAGTGATTTTTCCTGCATCCAAACTGTAAAATTCATCCTTCTGCCGAGAACAACCAAAATAACAAAAACTAATTTACATGGACTTACAAGAAAAACTGCAGGACTAAAAATGAACTAAATGCAATAAAAAAATCTTGAAAAAATAAGATTGTAAAAACATAAACTCATTCTTTTTTCTTTAGAATAAGCACAAAAATCCACCAAAGTCATAGGGCATTTAAACTCCTTTTACTAAAAAAGAGTAAAAGATGATAAGTGTACCGGACGAAGAGGCAGGCCCAAAGGACTCAGAGCACAATTAGTCTTGGGCATGCTCCAGTCTGGTGGGTGATGGTATCTGCACGAAGGACCGTATTTACAATCCCCTGTCCTCATGTAAAACTGGCATTCGGGTTGCCCAGGTCTCTCTGGGAAATTATGTTCTTTCTGAGTGTTGCTTGAATGCCCAGTCAGGGAAGATGATAATTGATAGGGACCGGGATATGCTTGTGCTGACGCAGATAACTGGTATGGTGCACTCCCATACATGGAGCCTGCCTGAACAGTTTGCAGTGGCCCGGACGAAACAACAGGGCTTAAGTGAGGCTGTTTAACAGGGAAAATTAGGTTGTGGTATCATCTCTTTCTAACTGTAATAAAAAAGGATGGAACTTGCTATTAATCACAAACCGGATAAGGGCTCCAACCCGGTACAGGAATCACTCCCGGGGACACAGCTATAGGTGCATAAGCATAGGAACCCGGCAAATAAGCTTGAGGCCGCGCAAGCGGCCAACCGGCCACAGCAGTGTAAGGATGAGATGGAGGAGCAGCGGGAGACTGCACCGAAGGATAGAATGCTTGTGCAGGTACAGAGGCCGGCACCGGAGTACCCGCTGGTTGCGGGTGATGAAATTTGCACGTGGCACCAAACTTACAGTTGCCAGTTTTCACATAATACATGCATTCCTTTTCACCCTACATCACTCGAATACCAAAGAACCTTTCTCAACAAAACATAAGAAAAAAATGAAAGAAAGGAGGAGCGATACCAACCGGTCGCAGCGGGAACCCGCGGTAATTGAGATGAACCTGATGATGAGAAGATCCCCCTTGGTTGGGGTGGTGATACTTGCAGGTGGCACCAAACTTGCAGTTCCCTGTCCTCATGTAATACTGAAAAGCACAACCAGATACCCACGGTTGTGCAAAATGGCACTACCCAGAAACCACCCACATTGTGCGGATCCTTCAAAATCCGCAATCATAGAACCCGAAATAACGACAATACCTGGCACAAAGGCTGCCCGATTCTCTCAGGGAATTCCGCGCCCGTCCTCACAGTCACTGCTGCCGCCTGATCACCCACCCCCAGATATGTTAGTATCATCACCAAAATTACCTACAGATCGTTTCCAAATGAACAGAAAAGGGTTAAAGCCGAGCATCAAACCGAGCGATCACGGGGGTGATGGAAGCGGCAGCGGTCGCCGTAGCCGCAGGATCCCGTGCGGAGGTAATAGATGCAGTCGGGCTCGCCGGGACGCTCCGGGAGTGTCGCGCCCAATTCCAGCTGCCACATGGGTTCTGAACGAGATAGAGAGAGGGGCCCGAGAGGTCAAATACCTAATCGGGGAATTTGGGGGCGTCGGAGAACGTAATGCGGTTGCGCTGCTTACCTTCGAGTCCCGTTTGGGGATCGGAGCTCCGCTGCTGCTGCTGCTGCTGTTCCATGGGACTTCTCCACTGCTACTGGAGGTCTCACATAGGCGCACAGGGGTCCTCTCTCTCTCTCCCTCTCTCTAGATTCTTGGAGGAGCGTGTTGTGCGTGGATGTTTGGTTTGAGACTCTTTCTCTTGTCAAGGGGCTGGCCTTTTGTGGGACTCTCTCTACGAACTCTGGTGAGTGGGGTTGCTTTTCTGTCCGGTGCTTTCTTCTTCCCCGTTTTCTAAGCCGTGGAAAATTTTTATCCCCCCTTTCCTTTTCCACGGGGAAGGGGAAATGGTGCCATATTTCCGCTTGTTGGTTTTAGTACCCGCCAAGGGGCGGCGGCGGGTGCTGTTTATTTTAATGACGTTGGAATAGGCTGCCATTTATCGTTGCTATTTGACCGTATTGCTTGGCTTTGGGTGTGGAATCTGAACGTGATTTAAGCATATATTTGAATAGTGCGGCAAAACATTGCGTGGGATTGGGCGTGCGATTGGTTGATATTATAGGTGTGTTTGTTAGAAAACCTATATTTATGTCTATGTATATTATAATAACACTCTAACCCGTTATATTTCATAATTACACCACCACACATATAGATGTACTTTATTTTACAATTTACGCTCCTACTATTAAAAAAATCCTCGGTCAAACCGGAAATTTTGCCTATAAATATTATAAAATAATTGACATTTTAATATTGATATCTATAAAAATGTTTAATATTAAAATCTCTTCTTGGTCTTCATCTCTTGTCACCACCTTCACCGAGCCCCATTGTACCCTTGCCTTGTCTCTCTATGGCATTGTTTGCATACTTCTAGTATGTAATTTCTCCCATCCCCCATCATTTGTGAACATTCTTGTATTATTTTGATTTTAATAATGAGACATGCTTTATCGCAAGTTGCTCGCACAAATATCTATGTTTGACTTGCAAGCTTAAAAGTTGTTTCAAGAACAAGAAAGCATCAAAAAATCAAAGCCTTATATCAACAATTTTTCATTCTTATCATTGTTGTAACCTGATTTGTAGTATCAACATGGAAATATGTTTGCTTGTATATTAAATATATACTTAATTGTATCAACATGACTTTCCATTTCTAAACTGACTTTGATCGATCACTCTTCAGTTCCTTATTGATCAGCTTCTAATCGACCATCTTGTAGTTCTGATCAACCAATTCATAGTCAATCAACAGTCAACCCATGATGTATCCACACATGATCGATCAATTATTTTTAGTCTGATCGATCACTTCATGATCGATTAACTTTTAGACATGATCGATCAATGATTCAAATTCAACGCTAATGACTATATAACGGCTCCTTTTGATCAATCAACTTCAGTATTTATCGATCAATCAAAATAGTATAATCGATCAACTCTCTAGTATCTTGATGATTTCCTTATAGATGTACCAATGGTCATTATTTTCCAAAGCTACACTATGGCACTATAAATTAGATAATATATCTTAATTAAAAGACAAGCATTCCAAGGCTAAACATTCTAAGGGCTTCTTTCTTTTCTCTCTGTCTATATTCTTCGTTATTCATAACTTTGAGAGAATTTGTGTTCAAAGAGCTATTTTGATTTTTTAATGAATCCAAGATCTTTAAGTCTGCATTCAGTTCCAAGTTTCTAAGCTTCTTTACAACTAATCGAAAATAGATTTTCAGCAGTCGACGATGTTATTAGTGAAAGATTTCTATTTTTATTATAATCACGTGTGTTTTATTCTCTAAGATATTGTTATTGCTCATTCTTTGTGTGTGTGTGTTTAGCAATATATCTCTATTGCATGTAGTACAAAAGATATTAGACTGCATTTTCCATCTAACACTTTCTACAAGGAGTCTTGGTGTGTTTATCCAAGAGTTGTAGGTGCCTTGATGTTTGATTCAAGAAGGTCTAAGGATATTCGAATTCTGACAATCCTTGATGGTATCTCGGTGTCTAATCCACGAGTGAAGACTTTGGTGTTTGATCAAGAGAGAGGACTTCGGTATTTGATACAAGATTGTAAAGAACAGTGGTGTTTGATCCAAGATTGTAAAGTACATTGGTATTTGATTCAAGAGCTTTATAAATAGTAGAGTTATCCACATAAATATCTTGAATCGTGAAGTAGTTGATAAGCACAATCGGTCGAGAATCTTGAGTCAAGTAATAGGATCGTAGTTCCCCTCAGTAGTATTCTGATCCTACAAACCCTCTCATTTGATATTAGAGCTAGTTCAATGCAGACCAACAACATCAACAGCATCTCCAAAATCCAGTCGATGGTAAGATATTCTTTATTTGATGGTGTGAATGAAAACTGATGGATAGTTAGAATATAGATATTACTTAAATCGATGGATTTCTGAATCTAAACTATTAGTGATCATAAGTTCACTCGCCTAATCATCTATAGAGATACAATCTAACACACAAAGAAGAAGAAAGTGGTACACAACTCTAAGGCTATGAACACCCTCTTATGCATTAACAGTAATATGACTCACAAAATCTGGAACAAGGTGAGCATTGTGACATTCCGCGACCTGTTCCGATAAGGAAGATGGGAAGTCCGGTCATCTTTTGAGTGCTTTTCTTGACTTCCACAATGAGTACATGTAATCAATATTCGGAACATAAAGAAGAAAGAATATACAATGTTACAATGTGACAATGTCCATTGCACTATTTGGAATGTACAACTCCAATACAATACTTATTTTGAAAGGTATAATTTTCCTCAAATATGCAATACAATTTCAAAACAGTTCCACCATCCTCTAATCAAAAGGTACAACATACTACAACATGGCTAAAATGAGTAAGGAGATCAAAGACTAAATTTTATGAATCTTGCCAATCATATATCAATGTAACATTGCCTGCATACCATCCCAATTGTCTTAACCATAAGCACGTAACCTAATTTGGGAAATTAGTACTGCGGACGAGTTAAAAAACCTAGTAACAGATAATAGCATAAACCACATGTAACCAAAATATATACAAAAAATAAAAGCAAAATATGACATTATTTCATAGCCAATATATATGCAACGGGTAATATGCACAATGTGAAAGTATCCCAATTTATTTGCAATAGTAAGTATCCATCTCAACAAGATTTAACAACATTCTAGCAAAATATGTAGTGATCTAAAGAAGTGTAATTTAAGTAAAAATTACAAGAGTGTGTGAGAAGAATGATCTTATGCATCACTATTTACGAGGTTCGGACCCATGCTTTCTATATGTGTGTGTATTGTCAACATATATTCTCAAGATATGGAAATATGAACCAATTATATCATCTTAACAAGATTTCCATGTTCCAAAATTAAGAGCTGATCATAACCAAAACCTACTACATCTACACACATTCTACTCTTGGACATCTCATGTTGTGTAACGCATCAGTATAAATTTATAACCATGGTCCGAATCATTCATATCCCATGCTAGGGATTCAAACTATGATTTACCTGTGATCGTACTATTTATTCCACGAGACATTCATGTACACACTTGGTATGACCTCGTACATGATCTATCATCATACGTAGAGGTCGGTCACCTTGCATTACTGCACACAACACCATTATAAGTAGCTAACTTTGAAATTAAATTCCCATTCCATTCCTTAATAGAATTGAGTGCCGCGTCAGAAAGATCTCAAAAGGCTCTACAAATTATTGAGAAAGATTTGTGATATAATTTCATGTAAACCTAGAAATTCAATCTCAAAGTTAGAACATTCTCTATTGTGTTGCTGAAAACAACACATTGCCTTAAAATCATGTTATCTTCCAAGTTAGATTCCAAGCACCTTTGAGCCAGATTTGTGTTGATTTTGATTTTTCTTGACAGATCTTTTAATTGTCTACTTGATAAAATCATTAAACTCGAGAATTCAACTTGAATTGACTTCGATTCATGAGATCAAATTTGACATTTGCTTTCTTTTTTCTACTAGTATATAAAATAATCATGAAATCTTTAAAATCAATTTCCATTGCATTTCTCATTAAAATCATTTGGTTTTTAAAAGCTTAGAAAGATTGAAGAACGATTTACATTCATGACACATTTGAACCTTCAAAATTCAAGCTCAAAGTATTGAATTTGTGAAAATAGCGAGTTGTTTATATGATCGACCGGTATTAAAATTCATAATCCCATGGAATTTATCAATGAAAATAAATAAATCATACGAAATTTGATTGATAAGGCTACAACTTTTGTGAATGATGTTTTGTGATCCAACCTCATTTGAACCTCTGCTTTCATGTATGAACATGACATTAATTTTTCTCTAGCTCTTGTTACCTTCATGAATCTTCATGTTGTATATTTTTTTGATCTAAATGAAGCCTTGAAGCGGTTCTCCCAACATATACTACCACATACAAGTCCAAACAAGTACATATAATTATTTGAGTGCCAATCCAAGTAAGTTATTATTCTATTGAGGTTCATTATTTAACCTAATAGTAACAAGACAACATTTCACTGTATAGTCGATGAGGTTCCATAAGGTTGTTAGCCATGTGATCCTGAGGTGAACCATTTTCTGCAATACAATGTTATTGTAATCTTTGATATATCAAAAAAAGTTATTTATTTATTTCATCCCCAGTCTGATATTAAATGAATGAATGCACTACAAGGTACCTTAGTACAACTAGGGTTATGTACCATGGCTATCTTAATGAGCATACAGCTTTTGATTCAATGGTTTAATCATAGAGGTTGGTGCTTGGATGATATCTAAAGAGCTAGATTGAGGACTCATCAAGCATCGTCAAATGATTGTTAAGAGATGATCTCCAGCCTAAGAAGGAGATGGAAATCCTTCTCTAAAGGTTGATATCTTACCAACATCTTGATGCAGGTCATCTACATAGGAATATAGATTCAGAGGTGTAAGATAAATTAGGTCAAAGAGTTGACTTAATGAGATCGAGATAACCAAGACCTGTGACATATATTGTCACGATATAGGCATGCATCCTCTGACTAGAGACATATGTATTGTTATATGTCTTAATACGTACATTTGACAGATCGTTAGGTTGATGATCTGATCAAGGTCTATACACTGGAAAGTTGGTGTGCATATGAGGGCATATGAGTAAGACGATCTCTTAAAGGGATCATATAGGTTCACTACTGAACAGGAAGATATGAGCTCACTCATGAGGTATTAGGACCAATCAAATTCCATGCATGGTCATCTTGTTTTGGAAGCATGACAATATATTGCAAGTATGCTATATGCTTTTGGAAAGCATGTGATCGATACCAACTTCCAATGACCGAATGAGAATCTTAATGATAAAACCCTAAAGAAGACAATATAAGTGATCTTAAACTTCGGATCTACTAGGTTTTCCAGTATGCAGGATGCACGGGTATTAAGAATACTCGAGTGTGATGTGATCATAAACGATTGTATAACCATGATGCTTCCATTACAAGAGAGTGATGAAACATGTTTGGATTTAGTGACTCCTCTTACTAGAGAACTAATCTAATCTTAGTTCAAAGGTTGGACATTGATCTGAATGTGATTCAGATGCTATGAGAAGATTCGATTTACAGTTTCGATTTAATCAGACATCTATGAGAGGTCTCGGAGATATGGATTTGAGACATGATCTCAATATCCGATCACTATATGTGGAACATACAATCGCCATGTCCTTATCTTCAAGTATATGCGAAGAAAGCGCATTATTCTTGAAAGAGTTTGAGATTAATTTCATTCTTGAATAATGTATTGATGAGCGAGAAAAACTGACCAAGACCCGGGTGAAGGTAATAGAACAAGGATCGTTGCGACCCAGATCTCAGTACTCAGCTCAATCAAGAAAAATCAAGGAACCACCAAATATAAAAATCAAACAAGTCAAACAAATAGCGGTCCTTGCTATTTTATTTTACCTGGTATAGCGACCAAGGTCGAACACAAGGAGCACGAGATGGCCGAGACGGCCTACGAAGTAGTCAAAGATAAAAATAAAATAAACAAAGGTATTTTTTGTGGATTTTAAATCTTTTTAATTATTTTGTATTTTTATAATAAGGAAAATATAAAACAAAATAAAAAGCCAACAAACAAGTATTTATAAAATACTCCAAATAAAATCAAAAATTCAAATAAAAATTATTTTTATGTTTTTTTATATTTTTTAAGTGTTTTTGGTGATTTTTTGGAAATTTTCTGATTTTTATACGATTTTATAAAAATTGAGAAAAGGGAAAACAATGGCTCAATGTGCAGCCAGACTTGAAAGGCCAACTAAAAATATCTAATTGGCTATAAAAATCTAGAGATAATTTTTATGAAAAATATAAAAAAAACTAAGCTACAGAAACAGAGTTTACATTTTTTGAATTTTATAGAATTTTTAATGATTTTTATGAGATTTTTAGGGTTTATCAATGTTTATGGGTTTTATAAACACAAATAGTACAAAAATTGCACATAAGCTTAAAAACAACAAAATAAACAAATGTAAATTTTTTTAGAATTTTTAAAGGAATTTTTATATTTTTCTTTGATTTTCTATGCTACACAGTAACAAAAATCAATGTTTTTGATTTTTTAAAAATAACAAAATCCCTCGAAAATGACCCAAAATTTAGGAAAATTTTTACACAATGGCAGGAGCCACGTATCCAAATTTCACCTAATTTGGGTTGGTTTGATATTTTATTCAATAAAAACAAGGCACACAACAAGCGAGGACCTAAGTGCAAGAAAACATACTTTAAGGGACAAACAATAACAACTATAAAAAGATCAGGGCCGATACTGCAAATAGTCCAATCAAGCACGAACACAGCACGTGGTTTAGATACAGAAGGGCATATGCAAATCTTATTTAAAAGACGCAAACATTAACACACAGAGAGTACATGACTAAAAATGCAAATTAACCACACCCTCACGTGTCGATGCACGTGGCTTAAACAAACAAGGACTATTCTGCAAATAAAATAAACCTAGGATCCTAGATGCAAATGTTTCAAAATAAAAATAACTGAAACTAATATTTACAAGACTATTCTATAAATGCCAAAAGAGGAGGGGCCTAAGTAAAATTACCCCTATTATTAACGATCGATGGCTGGAGACGCGCCACGTAGAGATCTGACGGTGGAGAAGCGTGCACGCCTCTTCGCTGGATCGATGCTCCCGATCTGATCCTCAGATGGATCTACGGCTGGAGCCCTCCCGCAAATGGACGACGACGATCTAAACTGGCAGAGGAGGCTCAATCAGACGGTAATTGGAGGTCCTCCAAGAAAACTTCGCCGGGGAAGTTTGTCGGCCCAATGCGCGCGGTGGAGAGGTCCTCCGGAGCCGCTGAGATGTGGAGAAGAAGGCCTACGCTGGTCCGCAGCTGATGGATAGCTCCGATGAGGCTAAGGAGCTCCGGAGAGCTCCAGCGACGAAGGTGGCTCGGAGCTGATGTGCTCGAATGACCCGACCTCCAGATGAGGTTGATTTAACCTGCAAGCTGCACAGACAGAAACCTGGGTCGAGGGCAAAGTGCCTTGACCCGTTAGCGGGCGAAGGGGTGGTCGGAATGAGGCAGAGCGGGGGTCTCCGGCGAAGCAACGACGAAGGAGACCCGAGCCTTGGTTCCGGGGCGAACCAAGGTGATCGAAGGTGTGTAGAAGATGGAGAGGAGTCTCGTGAATGTGAATTGGGGTTCGGATGATCAAATGAGCAGACGGAATGAGGTGAATCGACCGGCGAAGGCCGGCGGTGCCAATGGGGAAATCGGAAATTAGTGTAACCTAAGGGGTATTGATGGTACCTGATGGATGTAATCGACTGTGCTGGAGCTCAGGGTGCTCCTGGGGATTGCCTCGATGGCTCGTTGAGGCCAGAGGCTCAGCTCGCTCGGTGGCGGAGCACGGCGGTGTAGCCGTCGGATCAGTGGTTCCCGGCTTCCCGTGCCTCGCTTCGACCCTCTCTCTCACAGTTGTCACTCAGGCGAGGGAGAGGAGCTCACTGGCGACGAGGGGGAAGGCCAAAGATAGGGGAAATGACAGGCAGAGCTGAGATTTTATGGCTCTAGGAGTCCCGGAAGACGGGAGTCGGGTACGCTCGTCGATGCACGGATCCCTAGGATGAATGTCGGGCGAAGGTCTCAGATCAATGAACGTCAAATGGAGCCCGGGGTTTGAGCGAATGGCGGGCGGATCGAGGCACGAAAAATCTGAGAAGTCTGATCCAAAACCCGATCCGCCTGGAAGGTGGTCCTGGGTGGAGAGTTGACCGGGGGTCAACAATCCCCCGTGGACCAATGGAATAATTCCATTGGAAAAGATTTTGAAAAATCAAAATAAAATAGCTAATGACCTTATTTCAAAATATTTACAAAAAAATATTTATTTATTTTCAAAGATTTTTTTTTGCGATTTTTATTTATTTTTTTGAAAAATAAATTAGGTATTTACATTATATTATTATTATATATAGGTATATTTAGAAATGGATTTTTTATTTTTATTTTAAATTATTTATAATTATTCCAATTTTATATTTCATTCATATACAACATAAAATTTGGAATAAAAAGGTATTTTTATTTTATTTTTATGATTTATTTTCATTGGTTAAATAAATAGATCTATCTACATATGTACATGGTATATATACAAGGTGGGAAATGAATTTTATTATTTTTCTTTTTATTTTTCTTTTTTTTATTTTTATTTTATTTTTATAAATATGTACATGGTATTGAAAACATATTTTTATTTAGAGGAAAATAAAATTATTTATATACAGGTGTATGTACAAGCATGATTGACCCTATCTCCCTCTACTTGGATTCTTTTGCGGTCAGGCCAAGGCTTGGCCCTCCCTTGGAATTAGGTCACTCAATATTTATTCTAAATATTTCCCTCTTTTTCTTTTATTTCTTTATTCTTTTATTTTTGCACAAAAACATGCTAATTATTAATATTTACACAATGCATGCTTTTTGTCAATTTATTTTATTTACACAAATATACATGGTGTTTTACACAGGTTTTTAGCTAAAATAAAAGAATAAAGAGTGATGAATGAGGATTCATCACCCCCCTATACTTAACTTTGCTAGTCCCTTAGCAAACACTTATTTGAAAAAGAAGTGAAAAAGAGAAGAAAAATAAAAAGAGAGGAAATGCAAGGATCAATGCTGATTATTAAACTTGCCTTCATTAAATTAAAGTATGGAGCTCGGTCAGATCTTTGGATTATTAATGTGTCAGAACCTTATTTGGATTTAGTTTTAAAACTTACATCCTCTAAGATCCACTAATCTATAGTCAAGACTCCTCAATAATCCAGATCAGAACCAGTCTACATACACAAACCCTGAAGACCATGAATCTTTCCTTGTATAATGTAAGTGAGGTATAGCTCTCCACCTCAGAAGTAGCAAAATGACAAACGTCCCCAACAAGGTAACTCTATGACCCTAGTCTGGCCACTCTTTCCTCGAGGAGAGGGGTATTCCCTTCTAAGTTCAAGTTCAACTGGCTCAAGAAGAGGGGGAAGAAGAGAATGGACCATGGCTAGTGTAGCCATGTATCCCTGGGAGCTTAACCAGTGTAGCTAAGTCTCCCTGCTGCAAGCTACATAAGATGGAACATGAGTCTCAAGCTTTGCTTATTGCACTATATACACTCCGATGGGATTATCATTTTCTATCAGACCCACCACTTTTTTGGAGTTCTTTTCTTTTTGCATATTTTTTTTCGATGTGCATCTGTACAACATATCTACAAAGTGCAGCATATATACATAAGGAGTTTTTCCTCTTGAACCAGTAGACTATCCCTCTTTTGAAGCATTATTGTAACCCACAACTCCTGTCGTTAGACCTCATGGCAACCAAACCAAGTTGAGACGCACTTCCTTCACTATAAGAAGAAGAGATGTTCCACCTAGAAGTACTACCCTCATATGCTACCCCAAGTCAAGGAAGACTGCCTCCTCACCACCTCATCCGTAGAGAGCTCGGTGTAAAGTGCGGGTCCAAGTCAAGCCATTGTCTATATGAGTCATGCGTGTGTTGTTAAGTGCTCTACTCAGGCTCATCGAGATGACATATGATCATAGCCTAGTGGACTCAAAGAATTAAGTCACCATGGACCTGAAAAGTCTCAAACCTAAGCCCTATAAGGTTCCTCTTATAATTAGGTGGATTAAGATCTTAATCAAGCTCTATTTTCCAATTTAATTCCAAGCTAGTTTAAATGTCAACTATGATATAGGAAAAATTATACAAGTATTTACAAAGATGCTATTTACAAACTATTTACACATGTGCAAAATTTTTGAAAAATATTTTGAAAACATGGATGTATGCATGAATGCAAGTTTTGCAAAATATGTACAAACATTTACATAAGGTTTTTGCAAACTTTTGATTTTCAAAACATTTTACAAAAATTTTGTACTATATACATAATTTTGATATGAAAATATTTACAAACTATTTACACAAAAGATTTTTACAAATATTTTTACAAAAATAATTTGTATAACAAGCTATGTATGTGCAATAAAAGAATTTGAAATTTTTTAATTTTTATGGTTTTTTGGGTTTTAGCCAATTTAATTTATTAACACACTCACACAAAGTACGAGTTATGGCTAAAGTATATATAAAATATATACATCCTTCTATACTTAGCTCGAACGATGTCCTCATAGTCAAGAGCGATGAAGAAGACATAACTCGTGCTCAGTATAGGGAAGTGAAAAGGAAGGCTACATACAAAGACGAATGAAAGAATATAAATGCAAGAGGATCTCGGGGTTTCACCCTATACTTAGGATCAAATAATCCTAAGTATAACAGGTTGTACACAAAGGGAAATCCGAGTGAGAATGTACATGGTCTACCTCCCCTATACTTAGGGTAAAATATCCCTAAGTATAGGCAGCAAAACAGAGATAGAAATGAATAAAAAGAAACTCAAAAGTCTCACCCCCTATACTTAGGGTAAAGTGCACCCTAAGTATAGCAACACCGAAGATGTAAATGGGGTGTTGGACTGAAGAATGGTGTGATATGGACAACTGGATCTATACAAGTCGGGAGAACAGTGATAATCAGGCGTGAGATGCAATAGATGTGAGTCAAGAGACCACATCTCATGCAAAGTGAATCGGGGCAACGTCAATGACCATCGGCTCATGATCTAGATATGGCTTGAGCCGCTGCCCGTTAACACGAAAGGTACTCTCAGAAGACAACTCAGATATATCAATACTCACATTGTCGTGTACCTTTCTAACCATGTAAGGTCCCTTCCATTTGCTATGTAGCTTCCCTGGGAATAATCTCAACCTGGCATCGAACAAACATACTTGTTGTCCTGGCTTAAATTGCTTGTGGCTGATATGAGAATCATGCCACTCCTTCACTCTCTCCTTATATTGTAGGCTGCTCGAAAAGGCTGTATCACAAAGCTCCTCCAGGGCTGCTAACTCTGCCCTCCTCTGATCTCCTACACGCACTGGATCCATGATGATATCAGTAACTGCCCAGAGTGACCTATGTCTAAGCTCAACAGGTAAATGGCAGGGCTTGCCATAAATGAGGAGAAATGGAGACGTACCCAATGGTGTCTTGAAGGACGTCCTATATGCCCACAAGATCGAGTCTAAAAGTTGTGACCAATCCTTGCGGTCAGGGCGGACGACCTTTCTGCAATATAGTCTTGATCTCTCTGTTTGACACTTCAGCAAGACCATTGGTCTGAGGATGGTACGTTGTGGCTACTCAATGGTCTATGCTGAACTCGCTAGCAAGGGCCTTTACCTTGTCGTTGACGAATGAGACCCCCCGTCAGATATCAACACTCGAGGTACCCCGAACCGTGAAATGATATGCTTCCTCAAAAATCAGCAAACAGTCCTAGCATCTGCGGTTCGGGCGGGGATGGCCTCAACCCAACGACTAAAATAATCAACGACCAACAGAATGTACTCAAATCCCTAACTCCTAGGGAATGAACCCATGAAATCGATGCCCCATGCGTCAAAAACTTCACAGAAGTGAATGGGCTGCATCGGCATCATATCACGTTGTCCACAAGTGCCCATCCTCTGACAATCAGTACACCTCTTCACGAACTCATCAGAGTCCTTGAAGAGGGTAGGCCACCATAGGTCGGATTGGAGCACTTTCTGTGTCGTTCTCCTCCCAGAGTGATGTCCTCCTGCCTCAAGCTTGTGGCAGTAAGTGAGGACGCTGTGATGCTCCTCCTGAGGAATGCACCTACGCCAGACGCTATCCCCTCCTTCATGATAAAGGACGGGATCCTCCCAGTGGTAGATTTTGGCCTTCGCGAGGAAGGTCTCAAGTCTCTGCCTGGGCCAATCCTGTAGGACTTTCTTGGCAACAAAAAAGTTCACAATATCGGCGTACCACGGGAGAGAGGCGACAACAAGGATCACCTCATCTGGGAAGGTCTCATAAATAGGCTCGATCTGCTAGGAATCCTCAAGATACTCCAATCGGGAGAGATGATCCGCCACCACATTCTTAACTCCAGGCTTGTCCTTAATCTCTATATCGAACTCCTGGAGTAGAAGGATCCATCTGGTCAATCTGGCTTTGGCATCCTTCTTTGCCATAAGGTACCGGATGGCGGTATGATCAGTGAAGATGGTTACTCTAGATCCAATGATGTACTATCTGAACTTATCTAGGGCGAACACTACGGCTAGCTGATGAATCCATGATTCATTAACTTTTATGTCGCATTTTGTCTTAAAACCCTTAACAAATACAAGTAAAAACTCACTAATTCTCATATTTTAACAAAACCCCATTCCTGTGTAAATATTCACTTTTAACCACTAAATTCATGTAAATAAATAAAGAACCAGAAAAAGAAAGAAAAAGGAATATGGAATATATGTATATATATGTAATCTTACTTAAACTATAAATATAACTGAAAGATATATTTATAGCCTAACCCCCGAGATCAAGTCAGCATGGATTGGTCGACAAACCAAAAAGTAGGGGGAGATAAGGAAAGAAAACCAATAAAAATAATCTATCTCATGTATATACACCTTCCATTATTTATTAAATAAATACAAAACTTCAGAGAATTTTAATTATTTCATCTTAACTTATTTTTCATCAAATCTTTCTCCTAATTATTCATAAAAATGTAAATAAAAATATAAAAATAAGTTAAAAATATTACCCTGTAAATATGCCAAGAAATCCAGCTTACAACTTGTCAAAATCTCAACTTCCGAACATCATAACTTCCTCATACGAACTCCAATTTCACTCTACTCACCTTTAAAGTTCATAAAATAATATTATCTAATTAATGAAGGTGGTTTCACTGAATTCGGAGTCCGTTTGCAAAAAGTCGGTTTTGGGACCAAAAGACAAAGGGGTTTCTGGGCTATTTATTTTATGTAACACACCTTATTTATTATTTTCTTAATTTTATAATTTCTAAATTATTTCATGATCCTCTAGTTTCACTATAAATTATTTCATAATTTTGGAGACTATTTATTATTTTTATAAAATCAAATACCCTAAAATATAGGTATATTTGACCTATAAAGACACTTCCTCTATTTATTAAAATATATAAATTAATTCATAAAAATCTATAAAAATTTGTATAAGTCTTATTTAATGCCCTAATAATTAATAAAATATAAAATTAATTTTTACTTAATTATTTATTAAATAAAAAATACAACACCTATTTATTAATACATATTTATTAATAAAATATTTATATTTTAAATAATAATTATTATTTATTAAAAATACTTATACCATAATTTAGAAAATTAATTTATCTAACTTTCTTGTATTTATACCTATTTAATATAACATCATTTACTAATTTATATTTAATTTATAAGTAATTATAGGATCTGGGCCAACCAGGTGCTGACACGTGTCAGCACCTGGAGCCTTCTTCCTCAAGAAGCTCAGCCCGACTTCTGTTCCAACTGCCCAACTTCCCATATTTTTCCCGCTCGCCCCTCGAAGCTTCCAACCCATCTCAGCCCTTGGATCTCTACTCCTAACAACCACCAAGCCCGCCAGCCATTGATCTTGGCTTGGAGCCCACACATCTTCCCTATAAAAGGCCTCCAAGACCCGCCATTACAACCATCTTCTTCCACCTCCAGCTACCAAGCTCCAGGCTGTTCGACTACCTAACTTTCCCCCTCGATTTCAACAAACTCCGGAGGTGACAGCTCCAAGGGGAGGGATCGCGAGGAAGAGGAGTCGAAGGAGAAGGGATCCAAGGTGTACAACCACCTTGAATCGCAGCCACGCGCCGCATAGAGCTCCGGCGAGGTCGCCCGTCGAGCAGCCATCTCCAGGTCATACACTTGGAAACCATAGACCAATTCCTTCATCTTTGTTATTTTCTTTCTCGATAATAGAGCCACGATTAGCGTGGCTAATCACGCATTTAGTTAGACTAATGATCCAGCTTTCACGCAACATAAAAATCTCCTCTCGATTCGATTGCAATTTGATTAAAATCACTCGCTGAACCATCGTCTTCTTCGCATCTGGAGTTCTTAGCTGGAGTTTTTGTGCATTTTTCCTTAACTTTGAAGATTTATATCTTAATGATTCGGCCGATTTATCATGAATCGAGCATAGCATTTGGTTAATTGTAGGTTCACGACCATCGGAAAGCATTCATTTGGATCTGGAACGTGATCAAACATCATCGAAATCATTTTGAGATCGGGTTCCAGAACAGTTTTCACGTAACCAGTGCCGATCCGTCACTTTCATCGAGCCACCGCCGTCGCTCGGAGCGGCGCAACCACCATTTCCACCGTGGGCGAGCTCGAGGGGTGGAGGAGCCACCCTCTGCCCCACAGGCGAGTCCAAGACGCCGGAGGTTGGCCGCTAAAATTCGGAGAAGAGAGCTCGACCGCCAGAAGTTCAAACTGATCAAGAACCGCGGGTGTACAGAATCGCGCCACGTATCAGGCCTGCAGCCGTCAGATCGCGCCCAGCACCATCTAATCTTGGCCGTTCAAAGTGAAAGGGTAGAGAAATTGCATACTAAACCCAGTTGAAGTTCCAGAATTCCACCCCGCCGCTTAAGTTTTGTAAAATTACAATTAGGTCCCTCCGCAGGGACCTAAGTGTAATAATTGTTAGTTTTTCTTACAGAACAGTCCTTTTTGGACCCATTTGAGAATAAATTTTAATTAGTTTCTTTACGCTTATGCCCCTGGGCTGTAGGGGCCATATCTTGTCTGTTTGACCTCGGATTTCGACGATTTTTGGAGGGTAGTTACACAACTACCCTAGCTACATAGTATAAAGTTTTTGCGGCTTTTCGACGAGTTTCCGATGTGTTTTGATTTTCTCGAAAACCGCCTCGTCTTGTTTTGATTTCTTGTGCAGTTCGAGTACGCGGCTCGAACCTCGTTCACCTATACTATATAGTACCACCTATATTCTATCCACCTACTATATAATACCTAAATCTTTTGCAAAATATCCCTTTTCAAAAATTAAATAAAAATTTGAAAAGAATAAAAGCAAATAAAAATTACAAAAATAAAAACCACTAAAAAAGCATTCTGACTTAGAGAAGAATTAAAATAAGATTACGGAGAAGAAAAATTAGGGAATATATTCCCAGGAACACTTGCCTGGTAAAATAAATAGTGAAACGGTTTTCCGACAGAAAACCGTAAATTTGTTTGATAAGTCTTCTTCTCTCTTTTCTCGTTTCGCGGTTGTCTTTCTTCTGCTACAACCGACAACTCTCTCTCTCTCTTCTTTAAAACAAGAAGTGAAGGCTCGCGAAATGAGGCTTATCACTAGCATCTCCTTCTCAATGACTGTGTAGTTCCTCTGAGCTGCATCCAAAGTCTGGCTAGCTTAGTGAATAGCAAAGGGGACTCCATCCCTCCTCTGTCCCAGCACGACCCCTAAGGCAAAATCGGAGGCATCTGTCACGATCTTGAATGGGAGAGATCAATCAAGCGGCTGCAGGATAGGAGCCTTGACAACTAGACTCTTGAGAGTCTCAAATGACGCTAGACACTTATCATCCACAATGAACTCGGTGTCTTTCGTCAGCAGATCATTTAATGGTCGGGCAATCCGACTGAAATCATGAATGAATCGTCGGTAGAAATCGACGTGCCCCAGAAAAGGCTGTAACTGCTGCAAGTTGGACATTGGACTGAGTTTCCTAATGATATTCACCTTGGTAGGATCAACCTCCATGCCCCTGTTGGAGATGATATGGCCAAGCACCGTCCCTTGAGTCACCATGAAGTGACTCTTCTCCCAAGAAAGCACCAGGTGCACCTCAATACATCACTGGAGGACGCGGTCTAGGCAGTCAAGATAGGAGTCGAATCCATCACCGTAGACCGAAAAGTCATCCATGAAGACCTCCAAGCACTCCCCTACCATGTCCGAAAAGATGGACAACATGCACCTCTAGAATGTCGCCGGAGCATTGCACAATCCAAAGGGCATCCGTCTGAAAGCATATGTCCTGAAGGGGCATGTAAAGGTAGTTTTGTCCTGATCCTCTGGCACGATCGCCACCTGGTTGTAACCGGAGTACCCATCCAAGAAACAGTAATGGCTCTTCCCTGCCAGTCTCTCAATGATCTAATCAATAAAGGGCAAGGGGAAATGATCCTTCTTGGTGGCCTGGTTGAGTCATCTGTAATCCACGCAGACCCTCCAAGAAGTGGGTACCCAGGTAGCGATCTCCTCTCCAGACTCGCTGACAACTGTAGTGATGCCCGTCTTCTTAGGCACCACATGCAACGGACTGACCCACTTGGAGTCGGAGATGGGGTAGATAAAATCAGCTCTCCACCATTTCGAGATCTCCTTCATGATAACATCTCAAAGGTTCGGGTTCAAACGCCACTGGAACTCACGCGACGGCTTCGCGTCCTCCTCGAGATAGATATGGTGGGAGCACAGGGCTGGACTTATCCCTTGGAGATCGGCTACACTCCATCCTATCGCCTTGCGGTTCTTTTCAAGAACCCCCATCAGACGGGATTCCTGCTCTCCAGTCAAATCTCCTGAGATAATGACTGGGTACATCTCGTGCTCTCCCGCAAGGAACCTATACTTCAGCGATGAAGGAAGCGGCTTCAACTCTGGACAACACTGTGCTGGTGGATCTGGCCTCTGAAAGGTCTGAGTGAATGCGGCCAAATCTGTATGGGAGAATAGAAACTCTCTCTCGCAATCTGAATTAGAAGAAGGCTGGTCTGCTGGTATGTCTCTGCTCTGTGTGGCATCGACCTCCTCCCTAGATGTCGGCTCTGTAGAAGTCAGACACGATAACAAGTCATCAAACTCAGCCCAGTCGAAATCTAACTCTGAGGGATCTGTATCAGCATCATTAACAACATCTGTCTTGCGATCGGGGACCGACTCTGCTTCCTGAACTGTATCCTGGACCAGGGGTGCGCTATCCAAGCTCTCCTCTGCTGTCATCTATGCATCAGCAAACTCTGAAGGTGAGAGGATGGCCTGTGTTGCTGGGTCTGCCCAAACTACCTCATCATCTATAATCACAAATTCGTAGTCCTGGAGGATGTCTCGCCCTGCATCTGTCATCTGCTATGAATCAGAAGTCTGCTCAGAGCAATATGAACCTCGGGATCTAGTCTCCTCGATCGTCTCTATTTGTACACTTTCGCCCTCGACGCGGAAGTATACCTTCCCGCTATCATGATCGGATATCGCCTTGGTTGTGGCCAAGAACGGACATCCTAAAATGATGGGGGTATCGGTCACAGACTCAGGGATCTCCATGTCCAACACAACGAAGTCCACGAGGAATTTCAGGTCCTGAATCGTGACGACAACGTCCTTTAGCAATCCCTTCGGCCTCTTGACAGATCGATCAGCAAACTGAAGGACTGTCCTACTCTGTCGTAGAGGGCCCAACTCGAAGCGGTCGAGGAGGGCTGCCGAAAGTAGGTTGATCGAAGACCCGCTGTCTAATAGAGTACGATCGAACCTCTGCTCCTGAATGTGGCATCTGACATACGGGGCTCCTACATCTGGCCTCTTGGCTGGCAGACGGTTCTGGATTGCGAAACAAGTGGCACGAGTGAGCACATGGATCTCAGATTGGTGGTTCCTCCTCTTCCTCTTGACAATGGTCCTGTCTCTGAGTGAACTCTGGAGTAGAGGTATGTGCTCTACGGCCTCCTGTAGAGTCAGCTGTATGTGGAATTGATCTATCATCTGCTGGCTGAACTCTATCTGATGGTTCTTTTTGGGATTTTCTTTTCATCTGCCCCTTACCAAATGGAGTGCTCTGGGAAAGGGGACTACATGGCCTTCTCAGATGAAGGACTAGGAAAGGGTCTAGGCTGCTCAAGCACGGCAGAATCCACACATACATCATCAAGCACCACAGGTGGATCAAAATAAAATAAACCCTTTCCTTTATTCACAGCAATGTCCTGTGGTACATGAACAGATGGAAAAACAATAGGACTCTTAGTAGAAGTGTTGGTGGCCTCAGCACCACCCTCGGCATCTGGCTGTGCGGCATCAGTACCGCACTCTGGCTCGGCATCACGTCTGGTGGCATCAGTACCACCTCCTCTATCAGGTGAAACGACGACCTCAGTACCGTCGGCTGATCAACATCTCTGGTGGCATCAGTACCACTGTCATCATCTCTGGCGACCTCAGCACCGCTTCTCTCCTCGCCTGGCGCTCCTGAAGTGGCATTGAGTCGTCGCTCAGACGAGGTGCCGCCTGCTGGCATCCTACCGCTCCTAAGTGTAACAAAATCAGCATCAAACATGTATGCAGACGTATCACCAAGTGAAGCACTGGGAGTGGTAATCTCAGTGAACTCTACCTGCTCAGATTTCCTCTTGAGGTTGTTCGGATTCGGCTCGATCTGGGCAGGGATGGTGGCCTTCCCTCTCACGATCTCCCGCATCTCCTGGCGGAACTCATCCATCTCCTGTCGAAAGGTATCCTGCTGCTCAGTCATGAGGTGAGCTAGATCATTCAAGGTGGGTTCTCATAAGTCGGCCCATGAGAACCTGACGGGTATCCTCGCTGGTAGTGAGGCTGATGCTGAGAATAAGAGGGGTACTGCGGCTGATGATACTGCTGCTGACGAGGTTGCTCTCGCTTCCAAGGTTGTCCATGTTGATAGGAACGAGGACCATACTGCTGCTGATGGTATGACTGCTGCTGCTGGTGTACTAGGGGCTGCTGGTGCTGCTCACGCTGCTGGCCGTACTGGCCACCATGGGCTGGAGGCTGCTGCTGGGAATCGCCGGCCGACCACCAAAATCCGAGATGGTCTCATGGGGTACCGGGCTGGGGTCGGTCGTTCCAAATCCCGTTGACATCCATCAACGGCTCCTGCTCGTACGAAGGTGGGGGGAGTACTGCCAGAGGCTGATCTGGCTGGTATACCACCATCTGAGTGTCTGGGGATGGTGGTGACTGGTAAGACTGCGGCGGCTGCTGGTACGACTCCACCTGGACATGGTGAACCTGTCTAGGCTGGCTGGAGTGCTGGGACAAACTACCGCTGCTACTCGGATCTCCTCGTGACCTGAGACGGGGCTGAGAAGCCGTCTGTGCCTCCTGGAGACACATGATCTGTGTCTTCAGGTCACTCAGCGTCTGTGCCATCTGATCAATCTGTGTCATACCATGGCACTGCTTCTTCTCTATCAGCTCGATCCGGTCCAACTTCTCGTTGATGATGCCCATATCGGTGGCTGTGGACTCAGCCTGTGCGGCTGCCGCTGATGAAGTAGAAGGACCAACATCGACCCATGCTATCCTCTGGTACTGCACGGTTTGTGGCTGGGGCGTCCCTGAGTGTAAAGTCGGGTCTGGGACATCACGGTATAGTTCTCGGCCATCTCCTCATAGATGGCCCAGACCTAGTCCTCATCCTTGGCGAAGTAGGAACCGCCACAAGAAGCATTCACCAGGCCCTGCAGCTCTGGTGTCAACCCGCAGAAGAAGCTCTGAACTAGGTTCGTCTTCGAGATGTCGTGGTACGGGCATCTGTCTGTAAGCTCTCCGAACCTCTCCCATGCCTCATGAAACTGCTCGTTGGGGAGCATGGAGAAGGCTGACCAGGGCCCTCGCTGCATTGGTCCGCTCGAGTAGATAGTACTTGTTCAAGTACTCAGTGCGGAGCTGCTCCCAGTTGTACACAAATCTCCCTAAATGTTTCAGCCAGTTGGTTGCTCTGTCGGTGAGGTAAGAAGGGAAGGCAATCATACGGATGGTGTCCTCGTCCACCTTCTGATCGTGGACGATGCTACAGATCATCTCGAACTCCTGGAGGTGTAGATGGGGCTCCTTAGTGGAGAGCCCGTGGAACTGGGGTAGGATTTGAAGTGGTCTGGGTTGTGGGGGAACTTGAAGTCCCCCACAATCGCCGGAGCACCACCCACCAGTGTGTCAGCATCGATCCGGGTTTGTGCAACTCCCGCATCGGTCTGGCTCCTGCTGCTGCTGCGGCGGCTGCTGCTGCTGCCGGTTCATCAGGTATCTCTGGTCCGTCTCCCTCAGGCCCGCGCTGATCTCGATCGGCTCTCATCCGCTCCATCTCTCTCCTCATCTCAATCATGAACGCCCCCTGATCCCTAATCTGCTGCTGCATCATCTCGAGGGAGGCGATCAGGGTGGTGTTGATCGCACCCTGGTCTAGGACATAAGTCTGCTCTGGTCGGGGACCTCCAGTGCGGTCATCGCTGCTGCCAGCCATGGTCTCTGCAAAGGCAAAAGACCCAACTCAGGTGCCGATAAATCATCTGTCTGCTGTCTATCATCTAGCACTGGCATCTCAAGACTGGTAGAAGGGTGGTCAAGGGGGAACAGGACGGAATCGAACTCGGGTTCGGAGAGCGGGTCTTGCCTCTCGCGAACCAACCTAGATGAATGGGCTGGAGTGCTAAAACGCGGTGCAACCAGAGGCTGCCTAAGAGACCTCCTGCCCATCATCTTGATCTAGCGAGTCAGGCGGATGAGATCTGGAAACACACAAGATGAGCAAATAAACCCCAAGTTCACCTACTCAACCTTGAGCAGAAGACTGTAAGGGTTCGATCAGTTTATCTTGTCAATTTTATTTAGGTGATCAAGTCAGAATATCAGAGCGGTTACGCGAGCTGATAGGAATCCAATCTGCCTACCAGGCTGTCCCGTATAAAAGGCCGGTAGTCTGATCAAGGTTTGGATATGTCTCTAGCCTAGTGTTCGGGTTGTTCTCTCGCTCATACAAACCAGACAATGAGGGAGTTGCTCTCCCCAAGACAAAATTTTATGTGAGGTGCCTTTTAGGGTCAAGTGTGTTTAGCAGTCCCAATTTTATAGTTTTTCCTTTTATGTGTTTTTCAAGCAAACAACACCTAACGAATTTTTCGGGTTCTCCAGATTATTTTAAGTCCAGAAAACAGGGGGAGAAGACGAAAAAGCTGATGCACGATGAAATCAATGATGCATAATCAACATGCTGAGTAAGAAAGGTGTACCTGACTCCAACACTCTACATGCAGGATGATCCGCACATAAATAAAAGACTGGAAATAAACTACCTATATGATGCACGAGGAAATCGGCCTTAAAGAGCAACTTTTACACGGAGAGAACCGGTGACTAACTGGTCAACAGGAGGGGTCGGTGTCCGGTCTCGGATGCTGATCGATGCCCGCCACAACGGGTCCTTCCAGCGCTGTATACGACCTCCAGCGTCGCGTGACCCCTCAAGTGACCATGTTAGCCTTTTCTTTATCAATTTTGTTTAGGTCCAAATTACGATCTAATAGGAACAGCAGATTATTAAGTGTTTGGACCCTAATCAGTTACGGCTCAATCAACAAAGATCCTAAGCTAAGGCCAAAAACCGCGTAAATCAGATAAGCAGTTAAAAAGAAAATAAAAATCGAAAACACGAGAAACCGGCGAAAAACTCGGTGAGGTCCCCCGAGCACACCGGTGCTCGGCGAAACAGACCCCGATATCACCAAAAGTCCAAGTCTTGTTCCTGTATTATTACAATAATGTGATGCTGAAAAGAAACCTAATCTAAGCTACGCTACGCTCCCGCACTCCTGCTCGCTCATCGTGCTCTCTTGCGGCTTCGTGCAGAAGGGAGCTGCCTTCGGTTTCCGCGGTTACGTCGGCT
The DNA here is from genome assembly GCA_037367405.1 of Ottelia alismoides. Lineage (NCBI taxonomy): Eukaryota > Viridiplantae > Streptophyta > Magnoliopsida > Alismatales > Hydrocharitaceae > Ottelia > Ottelia alismoides. The sequence continues at coordinate 29,087 of JAZKJV010003657.1, forward strand.
CTTTGAGAAGAGTTGCCTTAGTCCTTGGACCCTCGCAAGCAAATAAATAGAGGTGTCAAATCGAGTTATTATAAAAATAAAAGACAAGCAATAAAAATAAACTAAACTAAAATAACACTATATGTAGAAGTGAAAATAAAGATAAAATAAAACAAAACAAACAAAAACAAAAATAAAAGAAAATAAAATAAAGAAAAGAAAACAGAGAAAAACAAAAGGTTGTGAAAAGCTGCGGAGAACCGAAAAAGCTGCGGAAAAAGCCGTGAAAAACAAATCAAATAAAAACGAAAAACAAGACTACTAAAACATGCTTCCCGGCAACGACGCCATTCTGATGAGCAAGAAAAACTGACCAAGACCTGGGTGTAGGTAATAGAACAAGGGATCGTTGCGACCCGGATCTCGGTACTCAGCTCAATCAAGAAAAATCAAGGAACCACCAAATATACAAATCAAACAAGTCAAATAAATAGCGGTCATCGCTATTTTATTTTACCTGGTATAGCGACCAGGGTCGAACAAAAGGAGCACGAGATGGCCGAGACGACCTACGAAGTAGTCAAAGAAAAAAATTAAAATAAACAAAGGTATTTTGGTGGATTTTTAAATCTTTTTAATTTTTTTGTATTTTTAGTAATAAGGAAAATATAAAACAAATCAAAAAGCCAACAAACGAGTATTTATAAAACACTCCAAATAAAATCTAAAATTCAAATAAAAATTGTTTTTATGGTTTTTATATTTTAAGTGTTTTTAATGATTTTCTGGAAATTTTCTGATTTTTATACAATTTTATAAAAATTAAGAAAAGGGAAAACAATGGCTCAATGTGCAGCCAGACTTGAAAGGCCAATTAAAAATATCTAATTGGCCTAAAAAAATTGGAGACAATTTTTATGAAAAATATAAACAAAAACTAAGCTACAGAAACAGAGTTTGCATTTTTCTGAATTTTATAGAATTTTTAATGATTTTTATACAATTTTTAGGGTTTATCAATTTTATGGGTTTTATAAATCCAAATAGCACAAAAATTGCATAGAAGCTTAAAAACAACAAAATAAACAAAAACATTTTTTTAGAATTTTTAAAGGAATTTTTATATTTTTCTTTGATTTTCTATGTTAAATAGTAGCAAAAATCAATTTTTTTTTATTTTTTAAAAATAACAAAAGGCCTCGAAAATGTTCCAAAAATTTAGGGAAATTTTTTCACAGTGGCAGGAGCCACGTGTCCAAATTTCACCTAATTTGGGTTTGATTTGATATTTTATTGAATAAAAACAAGGCACATAGCAAGCAAGGACCTAAGTGCAAGAAAACATACTTTAAGGGCCAACAATAACAACTATAAAAAGATCAGGGTTGATACTACAAATAGTCCAATCAAGCACGCACGCAGCACGTGGTTCAGACACAGAAGAGCATAAGTGCAAATCTTATTTAAAATGATGCAAACATTAACACGTAGAGAGTTCAGGACTAAAAATGCAAATTAACCACACCCTCATGTGTCAATGCACGTGGCTTACACAAACAAGGACTATTCTGCAAATAAAATAAACCTATGGTCCTAGATGCAAATGTTTCAATATAAGAATAACTGAAACTAATATTTACAGGACTATTCTACAAATGCCAAAAGAGGAGGGGCCTAAGTGAAATTACCCCTATTATTAACGATCGATGGCTGGAGGCGCGCCACATAGAGATCTGACGGTGGATAAGCGTGCACGCCTCTTCGCTGGATCGACGCTCCTGATCTGATCCTCAGATGGATCTACAGCTGGAGCCCTCCCGTAAATGGACGACGACGATCTAAACTAGCGGAGGAGGCTCAATTGGACGGTAACTGGAGGTCCTCCAAGAACACTTCGCTGGTGAAGTTCGCCGCCTCAATGCACACAGTGGAGAGGTCTTCCGGAGCTGCTGAGATGTGGAGAAGAAGGCCTACGCTGGTGGATAGCTCCGATGAGGCTAAGGAGCTCCGAAGAGCTCCGACGACAAAGGTGGATAGGAGCTGCTGTGCTCGAATGACCCGACCTCCAAATGAGGTCGATTTAACCTGCAAGTTGCATAGACAGAAACCTGGGTCGAGGGAAAAGTGCCTTGACCCGTTAGCGGGCGAAGGGGTGTACGGAATGAGGCGGAGCGGGGGTCTCCGGCGAAGCGACGACGAAGGAGACCCGAGCCTTGGTTCCGGGGCGAACCAAGGTGATCGGAGGTGTGTAAGAGATGAAGAGGAGTCTCGTAAACGCGAATCGGAGGTCGGATGATCAAATGAGTGAACGGAGTGAGGTGAATCGGCCGACGAAGCCCGGCGGCGCAAATGGGGGAAATCAGAAATTAACCTAACCTAAGGGGTATTGAGGGTACCTGATGGATGTAATCGACTGTGCTGGAGCTCAGGGAGCTCCTGGGGTCGTTGCCTCGATGGCTCGTCGAGGCCAGAGGCTCAGCTCGCTCGATGGCAGAGCACGACAGTGTAGCCGCCGGATCAGTGGTTCCCGGCTTCCCGTGCCTCGCTTCGACCCTCTCTCACACAACTGTCACTCAGGAGAGGAAGAGGAGCTCACCGGTGACGAGGGGGAAGGCCAAAGATAGGGGAAATGGTGGGCGGAGCTGAGATTTTATAGCTCTAGGGGTCTGGGAAGATGGGAGTCGGGTACGCTCGTCGATGCACGTATCCCTAGGATGAATGTCGGGTGAAGGTCTCGGATCAATGAATGCCAAATTGAGCATGGGGTTTGAGCGAATGGTGGGCGGATTGAGGCACGAAAAATCTGAGAAGTCGGGTCAAAAACCCGATCCGCCTGGAAGGTGGTCCTGGGGGGAGAGTTGACCGGGGGTCAACAATCCCCCATGGACCAATGGAATAATTCCATTGGAAAAGATTTTGAAAATCAAAATAAAATAGATAATGACCTTATTTCAAAATATTTACAAAATAAAATTTTTTTATTTATTTTCAAAGATTTTTTTTTGTGATTTTTATTTATTTTTTTGAAAAATAAATTAGGTATTTACATTATATTATTATTATATATAGGTATATTTACAAATAGATTTTTATTTTATTTTTAATTGTTTATATTATTCCAATTTTATATTTTATTCATATACAACATAAAGATTGGAATAAAAAGGTATTTTTATTTTATTTTTATGTTTTATTTTCATTGGTTAAATAAATAGATCTATCTACATATGTACATGGTATATATACAAGGTAGGAAATGAATTTATTATTTTTCTTTTTATTTTTATTTTTCTGATTTTTATTTTATTTTTATAAATATGTACAAGGTATTGAAAACATATTTTTATTTAGAGAAAATTAAAATTATTTTATACATGTGTATGTAAAAGCATGATTGACCCTATCTCCCTCTACTTGGTTTCTTTTGCGGTCAGGCCAAGGCTTGGCCCTCCCTTGGAATTAGGTCACTCAATATTTATTCTAAATATTTCCCTCTTTTTCTTTTATTTCTTTATTCTTTTATTTTTGCACAAAAACATGCTAATTATTAATATTTACACAATGCATGCTTTTTGTCAATTTATTTTATTTACACAAATATACATGGTGTTTTGCACAGGTTTTTAGCTAAAATAAAAGAATAAAGAGTGATGAATGAGGATCCATCATGTATCTCAACATTAGGAAATTGATAATTAAACATGATTTAATTATCATGAATAATATGAATATGATTCATATTATTTAGATACATGAGAATATAGATTTAATATAGTTAACTATACTTTAATTATCAAAGATGTGAATAATTTGGATACAGTATCCATATTAATCATATACATTATATATGTGATTTGTAATATATTAGAACAAGCTAATTATATATAGTATTTACGAATTAAATATTAACATGAATTAGATTCACATTGTACAATTAACTGAAAATACAATTAAATTTTATTTTGGATGTGTGAACATGATTCACAAATTTTAATGGCATGATTGAAATTATCACAAAATAATTTGGAATTATTTTTGTGAATTAATTTACAACAAAAGTTGTTGCAAATAATGAAGGGTTATCTGAGATACAAGACCTCACATAATTGGAAGAAGGAAGGCACCTTTCATGTAAGGAGGGTGGACGTCACCCTTGAGTCCTAAATCAAGGTGTTCGCCCCCCCCCCAATTGAAAAGAGCCTTGCCTCCTTCCTAATACTTCTATGCACATTGATTTGATTGAATTAATTTATATTGATGACTATTCAATATATTTATTTTATTTTATTTTAAATTTGTACAATAAAACCATGTCCATTTAATAAAAACGCAAATCAATCTAAATCATTGATTTTGTGTGGCAAATAGATTGTGATCCACAGACTTCCAAAATATTATGAAGGAAGAGGAAACCATAGCTCTTCTTTTACACAACATAATTTGCAAAACTCTCTCTCATTCTCATCACACACTCTCCTCAAGAGTGTCTATCCACCTCTTGACCTAGAGAGACTCACTGTCGTCGTCGTGTCGTTGTGCTGCCACTTAGATTGCCCATGGATCTCTATCTTACTTGATGATCCTTGCACATCAAGAAGACCTTAGACTTCCTGAGACGAAATTAGGAGATTCATTACTTGGATCTTCATCTTGAATTGTGAGAAGCGCATGTTTCATCAACGTGCTCGCAAGCACCTCCTTCTTCGAGTCGGACTTGAGATAGGCGGTCTCTTACTTTAGAGACTTTGTTCACAACCACACTTCAAGAGGTATTTCTATATCTTGTTTATAATCTTGATAAAACGACTCAAGAAGTGTTCTCGAATCATGTGATTTCATTTCATGAAAATTTATAAATGTCGCTGCCCTGAACAACCAGTATGACTAGTCGCTATCGATCACATATGATGCGATCTTCATGCTTTTGTGATGCGCTAAGCCCTAAAAAACTAGCCTTCAAGTGGTATAAAAGACTTAGTCAAGGTCTTTGATATGATCCAAAATCCTAAGTGAATGGGGTTTTGTATATCGGATGCATGGGGACTCATTGTTTTGCATGAGATGCAAGTTTCGAATTGATTTTTCGCTAAAATAAAAACCACTGATTTGTGAAATGGGTGTATTTTTTAGTTATTAAAATATATCTACAAAATCAATATCAAAAAATAGTAACCTATTATTGGCACCAAAAGTGCACGAATGAAAAATCGAAGAGTTCCCGCTATGAAATTGTTTTTGCATGTATTCACAGGTCTGTAAGAAATTATTTTTTACTTATTGATTTTTTGTCATGAAACATGAAATAAACACTTGAAGTAGAGAATCAAACTAGCAAGCCACTCGAATTTATTTCGTGTGATTCCGACTCTGTTTGCCTTATATATTCCATATTTAGCGGAGTTGGGTCGAATGATGATAGATCATCAAATCTTCTTACTTAATGTGTTTATCATTCAATGAAATCATGAAAATTATGAATTTACTTTCACTAAATGTATGCTTAATATTTACAAAAATAATTGATTAAACATCAATGGTCATTGAATGTATGTTTCACGAAAACTCTAGTTTATCCTACAATAGTTGTAGGACAACTTTTACATGAAAACATGGTTGCTTGATATACTTATAAATTTAAGATCTCAAAAAAGTTTTAAGATGCCTGAGATTTCTGAGTTATTATTATATAGTATAATGTCGGTCATCAAAGTTGATCGATAAAACTGCAAGTACATTGGCATTATTTTGTATTGTTCTCAAATAGAATGATGACGATGTCTAGTTCGGGTATGTTGACTTGGTTTACTAATTAGCACCTTGCATGTCAAGGAAATGCTCCCTTCCAACATACTCGAGTGTACCTGCTGGATCCATTTTTTTAGGAAAGAATAATATGAGTAAGTCAAGTTGTACTGTAATTATTAAAATACAAAATAATACATACTTGTGAGGGTGCATACTATATAGTAATCTCAAGCAAACTCTAAATGTTTGTTGGTTGATTGAATTGGATTGATACTTAATTTAATATGGTTAAATTAATTAGAACCAACTAAAATAAACACTCTATTATGAATAGAGTTGTAATTCCCTTGGAAGAATTAAATTTGTGAATATAATTCATAATAAATAGTTACAATTTGAATGTGATATGAGAGATCATATAAATGACATCTATGGTCTCCGTCAAGGTGAAGGATTCTGTCGCCATGGATTGTACGTAGGAAATGCATGTCCGAAGTGACAACTCATGCATATAAGCACACATGGATCGGGCTCTTTGCTTCTTGATGAGTGATGAAACCCGATTTCGTCATCATAATTGTCATTATTAACCCCTTGCTTAAACATATGTCAATAAAACCCAGATAAAGTCCTGTAATTATCAGAGTCCCTAATAAAGTAAAAAACTACAAGAAAATCACAAAACTAAAAATTTGTGGTATTTTTAGACTTAAAAATACCCCTAAAAATATTTTGTGTCTTCAGGTGACCTCGTTTCCATTTTCGGTCAACATGAAACTTGTAGATCTCATCGAGATCTACAACTTCATGTTTGAGTTTTCTCAAATTCGGCCTTTTGTCCCTTCAAAAGTCAACTTGAAGATTGGGACTAATCTGATTGGGCCACGTGGCCCGTTCTGGGTGAGCCACGTGGCCCGCCCTCCTTGCAGCATCCGCCCGCATCCGCAGCCGTCAGATCTCCTCCTGAGATCCAACGGCTCCAAGCTCTCCACGCCCGCTTATTTTCCTAACCATTAGATCAAGTCCCCGCCTTTCATCATCGCAACACGTTCGCACCCCACTCATAGCCTGCCAAGTGGCGCCTTCTGGACCATTAGATCGCGCCTTCATATCTCCATCTTAGTCGCTCACCATACTTACGTCCTCGACCCTTAGATCAATCACTGAATCACATCATAACCGTCCACTCGCGCTTTGCCCACAAAGCAACACGTGGCATCATCTTGGGCCCTCCGATCGTGCCGCCCCCGATCTAATCTAGACTATCCCTTCGCGCCCAATCGTCAGCCATTGGATCTTCAGATCCAATGGCCATTGGTCTTCGTCAACCTCCCGATACACCCTCTATACCACGATCGCATCTCGGCACGCACTTGCCCCTTCCCATTATCTTCACCTCCTCCGACCACCTCTCCTCTCAATAACCGCGCACCACGAACCCCCGTCATCCATCATCTCCGCGTACACTTCCATTACCCATGAAAACCTCTCCAGTCGCTCCATAATCACCTCACAACCCACGTCCTCACCACCTGGACAACCGTCGTCGATCTTTAAATAACCCCACTCTCGCACCTGCCTTGGTTGTCAACCTTTACGCGAGGTATCTCCCAGCAAGCCCCCGCTCCCCGGCAACGGTGCCATTTGATGAACTGCGAAATCGGCCCACCAAAATTTTGTAATTAGCACTTGAAGTTTGTCATCGCAGTCGGGCCGAGATGGGTCATCAAAAGACCATCTCATTTAAATATATTAATCAAAATCAGATGGTCGTATTATTTTACTTGACAAGAAACCAAGGTCGAACTCAGGGACACGAGCCTCTCTCGTATTATCCGGATTTTCATCTATTTAACTAAGTGTTGAATTAAAGACAATATAGGTCAAATTATGCATGAGGACAAAACAAGACAATGCATTAAAGGAAAGAATGAACATGCATTTTTTTATTTTATTTTATCATGCAAATAAATGAAATGCATCACAAATAATATGCCCTAGTATAAAATGATGAGCAAAATTAAACAAGAGTCAATTTCAAGTTTAATTAAAGAGTCAGACTTGATGAATAATTTTAAACAAGGCATCAGTTCAAGCTTTAAAAGACACAAGGCTACTAAAATAATTCATTAAAATAATTGTGTCCAAATTTAATAAAATGAGCATGCCAATAAAAAAGACCATCCAATAAGTTTCGAAATGGAACTGAAATCGACTTAATCGGAGATACGGTGCTCAAGATATGCATGAAAGAAGAAAAGGGCATAAATAAAAGAAAACATAAAAAAGATAATTACATACAGGTCCCTGGGAAGGACTAAAATACAATAAAAGTTAAGTGCAAGACCTTCCCTGTAAAATACCCACACGTACAGGGGCAGTTTTGCAATTTTGAAAACCCATGAGGGTATCAATGCAAAATGCCCTATATACGCGTGAGCTACACGTGATCTGGATATGGATGCAAATTGAATAACGTCGGTGGGCCCTCTGTGTAAATTGCCCAGAATAGCACGTGCACTGTACACGCCATCCAGGCTCGGGTGAACGCTTGGGCTCGGCAGAGGTTCGGACAGGCCCGGATAGTTCGAAGCTCCATGCAGGTTCAGCGTAGGCTCGGGAGCTCCGAGCCTATGGCTCTGACGTGGAGGCTTGGTGTAGGCTCTGGAGACGCCACGTGGATAACTGTGGACCATCCGATCACAAAGATCGAGTGGCTCCTGGAGTCGTATGCGTGGCTGCTCGTACACCGTCAGATCTTCAAAGATCCAACGGTATCTGAAGTCGATGGCGTGGCCTCATCTGGACCGTCAGATGGTCACTGGGATAAGACCATCCGATGGTCCCTGTGCTTTCTCCCCCACCAAAGTCGGGCGGCGGAACCAGGTCTCTGGCGAAGGGGCTTCTCCTCCGTCGCTCGTTCTCGGCTGCTATCGACCTCCCCGAAGTTCCTTGGAAGTGTGTCGAGGTCGCTTGGAGCTTGGGGAGGGCACCGAGCCTCTTGGATAAGCCCATCGAAGCTCTATTGACGGTGGCGCAATGGACGAAATTGGCTCGGATTAGTCTCCGACCATTGGCGAATTTTGATGACCTGCAACATTAGCGCAATAGCCGAAGCGTGCTACGAAGTGTGTGAGCGGAGTGTGAGCTCTTGCGGGCGAAGGAGGTGGGAGCTATGAGCTCCTCCGCCTTGGGTGGCGGAGGAGATGGGTCGACGGTGGAGAGGTATGGAAGAGGGAGAAGGGTGCTGTCGGAAATGTGCGTGTGGAAGGGGGTAGTGAGATGAAGCTAGGGAGGCGAACGGTGAAGGTCTAACCAGGGTATAGCGTCCTACAAAATTAAACGAAAATAAATAAAAAATACAGGAGGGATCAAAAGGCTTACCTGAGGTTGGGCAGAGGAAATGGCATGAGCTCGAGGTCATCGGAGGACCTCAGGGTCATCGCTGAACTCCCCCGACTACGGGGAGCACAGCTTGGCGGAGGTGAAGCTCCGCGAGCCTGGCCTACCATGGCCAGGGGTCGTCACCGGAGGTACCTTCGTATTTGTGCTCCTCTCCGCCCCCTCGCTGTCACCGGGGGGCGGGGGCTTGCTGGGAGATACCTCGCGTAAAGGTGGACAGCCAAGGTAGGCGGGAGAGTGGGGTTATTTAAAGATCGACGATGGCGGTCCAGGTGGTGAGGACGTGGGTTGTGAGGTGATTATGGAACGACTGGAGAGGTTTCCGTGGGTAATGGAAGTGTACGCGGAGATGATGGATGATGGGGGTTCGTGGTGCGGCGGTTATCGAGAGGAGAGGTGGTCGGAGGAGGTGGAGATAATGGGAAGGGGCAAGTGCATGCCGAGATGCGATCATGGGATAGAGGGGGGTATCGGGAGGTTGACGAAGACCGATGGCAGATCCAACGGCTGACGGTCTTTGTCAACCTCTCGATACCCCCCTCTATCCCTCGATCGCATCTCAGCACACACTTGCCCCTTCCCATTATCTCCACCTCCTCCGACCACCTCTCCTCTCGATAACCGCCGCACCACGAACCCCCGTCATCCATCATCTCCGCGTACATTTCCATTACCCACGAAAACCTCTCCAGTCGCTCCATAATCACCTCACAACCCACGTCCTCACCACCTGGACCGCCGTCGTCGATCTTTAAATAACCCCACTCTCCCGCCTGCCTTGGCTGTCCACCTTTACGTGAGGTATCTCCCAGCAAGCCCTCGCCCCCGGCTACGGGGAGCAGCTTGGCGGAGGCGAAGCTCCGACTTGTTCATTTATGTTGCATTTTGTCTTGCACTATAAAATTTTCTTTTCGATTCATCTCTAACCATTGATTCTGTGGCAGGGCCCTTGGTGTTCAAGGAGGCGAGGATCCGATGCTTCCCGCTGCGAGGAGCCACAGAAGCATGTTTGGAGCAAGTCGAGAAGAGAAAAAAATGTGTCATTTTTGCATCTCATGTTGTAATAACCGTCTTTACAGCGGTCTTCGATCGAAGGTTCGCGGTTGTAAAAGAACGATTGTGGTTGTGTGGGGATCGTCCCCACTTGAGTGCCGACCTAGGACCAGGCACGCGGCTCTTCGAGCTTAGTTTAAAATGCACATTTTTTATGTGCTTGCTTGTAGGTAGGACACACCTTAATTCAAGACGCACGTAGTTTCGCTTCACTTAGCCAATTTAAAAGATATTTTCTCCTCGCTAATAGAAGCATAATAGGTGCGGCTTTGATCGACTTGCATACATGAGTTTTGGTTTTCGAAACAGCCCAAGTTTTCACGTATTTCTCGCCTAATCACTGCATGTTTTATCGCTTAGCCTAGATCGTGGTTTTTATCGAATACATGGTTTTTCTCGATTTCCCCTCCTATCTTGATCACCTATGTTAATGGAAAAATGGGAATGAACAGTAGACGATGATTTCTTGATTTATGTGCTAACCTTAATTCAGTGACAACCTTAAATAATAATTGGGACTGTTAATTGCAAGTCAACCAAAAATGGAGTAAAATTTGATTTTGGGAGAGCAACACCCTCGCGTACGCATTGATTTTCACTTAACATTTTTCTCCGCGTAAATATCAAATGTTTTATCACCAATAAAACCGACAAGATAATAAACCAACCTCGGTTGGTTTCATGTGTGAGTTGGTGAATTTGAGGGTCTTGCTTGCTTGATTGAGCCATGTTTGCTCCCCAGAGCCTTAGACACTCCATTCATCTCCATAGATTCATCCGATCACTTGTAAATCCATCCATCTTCTTCGTTCACCTTGGGTCCCTCCCAACTTCAACTTCCATCTTTATACTTAGGCTAATCTCAACCTAAGTATAGTGGGGACCCGAGTCCCCGTGATTTTCTCTACTCTTCTTTCCTTGCCTTTATACTTAGGTTATTTTTAACCTAAGTATAGGGGGAGCCCCTCTTAGCTCCCGTATATTTCTCTATATTTAAATGGACCTATGGACTTGTAACATCTAGTGCTATGAGGATATAGCAAAGTTTAAGTATAGGGGGGTATACCGTATATACAGTATACTTACTTTAGCTATAATATGAAAAATTTGAAAAATTTACAACTTTTTGGCTAAAGTAATTTCCTTTGAATTAAGAGGACTCAAATGTTTTTCACGGCTTTTCTATACTATGTTACGCTATTTTGATAAAAATATTTTCGAAAATGATTTTTCCTTGTTTTGAAAAAATCTTTTGAAAATGTTTTGAAAATTTTTATTTATGTGACATAGTTTTGAAAAAAAAAATTTCATCTCTTTTCAAGGAAAGTTGAGTCTAACATGTGTTTTAACCTTCTATTAAAATCCATAAAAATGAGAAAAATCCGAAAATCCTTTAGGAGCCATTAGTGACTACTAAGCCCAATTAAGTAGCCACGTTCAATGAGGGTTCGCCCTTAGCAGATTGGATGGTTTAGAGGACATCGCGTAAGGCCCTGTCCTCAAGCAATGGGCTTCGGCCTGTACTTACATCCATACTAGCTGAATGCAGATGCTTAATTGAGTTTAGACAGTCCTAATATCTCTTGAAGTAAAAAAAAGAGTTTTGTTTTTGAATGAAGGAGATGGATTAATCCTCTATATTTACACTTCCACCCATGATCTGAAATGATCAAGAAAACTTAGTTTTATGAGGTCTTTGAGATTTTAGGTTAACCAGCCTTAGCCATCAGGGTCTTAGACTTAATCATCCACCTTCCCCTAGGTTTCTAGATTTGCATGCTATATTCCATGCTTAGTCTCAGACATAAAGAATATGATCATCACATCACATGCACGATTCCGGTTTCGAAGAGATGAGTTGACTTTTCACCTAAGGGATTGGGATGAGGAATTCAAGTTTGGACTTGATTTAATGATGCTCGAGGATGGGATAAAATCTTTGAAGGCTTCATGAAACCTGAGTGTCAGCAATTTTAGCCAGTATGAGAACTCGATTCTTATACTAATCTCTTGATATTGACCTAAGTGCCAGGGTGTGAAATAAATAAAAAATGTTGATCAGTGTGCGCCAACTCTTGGTAAAAGCAGTGGAGCTAGCCACAAATTATACAAGTCAATGTAATTTCAAAGAAAAGCTCTCATTCCACAAAGTTACATAACAAAGAGCTTCCACCAAAGGCGAGCGCTCCCAAACATTTCAAAGTGTCCACTTGGACCACTGCTATTAGGACCAGGAGTCGGGCTTGCACCAAAAAAGGGCTCTGCATCGTAAATGCTACAAGTCTAGGTGTCGAAGGTACGATAGATACTCAAAAGAGACACACCCCGGTGTACTCCCAGGAAAACAAGTGTAGACGGCTCCAACTTCTCTTGACGGACGCACTGATCAACACCAAAAAAAGTGTTGCGTAAAAAGGCACTAGAGAGAATTCTTGTTCCAATGAGAAGGAGAGAATAAATGACACAATCCCTTACCCTCCATTACTGGCCTTCCATCTACATTGTTCTAAGTCTGACAACTAAAGAGACGGTGGAATGGATGCAAGATTTGATCTATTCCCTAGTGTTGAGGATTGGGTCCTTAGGAGATTTTCTTGGACCAAGACTTTGGGTGACGATTTGACTCTACTCTCAGAATTGCAGCCAACACTAAATTTCATATCCTTTAGATTATATGTACATCATAGAGAGTATGGAGAATTAGAGGAATTGGGTGCCTCTTGATTAAGACTGGGTTGAATTCTAGAATTTTGGACCTCTAAAGTCGAGTAGACTTGAACAGATTGGATCCTGTACTCACATGCACAAGGGGGTTAATCCAGCTTAGTCATTCTCTTTGATGCTCAAGGACGAGCATAGTTTAAGTATAGGGGGGTGATGAAACCCGATTTCGTCATCATATTTGTCCATTATTAACCCCCTTGCTTAAACATATGTCAATAAAACCCAGATAAAGTCCTGTAATTATCTGAGTCCCTAATAAATTAAAAACCACAAAAAATCACAAAACTAAAATTCGTGGTATTTTTAGACTTAAAAATACCCCTAAAAATATTTTGTGTCTTTCGGTGACCTCGTTACCATTTTCGATCAACATGAAACTTGTAGATCTCATCGAGATCTACAACTTTCATGTTTTGAGTTTCTCAAATTCGGTATTTTGTCTTTTTAAAAGTCAACTTGAAGATTGGAATAATCTGATTGGGCCACGTGGCCCGTTCTGGGTGAGCCACGTGGCCCACCCTCCTTACAGCATCCGCCCGCGTCCTCAACCGTCAGATCTTCTCCTGAGATCCAACGGCTCCAAGCTCTCCACGACCGCTTCTTTTCCTAACCATCAGATCAAGTCCCCGCCTTTCATCATCACCACACATTCACACCCCACTCATAGCCCGCCAAGTGTCACCTTCTGGACCATTAGATCGCGCCTTCATATCTCCATCTTAGCCGCTCACCATACTTACGTCCTCGACCCTTAGATTGAGCACTGGATCACATCACAACCGTCCACTCGTGCTTTGCCCACAAAGCGACACGTGGCATCATCTTGGGCCCTCCGATTGTGCCGCCCCCGATCTAATCTAGACCGTCACTTCGCGCCCAATCGTCAGCCTTTGGATCTCCAGATTCAACGTCCATCGGTCTTCGTCAACCTCCCGATACCCCCCTCTATCCCACTATCATATCTTGGCACGCACTTACCCCTTCCCATTATCTCCACCTCCTCCGACCACCTCTCCTCTCGATAAACGCCGCACCACGAACCCCCGCCATCCATCATCTCCGCGTACACTTCCATTACCCACGAAAACCTCTCCAGTCTCTCCATAATCACCTCACAACCCACGTCCTCACCACCTGGACCGCCATCGTCAATCTTTAAATAACCCCACTCTCCCGCCTGCCTTGGCTGTCCACCTTTACGCGAGGTATCTCCCAGCAAGCCCCCGCCCCCCGGTGACAGCGAGGGGGTGAAGAGGAGCGCAGAGACGAAGGTACCTCTGGTGATGACCCATGGCCATGGTAGGCCAGGCCCGCGGAGCTTCGCCTCCGCCAAGCTGCTCCCCGTAGCCGAGGGAGTTCAGCGATGACTCCGAGGTCCTCCGATGACCTCGAGCCCACGCCATTTCCTCCATCCAACCTCAGGTAAGCCTTTTGATCCCTCCTGTATTTTTTTATTTATTTTCGTTTAATTTTGCAGGACGCTATACCCTGGTTAGACCTTCACCGTTCGCCTCCCTAGCTTCATCTCACTACCCCCTTCCACGCGCACATTTCCAACAACACCCTTCTCCCTCTTCCATACCTCTCCACCGTCGACCCATCTCCTCCGCCACCCATGGCGGAGGAGCTCAGAGCTCCCATCCCCTTTGCCTGTAAGATCTCACACTCTGCTCACACACTTTATACCACGCTTCGGCTATTACGCTAATGTTGCAGGTCATCAAAATCCGTCAATGGCCGGAGACTCATCGGAGCCAATTTCGTCTACTGCGTCACTGTCAACAGAGCTTCGGTGGGTTGATCCAAGAGGCCCAGTGCCCTCCCCGAGCTCCAAGCGACCTCAACACACTTCCAAGGAACTTCGGGGAGGTCGATAGCAGCCAAGAACGAGCGACGGAGGAGAAGCCCCTTCGCCGAAGACATGGTTTTGCCGCCTGCCTTAGGTGGGGGAGAAAGCACAGGGACCGTCGGATGGTCTTATCCCAGTGACCATCTGAAGGTCCAGATGAGGCCATGCCATCGTCTTCAGATACCGTTGGATCTTCGAAGATCTAACGTTGTACGAGCAACCACGCATATGACTCCAGGAGCCACTCGATCTTTGTGATCGGATGGTCCACAGTTATCCACGTGGCATCTCCAGAGCCTACACAGAGCCTCCACACCAGAGCCATAGGCTCGGAGCTCCCGAGCCTACGCCAAACCTGCATGGAGCTTCGAACTGTCCGGGCCTATCCGAACCTCTATCGAGCCCAAGCGTTCACCCGAGCCTGGATGGCGTGTGCAGTGCATGTGTTATTCTGGGCAATCTACACAGAAGGCCATCGAAGTTCTTCAATTTGCATCCAGGTCCAGATCACGTGCAGCTCACGCGTATATTGGGCATTTTGCATTGATACCCTCGTGGGTTTTCAAAATTACAAAACTACCCCTGTGTGTGTGGGTATTTTATAGGGAAGGTCCCGCATTTAACTTTTATTGCATTTTAGTCCTTCCCAGGGACCTGTATGTAATTATCTTTTCATGTTTTCTTTTAATTATGCCCTTTTTTTCTTTCATGCATATCTTAAGCACCGTATCTCCGATTAAGTCGATTTCAGTTCCATTTCGAAGCTTATTGGATGGTCTTTTTATTGGCATGCTCATTTATTAAATTTGGACACAATGATTTTAATGAATTATTTTAGTAGCCTTGTGTCTTTTAAAGCTTAAACTGATGCCTTGTTTAAAATTATTCATTAAGCCCGACTCTTTAATTAAACTTGAAATTGACTCTTGTTTAATTTTGCTCATCATTTTGTACTAGGGCATATTATTTGTGATGCATTTCATTTATTTGCATGATAAAATAAAATAAAAAATGCATGTTAATTCTTTCCTTTAATGCATTGTCTTGTTTTTTCCTCATGCATAATTTGACCTATATTGTCTTTAATTCAACACTTAGTTAAATAGATGAAAATCCGGATAATACGAGAGAGGCTCGTGTCCTTGAGTTCGACCTTGGTTTCTTGCCAAGTAAAATAATACGACCATCTGATTTTGATTAATATATTTAAATGAGATGGTCTTTTGATAATCCATATCGGCCCGACTGCGATGACAACTTCAAGTGCCAATTACACACTTTTAGAGGGCTGATTTCGCGGTTCATCAATGACCCGATAATCTGAGCAACTAAGGCAAGAAGGTGTCAATGGTCGTTGCGACCTCAACCTCTCAGGCCTGACTCAATCAAGAAAAATAAGGAACCACCAAAATCAAAGATAAATCGATAAAACACGAGAGCGGTCCTCGCTATTTTATTTTACATGGTATAGCTACCAGGGTCGAACACAAGGAGAACGAGATGGCCGAGACAGCCTATGAAGTAGTCAAAAATAAAAATAAAAAAGATATTTTTGGTGGATTTTTAAATATTTTTAATTTTTGTATTTTTAATAATAAGGAAAATATAAAGACAAGTAAAAAAATTCAATAAACAAATATTTATAAAACACTCCAAATATGTCAAAAAATCAAATAAAAATTGTTTTTTATGTTTTTTATCTTTTTAAATGTTTTTGGTGAATTTTTCAAAATTTTTTCAATTTTTAGTTGGTTTTATAAAAATCAAGAAAGGGGAAAACAGTGGATCAATGTGCAGCTAGACTTGAAAGGCCAATTAAAAAATATATCAGTGGCCTATAAAAATCTGGAGACAATTTTTGTGAAAAGTAAATACAAAAACTGAATTATAGAAAAAGAGTTTGTATTTTTTTTGAATTTTATAGATTTTTTTTAAGAATTTTTGTAATATTTTTAATATTTTTAATTTTTTTGGGTTTTCTAAGTCCAAATGAGATAAAATTTGGATAGAAGCTTAAAAACAACAGAACAATCAAACATAATTTTTTTTGAATTTTTAGAAAAGTTTTGTATTTTTCTTTGATTTTCTATGTTAGACTGTAGCAAAAATCAAGATTTTTGTTTTTTTAGAAATAATAAAAAGCCACAAAAATGTCCCAAAAATTAGGGAAATTTTTACACAGTGGTAGGAGCCACGTATCCAAATTTCACTCGATTTGGGTTTGATTTGATATTTTATTCAATAAAAATAAGGCACACAACAAGCAAGGACCTATTCGCAAAGAAACATAGTTTAAGGGCCAAACAGTAACATATATAGAAATCCAGGGGCCCTTATGCAAAAATCCCACTATAACACGCGCGTAGCACGTGGTTTAGGCACAGAAGGGCATAAGTGTAATTCTTATTTTAAAAGATTCACACAGTACCAACCAACAAGTTCAAGGATAAAAGTACAATTAACCCACACCCTCATGTCTCGATGCACGTGTCTCACATAAACATGGATTATTTTACAAATTCTATAAACCTAAGGTCCTAGATGCAAATGTTCCAAAAATAAAAAGAACTATTAAAACTATTTACAAGATTAACCGACAAATACAAAAAAGGACATGGGCCTAAGTGAAATTACCCCTTTATTAATGATCGACTGCTGAAGGGGTGCCACGTGGAGATCTGACGGTGGTGATGCGCTGGTGCCTCTTCAGCGATGGACATCCCTGATTAGATCCCAGATGGATCGAACGTCTATGTGCCTCCCTCAAATGGATGGTGGAGATCAGAACTGGCAGAGGGGCTCAATCGGACGGAGGAGGAGGGTCCTGGAAGAACACGACGTCGGTGAACTTCGCCGGCCCAGTACGCGCGGTGCAGGGCTCCTCCGGAGCTGCTGAGATGGGGAAAAGAATACCTACACTGGTCCGCAGCTGGTGGCGGTCTCCGATGAGGCCAGAAGCGTCCAGGGTGCTCCGACGACTTCGAGGACCTGGGGGTCATGCGCCTGAATTGTTCGACCTCCAGATGAGGTTACTTTGACATGCAAGATGCATAGAACGAACCCTGGGTCGAGGGCGAAATGCCTCGACCCGTTCATGAGCGGAGGAGGTGGTCTGGTGAGGCAGAGCGAAAGTCTCCAGCGAGGCGACGACGGAGGAGACCTATTCCTTGGTTCCAGGGCGAACCAAGGTGAATGAATGGGTGGAGCAGGTGGAGAGGGGTCTTGTGGATGTGAAGAGCGAATCGGAGTGGCAGATGGGTGATCGGAGATGGTGGGCGACGACGGCGGAGCTAACTGAACAGGAATCGAAAAATTTAAATCTATCCTAGCCTAAGAGATATCTAAGGTACCTGGTGAAGGAAGATGTCTATGCTGGAGGTCAGGGACCTCCGGGGGTCTTTGCCTCGATTGATCGACCGTCCAGAGGCTCTAGCTCACCTCGCGGCGGAGCACGACGATGTTCCTCGCCGGATCAGTGGTTCCCAGCTTCCCGTGCCTCGCTACGACCCTCTCTCACACGGCTGTCACTCAGGTGAGGGAGAGGAGCTCACTGGCGACGAGGGGGAAGGCCAAAGATGGCGTGAAAATGCGGCGAAGGTGATATCTTATACTGGTAGGGGTTCGACAAGATGGAGGTCAGGCGAGTGAATCGGAGCTCGGATCCCTAGGCAGATCCCCAGGCAAGGGTCTTGGATCAATCGGTGATAATCGGGGCCCGGGGTTTAAGTGAGGGGTGATCGGATCGATCCGAGAAAATTGGGAGAAATCGGGTAGGAATCGGATCCGGGCACAAAAATGATCCAAGGGGGGGGGGGAGTTGACCGAGGGTCAACGATCCCCTGTGGACCAATGGGATAATTCCATTGAAAATTATTTTAAAAAAATCAAAATAAAATAGATAATGACCTTATTTCAAAATATTTGCAAAATGAAATATATTTATTTATTTTCAAAGAATTTTTTAGTGATTTTTATTTATTTTTTTGAAATATAAATTAGGTATTTACATTATATTATTATTATATATAGGTATATGTACATATGTATTTTTTATTTTTATTTTTATTTGTTTATTTATGCACATTTATTCCCATTTTATAAGTTATTTATTTACACCATAAAATATGGAATATAAAATGGTTTTTATTGGATTATTATTATTTATTTACTTGGGTGAAATAAATACATATTTTATTCTATATACATGGTCTATGTACACTGATGAGAGAGAATTTTATTTCTTTTTATTTTTCTTTTATTTTTCCCATTTTTATTTTATTTTTATAAATATATACACAATAATAAGAACCCATTTTTATTTTTAATTTTATTTTAATAAAATAGAATATGTACATGAAGGAGCATTTTATTGGGAATGGGCCTATCTCTCTCAACTTTGGTTCTTTTACGGTCAGGCCAATGCTTGGTCCTCCCTTGGTTCGGGTCACTCGATATTTATTCTAAATAACTCCTTCTTTTTATTTGTCTCTTTATTCTTTTATTTTTACACAAAAACATGCTAATTATTAATATTTACACAATGCATGCATTTTGCTAAATTATTCCATTTACACATATATACATGGTATTTTGCAAAGGTTTTGTAGCTAAAATAAAAGAATAAAGAGTGATGAATGTGGATTCATCACCCCCTATACTTAACTTTGCTAGTTCCTTAGCAAACACTTATTTGAAAAAGAAGTGAAAAAGAGAAGAAAAAGAAAAAAGAAGGGGAAAATGCATGGATCAATGCTGATTATTAAACTTGCCTTCATTAAATTGAAGCATGGAGCTCGATCAGATCTTTGGATTATTAATGTATCGGAACCTTATTTGGATTTAGGTTTAAAACTTAACAGCCTCTAAGATCCACTAACCTATAGTCAAGACTCCTCAATAATCCAGATCAGAACAAGTCTACATACACAAACCCTGAAGACCATGAATCTTTCCTTGTACAGTGTAAGTGAGGTATAGCTCTCCACTGATGAATCTCATATTCATCATGCTAAAATTGGTCATTTAGGCTCTGTCCCCCATCATCCACTTGTAATTAATAATTAATAGAGCATTATTAGCATTCATACGTGTGTGATTAATATCTGCATTTCATCATGCATAATTGCATTTAAAATCCCCTGTGTAAATTAGCCCAAAAAGCCGCTAACTTCTCACATTTTTAATTAATTTCTCCTAACTCCGATTGACCCAAAATCACCTCCATTGTGTAGATATTACTAACCTTATTAAATAAAAAATACAAAAAAAATTATTAACCCCAATAAGTGTCAAATAATCCCAAAGTCAAATTTCACATCTGACAGACTAAAATGAGCATATCTCCCACATACAGTGTCCGATTTTGGTCTACTCACTTTTAAAGTACTCCATTTTCAAATACCTTCAAAACAAGACCAATTTCATAAAATTCGGAGCTCATATGTGAAAGTTGGGTTTTGGGCCTCTTTTGCACATTTTGACATTTTGCTGTTTTTGACCTGAGTTTTTATGTACATAATTAATCCTTTTAATTTTATTTCTTTTTCATTTGTGTCCTTTGATGAAAGTTTTAATAAGAAACGCAAAAATCCAAATCTAGATCAAAACTGAATTGAAAGAAATTGACCGAGTCCAAGTGTTCGTTGTCGGTCTGTACAAAAGTTGTGCGTTTCTTTCTTCTATTTTATTTTCCTATTTTCTTATCTATTAAAAATCCAAAAAAATTAGACTAGTGTGTAAATAATTTTCTTATATTTTATCATTATTTTTCTATAATTTTTATCCCCTCTAATACCACCAAAAAAATACAAAACCCCAAAAAATCGGTTTTCTATACACATGGAGAGCCACCAAAAATACCACTTTGCACAAGTGACCTCTTGTGTTCCCGGGTCCTTCATGAAAGTTGTAGATCTCGACAAGACGAACAACTTGCGTGAAGGAAATTTTTCGATCCGAGGTCTCCTGCTTTTTCTTTTCTATTTTTCTTTGCTTTTAATTTTGAAATTTTTTTGGGGTGCCACGTGGTAGCCCCAGGGCGTGCCACGTGGCACCCCACCCTCTCTCCAGGCCGCTCCCCCGGGTCACGTGTTGTGCATGTGACCCTCGTCTTCTCCAGCCGTTTCTTCTTCCTTGCGCCATCTTCCAACCCGTGTAACGCCACCCATCCCCCCGGCCGTTACCCTCCACCCCCGACCGTTACCACCCCCCCGCCAGCCCCTATAAAACCTCCCCCACTAGCCTCGTCTCCGGCATCCGCCCTTAACCCACGTGCGGCCAGTGACAGCGGCCTTCTCGCGGCGTGATCCAGAGCTCGAGCTCTGCTGCATCTCCCTTGAGCTGCTCAGCTCGCCGCCTCGCGAAGCGGCTCGAGCGACGACAGGAGGCGGCCGTAGCCACTCCAAACACAGGCGAACCTCCACCTTCTCCGATCACCTCCACCGCACCTCCCCTTCATTTTTTTACTCCTTACAGGTCCGTGACTTCCAAGCCCAGTCGACCTTCATCTTCCGCCCACCGCGTCGACTACCGCCCTCGTCGCGCCGCTACCTCCGCCCGACCACGCTCGGCCGCAACTTCACCACCGGGCATCTCCGTCAACACGATCATGCTCGAGCCCCGTGCACGCCACCGCTGTCTCCTCCGACCTCCGCCTTCGCGCACCACCGCCGTGGACGCACACCTCCTCAGCCTCGCCGCCCGTGCGGTGCACCTCCGCCTCGACCTTCCTCCGCCGGTCGTGTGTCGACCGGCCAAGGGCCAGCCAACCGACCGGACTCCTCCGCCGGCCACCCTCGCCTCCCCCGCCGTCGGTCAGCGCCAAGGTCGCGCCCATCGCCCCACGCCTCGCAGCATACAACTGCCGTTGGATCAGGGCACAAGCCCTTGATCCAACGGCTCGGATTCAGCCACGCGGCGCCCGAGCCAATCACCGAACCTCAAGGCTCGGGAGCCCCCAAACCATAGGCTCGGACGCCCGAGCCTCCTGCTCTGACCGAACCTCAGGCTCGGCCGCCCGAGCCTCAGCCTCCTACCCAAGCCTCTTATGCACGTGCGCCCTGGGAAAATTGCATCAGAGCCCTTACGAGTTTCTGAAATTGCATCTATACCCCTGCCGTGGGTAAATTACAGAAAGACCCCTCAAGCTTTTATGAATTACAGATAAGTCCTCCCAGGGACCTTTTTGCAAAGAAAACTTTATTTTATTTACATTTTAGTCCCTGGAATTTCACTTTATCATATCTTTGTCATAGAACTCCATTTTTAGCGTACAATATGTCATTTTGAAGCTTTTTTCATGCTCTACAATTTAGCATAGCTTTTGATCAGATCTGAGTTTGTTTATTGATAATTATTATTCGAGGATCTCATTTGACTTGCAGACTCAATTTTGACATACATGTGCCACATATTGCTTGAGAAACTATTGATAAATCTTTTGTAGGAGTTCGGATAAGGAATTTACTTTGATTAAATCATTGAAATTATTGTTGTCACAGGAGGTTAATTTACATTTATTCCTCTGAGATTTTTGCTGACTATTTGAGGAACTGAATCGAAGATATTTGGAGGCCGGATACTCTGCTTCACTATTCTGAATATTAGTTGCTTATTAACCTGAAGCAATGAGTTAAGATCAATCCATTTTGATTTGTGGTTAATTTTGCGGAGATAAAGATCATATTATTTGGGGAGTTAATTTGTTTAAAAATCACAAATCCTGGGCATAGTTCTCTCAATTTATTTTCCTTGCATCATATTCGCATCTTCATCACTGCATTGTATATTTTTGCAACACACAAATTAATCGTGTATTTATTAATTATTTAATTTGACTTAAGACCACGCAACTAAAAATCACCGTTCCCTGTGTTCGACCTTGGTAAACTTGCGAAGTAAAATATTCCACGACATTCAAAGCTTGTGGTTTTTGATCGATCAAAATTCATTTCCTATACTACAATTCATCCTTATTAAAGAGGTGAATTTCGCGTTCATCAAATGGCGCCGTTGCCGGGGAACGGCGAATTTTTAGGGTTTTGAATCATTTTTTATAATTAATTTCTGTGAAGTTAATTTTTGTGACATTTTTTTCTTTTCTTTTACATTTTTTTCCTTTTTGCATTTTTTTCCTGATACTAACCGCACTCTCTTTCTTCGCAGATTACTCGGAGATAATATTGGATATAAATCAAGGACCTGCGAAGAAGACTAATTTTTATTTTAATTTTGTGAGAGAGAGAGAGTTAGCATAGGTTTAAATTTCTGCTTTATTCACAGGGTCCCTCTCTCCTTGTACCCTGTCAATTTGTAATATTCAGGACTGAACTCTCTGTGGCTTGACGTAGAATTTAGGAGCACATACGCTAGATTAGAATTATTTGATTGCGCTCGTAATTTTTGGGCCACACTTTTCACTAATTAAACGCACTGTAGATCGTTCAACATTAGCCAAAAATTTCAATCAATTCTTCCCGCTAATAGAACTATCTGTTTAGGGCATTTTCCATCTGTGCATATCATTTAGTGTAAATTTTAATTCCTTGTCTTGCATCCCGCATGAAGAACGCGAGGATTCACTGTAAGTCCTTCTCTTAAGCATGCATCATTGATTCACGCTTGCATTGGCTTTTTTGATTCTCCCTCCTTGAGTTTTACAACTTAGGAATTAACGGAATTGGGACTGCTCGTTAGGCGTGAATTTTGTGCTCACATAAACTACAGTGATAACCTTAACTTAAAACTGGGACTGCTAATCAAGGTAACTGTAAATAAACTGATCTAAAATTAACCTGTGTTTAGTGGAGAGAAACCCACTCATTGTTTGTAAGGACCAGAAGGCACACTTAGGAAAGAACCCACAACCGAAGTGGTTCATTCAGACTACTGAGTTTAAACAATTAGCTACTTTTCAGTGAGGGTCTCGGGTAGCCATTTACGGTCCGACTTCCCTTAGCAGAGTAGGTGGTTTAGAGGACAACGCAGAAGGCTCCGTCCTCAAGTAACACGGGTAGCCGTTTACGGTCCGTACTTACACCTATACTGGCTGAAAGTAGGAGCAACTAGTTGTATGAACTCGGGACAGTCTTTGTGAATATTTCGGCACCTAACAACTCCGCTTAATCTGCAAGATTGTTTTGTCATTAAATTAAAATTGAAAAGATAAGCGGCCGAACCCTAACGTGCCTTCACCAGAGTTGAGTGGGTGAATCAACGTGTTTGTTTTGTGTTTGATTTGTGCGCGTCAAAGACCTAGCAATTGCAAGCAAATCGTGGTTTGCTGATCATTCCATCCCTCTTGACAAGATGTCGGCACAGTGGTCTTCTTTCCTGATCTCCATGACCATGTCCCGATATTCTTCTTCCCCTAAGCCATCATTCTCTTCCCGCCCATACATCCCACCCTATGACCACACTTCTTCTTGGAATAGTCCTCTCTCACATTTTGACAATTTTATGGACACGAGAGAGAGAGACCAGAATCGAGGATAAATAATAGAGTGACCGCTATTGATAGAAGAACACAATTTCCGATCACTAGGATCTCACAGCCTCTTGAACCATCCTCTACTCAGGATGACTATCCTCTTGAGTATAATCAATTTTCCTTCGACAATCCACGAGAAAACAAAAGTCAAGGAAATACAACTCATGACCAGACCATAATGGTTACATGCCAGAATCACGACACATGGAGACTGATTATTCAATCACTAGTCATGAGATGTTTGAGGATGAGATTGCTCGGATTAATCATAGAGCAGACACTTTAACTATGAGAATATATGATCTCATCCAGTCAATGCAAAATTCAGAAGAAGTGAGGCCACCACCATGCGAACCACTGGATCATCACAATCAGACACAACCACTGACCTCTGACCCCCCGACTGAACATATTACAGAAAATACCAAAAAAATTGAAAAATTTGAAAATTCAAAAAATTTGGACAATTCTGAATTGGAAGCATTTTACAAGAGTCTGATCTTAGAGCTTCCATCGATCAAAGCCATAGAATATGTGCCCGATCTTAAGAGATTTGTGAAGAGTCGACTGAACCCCAAGAAGACGGGCAAGAAACGATCCAGGACTGAATATCATGTCATATCTATGGCTAGTTCTTTGGTGATGAATCATAAACTCAAAAGCCGTAAAGTCAAGCAATTGACTCGGGTCACATGTGAAATTGAGGATTCTATATTAACTCATGTTCGGTTGGATGACGACTCCACATTAAACATCCTCCCAAAGTCCGTCTTTAATCAACTTAAATTCGGACAACTCAAAAAGACTAGGGTGATCGTTCAATTACCTGATCGATCTATCAAAAGACCGCGGGGGATCGTTTCTGTCGTCGTAAATTTCCGAGGTAAAGAACATAAGGTGGACTTTATTGTCCTTGACATTGAGCACCCCGGAAGGATGTCTGAGTCTCCTATTATTTTAGGAAAGCCGTTCTTAGCCTCCGCTAAGGCGATCGTCGATTGCGAGACTCAGGAAATCAAGTTCCCGAACTCGGACCACAATGAACACGACCCCAATGACACATCCTGCTCTGAGGAAAACCAACTTGAAACCAACAGTTATGATCAAGAGATAAATATTTCACATTATGACACACTGATACAAACCCTGGGAGAGTCACCTAGGGGATTGACTGTTGGACAAACTTCGGATTCTCACCACCTTATTACTGCACCTAGGAAAAAGCAAGATTTGGGAGCTTATGAAGAATTGGACCATATTATTGAGGACCATCACGATAATCTGAGTGGACCAATCTTCGAGTCGACAGTAATTCATGAGATACTTGAACCATACAAGGAACCGACTCCGAAAACATCCGATGTCACCAAAAAACACGATCATCCGAAAGTGACATCAACACCCCCAGCCATAAATCACATGATCCGCATGAACAATCTCCCTCGACCGAAGCAGTGCATGACCCGTCAAGAATTGGTCGACTTTTACGGGGATTCATCTGATGAGGAACTCACAAATGCCACATCGGTTACTCAAGACAGGGAGATGAAGACTGTCCAACTTCCTGCCAATACTTCTCAAGGAAACAAACCGACCAAGAAAGTCACCTTTGACCTTACACATCAGGTGATTTCTGACGAGTCCTTGTCCGATCATGATGTGGTTCATCAGATAAGTGCAATAGGTAGAGCTATGATCCAAGGGCACTTACCTCTGATCGACAAAAGTTGGAGATCCTCTGCAGACCACTACTATTCTCCTGAGGATGGCTCCGACGATGGCTGGTCTTCTTCATCGGCCCCCTCTTCATCACACTCCACATCTCCATACTATCTCCCTCCACACTCCCGCAAGAAGGTCCGTCGTAAACCTCCTTGATCTTGTACATCCACAAATCCACCCGGTTCCCCATCTGTATTTATCCGATTATACTTAGGCTGGCCTGAGCCTAAGTATAGGGGGACCACTACCATTGTTTATACATCACTTCTCTTCTTTTTATCCCATCTATACTGAATACGATCTATGTCAACATTTCACTTTGTGCCATGAGGACATAGCACAAGCTAAGTATAGGGGTGTGTTTGTATATATTTTATCTACTTTATCCATAGCTCGTACTTTAATCGTTTTTATCTAACATCAGGGATGGGTACGTAGTGTGTTTAATACTTGTTTAAAAAAAACAAAAAAAAACAAAACAAAACAACAAAACAAAACAAAAAAAACCAAAAAAAAACTTTTTGCTAAAAAAAGTCCTTTTTGCATAAAAAAACTCATGGTCTTGCATTTCATCAAGCATTTCATGCATTCCTTGGTCGATATATTCCTGACACATTCACTATCACTCAAGGCTTGAGGATTTTTGAGGACACTTGATTTCTGAAATCTTGAGATTCTGAGTTAGCCTGCCTTAGTCATTAGGGTTTTTAGAACTTAATAATCCACACTTCCTTAGTTTGAAAGATTTGAGCGCTATATTGCACTCTTCATCTCTACCATTCAAAAAGAATATGATCAGCACAATCACTCCCACAACTGCATGATTGATGAGATGAGTTGAGATATCACTTAAGGAACTAGGACTAGAGATTTGAGTTTAGACCCGATCTGATGATATTCGACGATGGGATAAAGTTAATGAAGGCTTCAGAAAACCTGAGTGTCAGCAAAACACTAGCCAATATGTGAACAAGATTCATATGCTATCTTTTTGATATTGACCTAAGTGCCAGGGTGTGATGAAACTTAAGGAAAATTGTTGATCAGTGTGCGCAAACTTTTGGTAAAAGCAGTGGAGCTAGCCAACAAAAGAAAAGAAAAAGAAATGTCAAAGAAAAGCTCTATCATCCAAAGTCAAATTTCAAATGAGCTTCCACCAATGGCGAGCGCTCCCAAACATTTTCAAAGTGTCCACTTGGACCAAGTGCTAATTAGGACCAAGGAGTCGGGCTGACACCATAAAAGGGCTCTGCATCGTAAGCGATACAAGTTTGGGTGTCGAAGGTATCTTAGATACTCAAAAGAGACAGACCCCGGTGTACTCCCAGAAAAACAAGTGCAGAAGACTCCAAATTCTCTTGACGGACACATTGATCAACAAAATAAAATATACGTGTGTTGAGTAATAAGGCACTCGAGAGGCACCTTGTTCCAATGTGAGGGAGAGAAAATTAGACACAATCCTATGCCCTCCATCATCTGGCCGTCCATCTACACTTTCAAGTCTGACAAACTAATGATACGGTTGACTGAAGCAATAATAGACTTATTCTCTAGTGTTGAGGATTAGGTCTAGAGGAGGATCTTTGGGACTGGAACTTTGAGTGATGCCCCGACTCGACTCTCATGAAATGCAGTACACTTAAAATCATATCCTTATATTATATGTACAAACAGAGAGTCTGAAAATTAGAGAAGTTGGATTCCTTTTAATTAAAGCTTGGATGAGCTTAGAATTTTAGGATCACTCAAATTAAGGGTCTTCTCTGAATTAAGCCTTGAAAATTCACTTACACAGTCAGGGATGTATTCAACTAAGTCATTCTTTCATTCATGCTCGGGGACGAGCATGGTCTAAGTACACCTCAGAAGTAGCAAAATGACAACCCTCCCCAACAAGGTAACTCTATGACCCTAGTCTGACCACTCTTTCTTCGAGGAGCGGGGTATTCCCTTCTAAGTTCAAGTTCAACCGGCTCAAGAAGAGGGGGAAGAAGAGAATAGACCATGGACAGTGTAGCCATGTATCCCTGGGAGCTCAACCAGTGTAGCTAAGTCTCCCTGCTGCAAGCTACATAAGATGGAACATGAGTCTCAAGCTTTGCTTATTGCACTATATACACTCCGGTGGGATTATCATTTTCTATCAGACCCACAACTTTTTTGGAGTTCTTTTCTTTTTGCATATTTTTTGATGTGAATCTTTACAACATATCTACAAAGTGCATCATATATATATAAGGATTTTTTTCCTCTTTATCCGGTAGACTATCCCTCTTTTGAAGCATTGTTGCAACCTACAACTCCTATCGTTAGACCTCATGGCAACCGGATCAAGTTGAGACACACTTCCTTCTCTATAAGAAGAAGAGAGGTTCCGCCTAGAAGTACTACCCTCATATGCTACCCCAAGTCAAGGAGGACTGCCTCCTCACCACCTCATCCGTAGAGAGCTCGGTGTAAAGTGTGGGTCCAAGTAAAGCCATTGTCTATATGAGTTATGTGTGTTGTTAAGTGCTCTACTTAGGCTCATCGAGATGACATATGATCATAGCCTAGTGGACTCAAAGAATTAAGTCACCATGGACATGAAAAGTCTCAACCCTAAGCCCTATAAGGTTCCTCTTATAATTAGGTGGATTAAGATCTTAACCAAGCTCCATTTTTCAATTTAATTCCAGGCTAGTTTAAATGTCAACTATGAACCAGGAAAAACTATACAAATATTTACAAAGATATTATTTACAAAATATTTACACATATGCAAAATTTTTGAAAAATATTTTGAAAACATGGATGTATGCATGAATGCAAGTTTTGCAAAATATGTACACAAATTTACACAAGGTTTTTGCAAACTTTTGATTTTCAAAACATTTTACAAAAATTTTGTGCTTAATATACATAATTTTGATATGAAAATATTTACAAGATATTTACACAAAAGATTTTTACAAACATTTTTACAAAAATAATTTGTACAACTAGCTATGTTTGTGCTATAAAAGAATTTTATTTACAAGGAAAAATTTTAATTTTTTTTATGGATTTTTGGGTTTTTAGCCATTTTTATTTATTAATACACTCACACAAAGTACGAGTTATGGCTGAAGTATATATGGAATATATACACACCCCCTACACTTAGCTTGAACGATGTCCTCAGAGTCAAGAGCGATGAAGAAGACATAACTCGTGCTTAGTATATGGAAGTGAAAAGGAAGGCTATATAGAAAGACGAATAAAAGAATAGAAATGCAAGAGGATCTCGGGGTTTCCCCCTATACTTAGGATTAAATAATCCTAAGTATTGCAGGCTGTACACAAAGGGAAATCCCGAGTGAGAATGTACAGGGTCTACCTCCCCTATACTTAGGGTAAAATATCCCTAAGTATAGGTAGCACAACAGAGGTAGAAAAACACGAAGAAAACAAGTATATACAAGATGGAAGGACATCACCCCCTATACTTAAGGTGAAAAATCCTTAAGTAGAGGCAACAACAGAAGTGATGAAACGGAACGAAAGGAACAACTCGGTGTTTCCACCCCCTATACTTAGGATGAGGTATATCCTAAGTATAGCAAAGATAATCCTGTACAAGACCTGGGGTGAAAACAAAAACGAAAGAAAGAAAGATCAAATCACGACGCAACACATATATACAAAAGGGTACAATGTTGAGGTGCCTCTCAACAAGCGCTAGGTTTTACGCCCCTAGCTGGGCGCAAAGGCTAGGATAACGTTGTGTCAAGGTTCAGGATGACATCTGTAAGGCGAATGCCATACTGTCATTGCAGTCTCGGTATGAGAACAATGATGAAATCAACACTGCAAAGAAAGACACCCAGGTAGGAAATCAAGCGTGTGTCTGCTACCAGCCAATGATATGGGAATATGTGATCGGGATCCGGTAGCACAAAAGAAATCATCAGCTCGGAATCAGACTAGAGTGGAAGTGTAGAGCCGAATAAATCAAACGTGGAGAAGGATGGATTAGTCATGGAATCCTCCACGTCGATTAGTGTCTCAAAGAGGTATGGAAAGTGAAGATCAGGAGACTCTCTAAGAGGAATGATATCCGATGCATATAATAGAGACAAGTCGGACAGATCATCGGATATCTCCAAGATCGGCTCATCCTCGCAAGGGTCGTCGAGGTGAGATGACTCAGAATCAGAAAGATCAGAAGACTCGGTTTTGTGATCTGCCAGATCGGATACACTATCAGAAGGTGCAATCGAGTACTCATCGTGTGTGGCATCCTCCCGCAGATAACCCTCGGGGAGGAATGCAAGATGATCGCTGAGAAATAGAAGATCAAGATCTATCAAGGCATCTGCGCTGCTGTCAAGCACCCACTCTGTGCACCAGGATGCATCATCATCTGAAGTCTGGATCTCGGCAATCTGGAAGCAGGAGAAGGTACTGGTCAACACCGTAGAGGATGGTAATGTGTCTGCGGCTGATGCTCTCTCTACGGCAATGCCGGCTGCCCTCTGGTCCTCAGCAAGTGTATCTGTCTCATCAAAGTGGAGGACAACAAGCTCGAATATGGGACTCTCTATGTTTGGTCTCTCAGAGTGGTGTCCTATATCGAACAGTGGCTGCTGGGCTGAGTCATGGTGTCTATCTGACTCCGAGAAGTGTCTCTGTAGAAAAGAAGCTGAATCATCCAGGGATGGAATCTGTAATGGCTAGATCGATGGCTGTAGTAGCGGGGGCTCCTCCATCTTAAGGATTATCCGAAGACCTGATATCCAATAATCGTCAACTGAGAACTCTGGGGCTGACTCGAACTCTAGCTGGAAAACCAACGAGAACTCGAGTAGACTCTGGGTCAGAATCTCCACTATAGCAGTCATCTCCTCTGTACTCTGTGGTGTTGCAGAATCCAAGTCCTCGGGCTGGTGTGTAGAAACTGTATCCTCATGTAGTGTGACACACTCCACTGGTAGTGCAACGTAATCATGTGTTGTCCGGACTACGACATCTCGTGAAGATGGTCTATGTGAAAGTAACCTTGAGATGGCAACCAGTAAGTCAATGTCGGAACTGCGGTGTGAACCGCCACATGAGGTAATCACTAGTGCTAACTGCTCCGTGGTCATCCCCCGCATGGAGATCTCAATAAGGTCAGTCAGTGAAAGTCCGTGCTCAGGAAATCTCCTCAAGAGGTCAAGGAACCTCAGCCATGCCTCATGCAGTGGCTCCTGGGGCTCTACTGAAAAGTCTGTGATCATGGACCTCATCATCTCTGCTCTACGCTGGGGAAAGTATCTCTGTAGAAACTCTCGGCGTAGCTCTCTCCACGTAGCGAATCTCCTTCCCAATCGTCGATGCCATCTCGTGGCTCTATCCTGAAGTGTAAACGGGAAGGTCTTCAGCATCATCCCCTCTGCAGTGATATCTGAATAAATCTGTGTCCTGCAAAACTCCTCGAACTCGGACAGGTGAAGATAGGGCTCCTCATGCACCTCCCCTGAAAATGTCGGCAGTCTCTGAATAAGCTCCAGATCCAGAAATGAATGGACCTAATGTAGAAGCTGACTGATCTCCCTGTCTTATCTTCTCATCCACCATACTGGCATAGGAGGCATCTAATACTCGCATCTGCTCTGTCTGATCTCGAATGGAGTGCACTCTCAACTCAGTAATGGTATCATCTGGGTCTCGCATCTGCTCCATCTGATCTCCACGGACGTCTAGCGTAGCATGCCCAGAGTAATGAAAGGAATGGGAGGGAGGGAATGGGAGGTTGGTCAGAGATCCGACCTCCCTCGAAGATGGACTGGACTGATGGTCAGAAGATGGAGAAAAAGCCGCAAGAGTCAGTAAGAAGTGAGGGGGATCCATCATCCAGGATACAGAAGAGGAAGATAAAAGTGAAGGGAGGGTGGGAGGGAGAAAGATAGATGAGAAGACAGAAGGGATCTGGAAACACACAAGGTGAGAAAGCAAAACCCCTAATTCACCTACTCAACACTGAGCTGAAGACCGTAAGGCATCGGTCAATTATCTTGTCAATTTTATTTAGGTGATCAAGTCAGTCTTTCAGAGCAATTACAATGAGCTGATAAGAATCCAACATTCTCAACAGACTGTCCCGAATAAAAAGCCAATAGTCAGTCAAGAAATCGGATATGGCTCTAGCCTAGGATGCAGGTCACTCTCTTGCTCATCCAAACCAAACAAGGAGGGGGTTACTCTCCCCAACATAGATTTTTAAATGAGGTGTATTTTAGGTCAAGTGTGATTAGCAGTCCCGATTTTATTGTTTTTCTTTTTATGTATTTTTCAAAAATCATCTAACGAATTTTCTGATTTCCTTTTATTCCTAAGTCTAGAAAAACGGGGGGAGGAAAAACGGAAAAGCTGATGCGCGACAAAATCAATGATGCATGCACAAGATAGAAGGCGTACCCGACTCCAACAGTCTACATGCAATTATAATCCGCACATAAACAGAAACTAACTATATGGATGCAGTGTGAGAACCGTCCTACACAGAAGCTCCTATTATCATGAAGCACTGATTTTATTTGCCTAAGTCCAAATGTAATCTATAGGAACAGATATTCTTATTAGGGTTGTGGACCTAAGGCTACCTGGCTCAACGAAATAAAAACCTAAGTCTAGGGGCTCAAGCACAGAAATCCACGTGAAATCAAAGAAAAGAAAAGCGGCAAAACCAAAACAGCGGTGGGGTCCCCCGAGCATACCGGTGCTCGGTGAAGCAAACCCCGTAAAGTCACCAAAGTCCAAGTGTTTGAGTTCCTGTATTATTACAAATAAATGTTCTGCAAAAAGTAAACTAATCTAAACTATGGCTATCTACGCGGCTATTCCACAGCTCCCACACTTCTGCTCGGTTCCTTGCATCCTCCTACAGCTCTATGCAGAAAAGAGCCGCCTCCGACTCCCGCGGTTGCTTCGGCTTCCGAAAAAGCCACCTCGGTCCTCGAGCCCTCGCAAGAAATCAAACAGAAATGTCAAACACAGATTATTATAAAAATAAAAGAAAAGCAATAAAAGAAAATATAAGCAAAAATAGAAATAAAACACACAAAATAAAAACAAACAAGAAAAAATAAAAGGAAATAAAACAAAATAAAAATTAAAAAAACAAGAAAACAAAGAAAATCAAAAAGCTGCGAAAGCCGTAGACGAAAGAAAAGCCGTGGAAAAAAAACAAAACTGAACAAAATGAAAAACAAAGACTACTAAGCCGGGCTCCCCGGCAACGACGCCATTCTGATGGGCGGCTAATCCGAGCGACTAAGGCAAGAAGGTGTCAACGGTCGTTGCGACCTCAACCTCTCGGGCCAGACTCAATCAAGAAAAATAAGGAACCACCAAAATCAAATATAAATCGATAAAACACGAGAGCGGTCCTCGCTATTTTATTTTACCTGGTATAGCTACCAGGGTCGAACACAAGGAGCACGAGATGACCGAGACGACCTACGAAGTAGTCAAAAATAAAAATAAAATAAACAAAGATATTTTTGGTGGATTTTTAAATATTTTTATTTTTTTCTATTTTTAATAATAAGGAAAATATAAAGACAAGTAAAAAAAGCCAACAAACAAACATTTATAAAACACTCCAAATAAAGTCAAAAATCAAATAAAATTTGTTTTTATGTTTTTTAATCTTTTTAAGTGTTTTTGGTGAATTTTTCAGAATTTTTTAATTTTTAGTTGATTTTATAAAAATCAAGAAAGGGGAAAACAATGGATCATGTGCAGCCAGACTTGAAATGCCAATTAAAAATATATAAGTGGCCTATAAAAATCTGAAGGCAATTTTTATGAAATGTAAATACAAAAACTGAACTACAGAAAAATGGTTTGTATTTTTTTTGAATTTTATAGATTTTTAAGAATTTTTGTAAGGTTTTTTATGTTTTTTATTTTTTGGGTTTTCTAAGTCCAAATGAGATAAAATTCGGACAGAAGCTTAAAAACAACATAACAATCAAACACAAGTTTTTTTGAATTTTTAGAAAACTTTTTGTATTTTTCTTTGATTTTCTATGTTAGAAAATAGAAAAAATCAAGGTTTTTGATTTTTTAGAAATAATAAAAAGCCACAAAAATGTCCTGAAAATTAGGGAGGTTTTTACATAGTAGCAGGAGTCAGTATCCAAATTTCACTTGATTTGGGTTTGATTTGATATTTTATTCAATAAAAACAAGGCACACAACAAGGAAGGACCTATTTGCAAAGAAACATAGTTTAAGGGCCAAACCATAATAAATATAGAAAGCCCAGGGGCCCTTATGCAAAAATCCCACTATAACACATACGCAACACGTGGTTCAGGCACAAAAGGGCATAAGTGTAATTCTTATTTAAAAAGATTCACACTGTAACAACCAACAAGTTCAAGGATAAAAGTGCAATTAACCCACGCCCTCACGTGTCGATGCATACGTTTCACATAAACACAGATTATTTTGCAAATTCTATAAACCTAAGGTCCTAGATGCAAATGTTCCAAAAATAAAAAGAACTATTAAAACTATATACAGGACTAACCGACAAATACAAAAAAGGACAGGGGCCTAAGTGAAATTACCCCTTTAGCCACGTGGAGATCTGACGATGGTGATGCACTGGTGCCTCTTCAGCGATGGACGTCCCTGATCTATGAGCCTCCCTCGAACGGGTAGTGGAGATCATAACTGAAAGAGGGGCTCAATTGGACGACGGAGGAGGGTCCTGGAAGAACACGACGCCTGCGAACTTCGCCGGCCCAGTACGTGCGGTGGAGGGCTCCTCCAGAGCTGTTGAGATGGGGAAAAGAATGCCTACGCTGGTCCGCATCTGGTGGCGGTCTCCGATGAGGCCAGGATCATCCAGGATGCTCCGACGACTTCGAGGACCTGGGGGTCCTGCACCTGAATGGTTCGACCTCCAGATGAGGTCGCTTTGACCTGCAAGCTGCATAGAACGAACCCTGGGTCGAGGGCAAAATGCCTCGACCCGATCACGAGCGGAGGAGGTGGTCTGGTGAGGCAGAGCGAAAGTCTCCGGTGAGGCGACGGCAGAGGAGACCTATTCCTTGGTTCCGGGGCGAACCAAGGTGAATGAATAGGTGGAGCAGGTGGAGAGGGGTCTCGTGGATGTGAAGAGCGAATCGGAGTGGCATATGGGTGATCGAAGATGGTGGGCGACGACGGCAAAGCTAACTGAACGGAAATCGAAAAATTTAAATCTTGCCTAACCTAAGAGACATTTAAGCTACCTGGTGAAGGAAGATGTCTGTGCTGGAGGTTAGCGACCTCCAGGGGTCTTTGCCTCGATGGATCGACGGTCCAGAGGCTCTAGCTCACCTCACGGTGGAGCACGGCGATGGTCCTCGCCAGATCAGTGGTTCCCGGCTTCTCGTGCCTCGCTACGACCCTCTCTCACACGGCTGTCACTCAGGTGAGGGAGAGGAGCTCACTGGCGATGAGGGGGAAGGCCAAAGATGGCATGAAAGTGCGGCGGAGGTGATGTCTTATACTGGTAGGGGTCCGACAAGATGGAGGTCGGGCGAGTGAATCGGAGCTCGGATCCCTAGGCAGATCCCCGGGCAAGGGTCTTGGATAAATCGGTGATAATCGGGTCCCGGGGTTTAAGTGCGAGGTGATCGGATCGATCCGAGAAAATTGGGAGAAATCGGGTTGGTATCGGATCCGAGCACAAAAATGGTCCAAGGGCGGGGGGAGTTGATCGAGGGTCAACGATCCTCCGTGGACCACTGGAAAAATTCCATTGGAAATTATTTTAAAAAAATAAAAATAAAATAGATAATGACCTTATTTCAAAATATTTACAAAATGAAAAATATTTATTTATTTTCAAAGAATTTTTTAGTGATTTTTATTTTTTTTTGAAAAATAAATTAGGTATTTACATTATATTATTATTATATATAGATATATGTACAAATGTATTTTTTATTTTTATTTTTACTTGTTTATTTATGTATATTTATTCCCATTTTATAATTTATTTATTTACACCATAAAATATGGAATATAAAATGATTTTTATTGGATTTTTATTATTTATTTACTTGGGTGAAATAAATACATATTTTATTTTATATACATGGTCTATGTACGCTGATGAGAGAGAATTTTATTTCTTTTTATTTTTCTTTTATTTTTCCCATTTTTATTTTATTTTTATAAATATATACACAATAATAAAAACCCATTTTTATTTTTATTTTATTTTATAAAATAGAATATGTACATGAAGGAGCATTTTATTGGGAATGACCCTATCTCTCTCTACTTTGGTTCTTTTGCGGTCAGGCCAATTCTTGGCCCTCCCTTGGGTTCAGGTCACTCGATATTTATTCTAAATATCTCCTTCTTTTTCTTTGTCTCTTTATTCTTTTATTTTTGCACAAAAACGTGCTAATTATTAATATTTACACAATGCATGCATTTTGCTAAATTATTCTATTTACACATATATACATGGTGTTTTGCAAAGGTTTTGTAGCTAAAATAAAAGAATAAAGAGTGATGAATGGGGATTCATCACTTCTCGAGAGAGTAAGGCCGTACGTGTAGTGATCCCAATATCGGTTACTCATATTATTGGGGCGATAATGGATTGCGCATAGCATGTTCTATTCATGTTGACTGTTGATTCAATTAACAATGGGTCAACATCACCTTAGGGGTATGGGCTGATGAACTATTAATCGACAATATTAACATGCTCTCGCCATAGCACGTGCCAATCAACAATCAATAGAATCGAGAAGATCTCCATGAAGAGTTCTCGCCTTTAATTTATTCCTGGGTAAGTCTAGGGTTGAACACATGGACACAAGCAGTTATCTAAATAGATTTAGATGCTAATTAATTATAGTGATTTATAGGTCTTAGGTCAAGCTCAATGCAAACATACACAAAGAGAGAGAATGCAAATTTTTTCAACACATTTTTATGCACTTATTTAATAAACAATCATATAATAAATACACAAGAACATGAAATCTAAAATTATGCTCATGATTATATACATTTAATAATTACAAGTTCAATTAATGAATTAATGAAAAATTAATGACAAGCAGAAAGCAGGTTCAACCTATTTGTAACTCATTTTGTTAATCTACTATGAAGGTTGAATAAAAATTAATCCTCTAAAATTCAGTACATGAAATATATATCAAAACTGTGATTTAAATGTACTAAATTGAAGAGCATGAAATAAGCTTTCCAACGATATCAATTTCATTCAATTTGGATCAATGGCTCACAAGTTATTGATGAAATATTATAGGGGCATAAATGCAAGAAAACATGTTTTTTGTTATAAATAAGTCCAAAATCGACTGAAATGCAAATACAGAAACCTGCTTGACCATATATGCAATTTTCCAAAGTGACGAGACTTATCTTCTATTTTTGATAAATTTGTGGACTTCGTTGCAATTTCACCAACGTCACGTGTGCCTTGCACGTGACTTGGGGAGGCTCGCGTTGATGTGGCTAGGGGAACCTCTCAAGAATGGTGGATGCAATTGCCAGTTGGTAGAGCAGGGATTTTGAGGGGAGAAGTTTTGAGGTTTCCGGTGGTTAAGGGAGAGGTTTCAACTGGCAAATAAGGGGGCACACGAGGGAGATGAAGAAGGAAGGAAGTTGGGCGAATGTGATGGTTGATTGAGGAAAAGAATGGCGATGGAAGGAGGCGGTTTGTCACGTGAAGGAGTTGGGGAAAAAGGCTGGAAGATGGGGGTGTACAAAGAGACAACCCTTCAGAGGACAAGGCTAGAGGTTGAAGACGACTCTCAATCGTTGGATCTGATGATCCAATGACCCAAAGTGAGGTGGGTGATAACAAAGGGGCAGGGCTATGTGCTGCGTCCAAATAGCACCACGTGGCCCAATGATATTTAAGATAAATGCATAAATACATAATAAATAAAAAAGAATTAGTTGAAGGTAGAATTAGAAAAAATGTTGAACATGAAAGATGTAGATCTCGATGAGATCTAGAGCTTTCATGTAGAACTCAAAGATAAAATAAGTCTTTTATTGCAAGTAATTTATTGAATTAAATTACTTATTTTTAATTCCTTTTCTTATTTATATTTGGATTTTTAATATATAATAAACACATAAAACATCATCACAATAATAGATATATTGATATACAATAATTATAGGTATTTATTCACAACATAATATTAGTTAATTGATGTTATTTGTTAGTTAATTTTATTGGTTTTATTAAGCAAGAAAGATAAAAATAGATAATAATGTAGATGAATTTTGGGTTCATCATGGGCCTGTTGGATATGCGATCCAACAACGAGCCATTATGGAATAAATTGTTATTGCCAATGTCATTCCCAGATCTGAAATGAAGAATAACTAATTTGCATAATAGGTCCCTTAGTACAATTGGGGTTATGTACCATGGTCATATTAATGATCATATAGCTATTGATTCAATTATTGAATCATAGAGGTTGGTGCTTGGATGAATATCTAAAGAGTTAGATTGAAGACTCATCAAGCACTGTTAAATGATTATTAAGAGATGATCTCCAAACTGAGAAGTAAATGGCAATCCTTTCTCTAAAGGTTGATATCTAACCGTCCTCTTGATGCAGGTCCTCTGCATAGGAATAGAGATTCGGAGGTGTTAGATAAGTTAGGTCAAAGAGTTGACTTAACGAGATCGAGATAACAAAAGACCTATGCCGTATGTTGTCACGATATAGGCATGAATACTTTGATCGGAGACAGATGTATTACTATTTGTCTGAGTATGTACATTTGGCAGACCAATAGGTTGATGACCTAACCAAGGTTTGTACACCGGCGCGTTGGTATGCATGCAAGGACATATGAGTAATATGATCTCTCAAAGGGATCATACATGTTCATTACTGAACCGGAAAACACGAGCTCGCTCATGAGATATTGTGAAGAATCAAATACCATGAACGATCGTCTCGCTTTGGAAGCTTGACTGAACTTGTAGGTTATATATATATATACATTTTTGGAAAGTATATG
This sequence comes from Ottelia alismoides, assembly GCA_037367405.1. Taxonomy (NCBI): domain Eukaryota; kingdom Viridiplantae; phylum Streptophyta; class Magnoliopsida; order Alismatales; family Hydrocharitaceae; genus Ottelia; species Ottelia alismoides. The sequence continues at coordinate 68,092 of JAZKJV010003657.1, forward strand.
ATTAACACCTGGGTATGATATATTCTTTTGGAAAGTATATGATGGACACCAACTCCCAATACTCAAATGAGAAACTTTAATGATAAAATCCTGAAGAAGACAGTCTAAAAGAGATCTAATACTTCGGTTTACTCTGTGTCTTCCAGTATGTAAGATGTACAAGTACTAGGAATACCTGATGGTGAATTGATCATAAACGATTGTATAACCATGATGCTTCCATTCCGAGGGAGTGATGAAACATGTCTGGATTTTAGTGACTCATCTCATGGAGAAGTAATTCGATCTTAGTCCAGATGTTGGACCTTGATCTGAATGTGATTCAGATACAATGTGAAGTTTAGATTTGCGGTCTTGATTTAATCAAGCATTGGGTGGTCCGCAAGATCTAGATTTGAGATTTGATCTCAATATCCAAGTCACTATATATGGAACAATAAAATCGCCTTGTCCTTATCTCCAACTATCAACGGAGAAATCACATTATCCTTGAAAGAGTTCATGATAATTTCATTGTTGATATATATATATATATATATATATATGAGCATTGAGAAAATGGATAAAACGAAATGTGATTTAATTATCGTGAATAATATGAGTTTGATTCATATTATGAGGAGAGTTATCTGATATAATTAAATATGATTTAATTATCAAAGATGTGAATAATGTGAATGTGACAACTGGAAATGTTTTTCTCTCTATCGTTTATAATGGGTTCTTCATTTTCACTTGTATGCCCAATGGGATCAAGGCTACTATTACTTGCTAGTTGCGGGCTGACTCTTCTTCGCCACTTCCAGACCTAATTCAGCTCTCTCTGCCTTGTCGGTTTTTGAAGAGTTGGAGGCCTCATCTGTGGAGCATCCAGAAAAGCCATCCCTACCCATGCCAGCGGGAATGACATTCTAGTCTACTCTGACACTCTTTTTTTCTAAGCTTTATAAACTACACACCTCTAATAACATAGGCTTGTATTTGAACCCGTGAGAATGGAGATCCAAGATGTTAAAATGTGATTTAATTATCATGGATATGAATAATGTGGATAGCACTATCCATATTAATCAGATATATTATAAATGTGATTTATAATATATCAAAGAGAGCCTATTGCGATTTATATTTGTTAATTAATTATTGATATGAATTGGATTCAAATTGGATGATTAATTGAAAATATAATTTACATTTTATTTTGGGATGTGATTGCAATATTCACAAGATAATTATGAATTATTTTTTGTGAAATAATTTACAACAAATGTTATTGTAAATCTTGGAGATATCATGAGATCTCATGGGATATTGAGGAGATAGACCCATTCCATCTCAAAAGGGTGGTCGTCCCCCCTTTTTTTGGGGATGTGGTCAATCTTCTCATTATCTCCAAGACTAGTCAATTGACTTGATTTGAAATTAATTTATATTGATTTATCAATATATGTTAATTTAAATTTAATTAATTATTATTTTATTTTTACAACCATCATGACCATTGAAAGAAACACAAATCAATCTCATCCATTGATTTTGTGTTGTCCATGGATTGAGATCCATGGACTCCCAAAATACTATATAAGAGGAGGCATCCCTTGCTCTTCAAACTACAACATTAACAATTGTTATCTCTCTCGCTCTCATTCTCTACATGCCAAGTATCTCTCTATCCCTCTCATTATGGTCGTCCACCATGGAGCCCTAGAGAGTCGCCATCATTACAACATCATCGTTATACTGCCGGACTGTTCGCTCGTAGATATCCATCTCCTTAGGCGCGCCTCACTCATGGAGAAGATGTTGGATCTCATGTGACGAGATCAGGAGATTCGCCGCTTGGATCATCAATTGCGAGGAGCACATGTCTCATCAACGTGCTCGCAAGCGTCTCCTCTATCGGATCGGACTTGAGACGGGAGGTCTCTTCATTTAGAGACTCAATCACAACCACGCTTCAAGAGGTAACTTTAATACCTAATTGTGGTTTAGATGAAATGATCCGAGAAGTATTCTTGGATCATGTGATTTCATCGATTAAAATTTTCTAAATTCCGCTGCCTCGAGAAACTAGTGCGACTCGTCGCTCCCGATTGCATACGATGCGATCCTCATGCTTTTGTGATGAGATTAAGGATTATTATCATATCCTTAAAGTGGTATCAGAACCAGGTTGGAGGTTTTGGATGTGATCCATAAACTTAGGAAGACTTGGGCTCATTAGGAATTGTGAAAATTTTATCGCATTTCATTTTTACAACCCTATTTTGTGAATTTTTCAGACCTGTTTGAAGTGTTTGAACACAAAACTATCACTTGGATAATGTTTTCATTAATTAAGGAAACTGTGATATTTGAGTTAACATGATTTGGAATCCGATAACTCAAGGTATGATCATTTTAATGAACATATATCCACTGTTTCGAGGATGACGAATCATGATGTAATTAAGGAGTTAGATACTGTTTTAAAACACCTGAAAATGTGTGCTAAACACTTGGATTCTGTTATAAATCAAATTAGCAAACTTTGGAAACTTGCTTTTCTTAATTTGGATTTAAATTGATTGAGTCACTGCTGGGAATTACATACTTGATCATGAACCTAGGGATTGTCATTCAATTAAAATTAATGGAAATTAATGGTTAAATTCCTGAGATAATTATTGATGAATATTTGTGAAATATTTAAAGATGATAATTGTTTCCCTGAGTGACATTGATTATAACCAACTTGATTAGATATGATCTAGATCACAAATTGGTTACATCATCTACTTTCTAACAAAGTTGCTTGAATAGGATTGGAATTTGTTAAGCAAATTTACTTATAATCAAAATGGGTTTGATTATTACTATATGGTATACCTTTGGTTGAAAAATCGATTATCATCTCAAGTACAAAGTGATCTATTTGGCATTATCCTTTCCCGAGGCGGATATGGTGTCTAGTCGGGGAGCGTTGGGGTAGCAGGTTGCACTGTGTACGGTCTGTCCCACTCCCATCAGTACTGGCCATGATAACGGGTAGGGAAGGGATAATGCTTAATAAATCATGATATATTTTTCTAATTATTAAAATTCGAAGTAATACATATTTAAGATAATACCATATTTCAAGAAACAATAAAGAATGTTTGTTGGATATTAATTGGATCATTGATCCAAACGATTAGATTAATTGGAATCCAATTAAAATTAAAATACTATATTATGAATATAGTTGTTATTTCTCTTGGAAGAATTAATTATGTGAATATGATTCATAATAAATAATTAAAATTTGAACATGATATGGAGGATCACATAAGTGACACCCATGGTCTCTCGTCAAGGTAAAGGGTTCCGTCACCAGGGATTGTATGTAGGAGACGCTTGTCTGAAGTGACAGCTCCTGCATATACGTGCATCTGGATAGGGCTCTTTGCTTCTCGAAAGAGTAAGGACGTATACGTAGTGATCCCAATATCAGTTCCTCATATTATTGGGGCGATATTGGATTTCGTATAGCGAGTTTTAAGCTTGTTGACAGTTTGGTTCAATTAATGACGGGTCAACATCACCTTAGGGGTGGTGGGCCCAGGTGTTAAAGACTGAATTGGGAATGCAAGTTGGACTTGCAAGGTGGTGTGTTCCCTCTTCTTTTTATCCGAGTTACATGTTCTCATATTATTGGGATGTGACAAAGATAAGAAAGGAGATCCCAGATCTTGCTTGAGATATAATGGTAAGTATATCTCTTACATTGAAAGTGACTAAGTGAATGAACTTGCAGTGTTGACAAGGCAAGATAACTTTGATATAAAAATTCCTAAATCAAAGTAATATATATAGATATATGCAAATTTCTTATTTCAGATAATCCTTCATTAAACTCACTCAATACTATACTCAATAATAAGAAGTAAAATATCATGGATTGGATCCATGATCAAGATATTGTACTTGCAGTTGGTAACATAATGTATGTGGTTGCAATGTGCAAGTTCTCCTCATAATAATGAGGAGTGACAATTAAATAGAAAATAGGACTACAACCTTAGGGTTTGTATGTCTCTATAGTCTTGATCTCTCATCGAATGTACTTTGGAAGTGACATGCCGATGATGATCATAATTGTCAAATAATCTTTATAAAATCTGAAGAAGATGTTCTGGTATACATATGTGTTCTTGACATTTAATCATGAACGACATGGTTCATTACATCATGCAGAATGGTGGCTCTATAAGAGATGATGTATTCAAAATATTTGAGTACCTACCTGAACCTAAGTCTCTAAGAGTTAAGATGTATGTAGATACGATGAGTGTCATCATTCTACTATGTATACTCTAGTCATTCATGAAACTTCATAATATTCATGATGTATGAATTGAATGAAGCATGTATAAATGTTTAAGTACTTTTATATTGAAATCTTTTGAATTCAACATAAGAGATCCTTTGTCTTAAGCAATGTTTGTTTACAAAGGAAGAGAGCGCAGTGGAAGCATGGGTTGGACCCAAGCGAGAAGGAAAGTCAAAGAGTTGATTGTACTTCTGTGACTTCCATATGACATCCAAATAGTTGGATGAATGCCAATATTGCAATAAGCTTATGTACTGATATTATGATTATCTAGTCTATCTAGGATCCTTAGGGTTTGTTTGGTTGCAGGGTTGGGAAAGGTTGGGTTGGGTTGGGGAACCCCTGTGAATAGTAATCTGTGAGGAGGATTGTGATGTTTGGATGGAGGGGTCCCCCGGGTTGGGCCAACCCAACACTGCCCAACCCTGCAACCAAACAGAGCCTTAGAGAAGGACTTGGATAGTGTGTCAGAATAATGTACATCTACATATAATCATTGTAATTGACTTTCTTATTTGATAAGATCAAAGTCTAATAATTGTATCTCACTCTTCTACTAACACTTGCAATCGGTTGCATATGTTTTAGAAGACCGGAAAATTTGATCTTAAGGTTTAGTAGTCATCCACATGGATATTGGTGCAATTGTTGCAACAATCTCTATTGGATAAATAAACTTCATATTTTCAGTGGGAGAGTTCTTAGTCTTAGAGAATGTCTCTATGACCTAGATATTAGAATACACTCATTGTTTATTTCTAAATGTTGGAAATAAACATGAATTCTGGAATAGATCTATCATAAAGAGTTATGATGGATATATTTCAATAGTGATATAACATCTGGAGGACTCTACTAAATTATAAAATTAATGAATGGTTCATTAACATTCCTAGTACTGAAAACTAAACCTCTAAAAGATCAATGAGAGGACGAATATCATTTGACAATGATCTGGCATCAAGCCTTGGACATATGTCTGTTGATGAGATCAATAGACAAGTAAGATATGAAGCTTTAGAATGTCTGAAATTTTAAATCTTACATACTTGTGAATATTGTATTCAAAAGTAAAATGCCTAATACACTCTTCTTTGGGAATGGTGTTAGATGCTGAGGTATTCAAGATCTCATACATATTGATGTATGTGGATCATCTATATCAAAGTAAACATTAATGATATGTGATATCCATTTATGATTATTTCTGATATGAGTTTTCTTCCCTTCTCCTTAGAAACCTTTGAAATGTTCAAAGATTTCACAATTTTGGTTTTAGAACCAAAGTTCGAAGGAAGTTGAAATGAATTTGATCTAACCTAGGTAGCAGTTACCTATTAGATGAATTCAAAGAATACCTTATAGAGACAGGAATATCATTCCTATCTCACTCCTCCTGATACACCTAAACTCAATAGAGTTGTAGGGAGATACAATTGGATCATGTGTGACATGATTTGATCAAATGATGAATACTAGCATAATTACCTCTTAGTTTACAAGGTATATATGTAGTAGAGACTACAATATATATCCTTAATAAGGTTCCATGCATGTAATAGCACAAGAGAGTGCTACTTCATTAGGAAAATAAAGGATGGTATTGGATACCTACTTTATGACCTTGAGATTCTTAAAGGATCTCATCTCTAAGGATATGATTTTTTAGAGGATGACTCTCTTGAGAATCAAGATGAAAATGATGTGAAGGAACTTATTAAACCTTGAGAAGATAATGAGGATCCTGAAATCGAAAACTAAAAGGACAATTAAAGATGAAACACTAATATCTCTTCAAATGAGTTGGAGGATGGAATCCATATGTCAATTAAGTCTGACAATGATTTGACTTCATATGATGAAGCTTATAAAGATCATGGCATGGAAAGATGGATGTTAGCAATAAAGTCTAAAGTAGACTTCATACACAAGTGTTGTATATGGACCCTCGAGGATCCACCTATATGGGTAACACTCATTAAAGTGTGAATGGATCTTCAAGAGAAAGATAGAACCTAATGAGAAGGTAGATACCTTCAAAGCACGACTCGTAGTCATGAGCTACACACCGAAGAGAAGACATTGCTTGCAATGAGACTTTCTCTTCAGTTAAACCCATCAGAATATTGTTAACTATAGCTACACACCTTGACTTTGACATCTTCAAGATGTGAGTCAAGATTGCATTCCTCTATGAATACCTCTCCGAAAATATTCATATGAAGTAGCCCCATGGCTTCATGGACGAGGAATACAAGGTGTGCAAACTAAGGAATTCCATCTATGGACTCAAATAAGCTTCTTGTAGCGGGAAGATCATATTTGATGAAATTATAAAGGTTATGATTTCAGATAGAATCTTGATGAACCATGTGAAGCTTATTCAGAGTGCCACTGTGTTTGTCATGCTAAATGTAGATAATATCCTAATCATTTGGAATGATATAATGATGATAACAAGTGTTTTATAATCTGGCTATTCCATACCTTGAGATATGATCTCAAGGATACCTCTTAGATCTTAGTTCCGAAATTGTTCAAAGCAAAGACAAGAGGGTATTGGGACCGTCACATTAGTGGTACACCTTGGACATATTCCATTCTTGGAAAACCCCACCAAAGGATTCCTTCCCTTAAGATATAATACTGACCTTTCTAAAGGGATAGCACCTCAAAGAGTTGAGGAAGTGAATGCTAGAATTGCTTGCCCTTGTGCATCAGTTACGAGAAGTTGACTGTATGCTATATGTGTATAAAAGCCATATGTCTGCCATGCAATGGGAGTAGTAAACTGTTACTAATCCTATTATGGAGATAAAACACTTGATTGTAGTAATAAGAATATCTTCAAAGATAACAAGACTTTAGAGATAGAATCTTTAAGTCATATCTTCAAGAAATTAAGACTTTATAGATAGAGATCTAAAAGGTCTTAACTCCGAATACCTTAGGAGCTAGAGATCTTCGGGAATAAGGGTATTCTGATAAGGATAATAGAAATTACATACTGGTTATAATAATAATTGAACTATGGTGTCAAGGACACTGTAACTGACAAAATTGAGTATTAGTTGTATAACATGCGACATTCGCATTGGATGCGAGCACTGTTACTGGAAGATATGCAAGTGTCGTAAAAAGGACTTGGCATAGTCTCTCGGGAACAGAGTGACTAATCAGCTCTAGCTATTTTTCTAAATAGCCTATGATTGTCACATGAGTGTGGTTCAAATAATGAGCCTATCAATGGCTCTTTGGGGTAGTGGGAGATTGTTGGACATGCGATCCCATAGCGAGCCATTACGCAATAAATGTTATTGCAAATATCATTCCCTGATCTAAAATGAAGAATAATTAATTTGCATAATAGGTCCCTTAGTACAATTAGGGTTATGTACCATGGCCATCTTAATGATCATACAACTGTTGATTCAATTATTGAATCATAGAGGTTGGTGCTTGGATGAATATCTAAAGAGTTAGATTGAGGACTCATCAAGCATCATTAAATGATTATTAAGAGATGATCTCCGACCTGAGAACAAAATGGCAATCCTTTCTCTAAAGGTTGATATCTAACTGACCTCTTGATGCATGTCCTCTGCATAGGAATAGAGATTCCGAGGTGTTAGATAAGTTAAGTCAAAGAGTTGACTTAACGAGATCGAGATAAACAAAGTCCTTTGTCGCATGCTATCATGATATAGGCACACATCCTTTGATTGGATACAGATTTATTACTATATGTCTGAGTATGTATGATGAGCGACCTACCTATTAGGTTATGTATCAAGATAAATCAATGGTCGTTGCGACCCCAATCAGTAGGCAAACTCAACAAGAAGAAGAAAACCACTCAATCAAGATCAAACAATCAAGCGCGTAAAATGTAAGCGGTCTCGCTATTTATTTTTACCTGATATAGCAACCAGAGTCGAACACAAGGAGCACGGAATGTACGAAGTAATTAAATTTCAGAAATGAAACAACATATTTTTTGTGGTTTTAATTTTTCATTTTTTTATAATTTTCAATAAAGAAGCAAAAACAACAAATACGGAAACAAGGCAACACACAAATCTTTTTGTATTTTTCTTTGTAGCTAAAAATACTCAGAAAAATAGTATAAAAATATTTTTGGGTTTTTAAAATTTTAAAGTATTTTTTTGTAATTTTCTAGGATTTGCTAATGTTTTTATAATTTTATAAAATCAAACAGTGAATAAAACTACAAACAATGCATAGACAAAACCAATTACAAATTAAAATTACTTAAAGTGCCTAAAGTTTCGGGGAGTGATTTTATGATAACCTAGAGATAAAATGCTACAAACAGAAATTGAAATGAGGATTTTTTGTTTTTTCTTAAATTTTATATATTTTTTTATATGTTTTTAGGTATTTTACAATTTTTAGGATTTTTATAAGGGATTTTCAAACAAAAATGATACTTGAGGTAAAACACATAAAAACACATCAACATGAATTTTTATAGAATTTTTAAGCAATTTTCGAATTTTTGTGGATTTCAAAAATAGACAGAACACTTTTTTAGGGTTTTTGATTTTTCAAATATAATAAATGCGATGAAATAAATCCACAGAATTGACCATAAATACTACATGTTAGCAGGAGCGAACAATAATTTTTAGGAAACTTTTGGGATTAATCTGCTATTTATTAAATTAAATAAGAGACAGACAAATTCACAGGGACCCATGCATAGTTAGAATAAAGTGCTGAGCCCAGTGATAACAGAGAAGGAAAGTGTAGGGCCTAAGTTGCAAATAATCCAGACAAACACACGCACATCACGTGAACCAGGCTCACAGAAGTGTAATACAAATATTAGAAACTTTTCATTCAATTCACAATAACTTGAAAGTTCAGACTAAGTTTTGCAAATAACCTAAGACAACACGTGGGTTTGCACGTGAGTTCAAACATACTGGACTAAAATGCAAATCTTAAAAACATGAGGTCCAAACTTTAAAATATCTGAACTACAACTTTATTTACGAGACTAATTTGAAAAGCATAAAAGTGCGAGGGTAAAAGAGAAATCTACCCCTGCAGAGACACGTGGCGCGCATGGGAGGGGTCGCTATCCTACGGTTGTGATCATTCCCAGTAGCCGATCTGACACCTCTGATACGATCGGCTACGTGCGTGTCAAATGGCTCCAGAGAATCTAATCCAATGTCGGTAAGGCTGCTGCTAATGAATGGGCGTGATGGAATCTGGCAGCAGTGAGGGCATCTAATGACAAGCGAAGGATATAGAAAAACAACCCCTATATGAACTTCGATCGACCAGTGGAGGCAATCCACTGCTCCGATCAAATCACCCAAGGGTCATGGAGTGTCTTGAGGAGGCTCTGCTCTTGGTGGATGGCTCCGATGGAGGTGACGACAGTCGGATAGGGACAATGGTGAACTCCTCTTGGAGCTGCTATGTTTGAGCAGTAAGGGCTCCAGACCACTCCCCGATGCATGCGTAGACCTGTAAAAGGAAGAGAGGGTTCGGTGATATGCTCCGACCCAGGTTATTGCTTTAAAGGATAGGGGAAGCAATGGCGAATGGGATTTGGGTCTCTGGTGTACGTGGAGGAAAGAGATCGAGCCTAATCTCACTCTGGGAAGCAAGGTCTAGGATGATCAGGTTGCGGAGTGAGATGAAGCATGAGTTGAGGAATCGATCGATGTGACTGGGTCGGATGTCGAAGCTCCATCTAGGAGGTAGGAGCTAAGGTGCGTGCGACGTAGAAAGATGGAAAGATTGGATCAAAGACGAAAGTGTGGAAGATAGAAGTGATACCTGAAGGATTAGAGGTGCTCCGAAGCTTCAAGAAAAGATGGTCGTCGAGGTAATGGCCTCGATCATGTTACATCGGACGAGGAGGATGCTTGCGGCAGAGTTGCAACCACGAAGGTCGAGCTGCGTCGTCGCTGCACCAAACCAAGCTCCGAAGGATGCTCCAAGCAACTGTCACTTAGCTGGAGGTGGCTAAGGATCGAGATGGAGGCGATGAATCAGCTGCGTCGCTAGGAGGCATAAGAAAAGTTTTTATAGGCTGCTCGGGGATCTAAAAAGATCGGCATGGAGCGCGGAACCCTAAGGAGATCTGGATCATCCTGGGGATCCGTGAGGATCGTGGAGGTCCGAGGAATCACGGGTCCAAGAATCGAGACGAGTGGCGATCAGAGTTAGGCTGGGTGATTGGGAGAAAAGGCTCTGGCGACGAGGTTTCGACCCGACCCGAGCTAGGAGGGGGCGTTGATTGGAGTCAACAAACCCTCCTGGACAAATCAGAAAATTCGAACTTACAAAATACTATAAAATTCAATAAAAAATAGCAAATGCATTTAAAATAAAAAGTGTATAACATAGAAAATGTTTATTATTTTCAAACTATTTTCTATGATTTTTAATTATTTTAATGAAAAGTAAATTAATGTATATACAATATATAATGTTATGTACAAGTATAGTATACCGATGTATTATGTACAAGTATTTTTATTTTATTATTTTTATAGAAATACCCTTATTTTTTATTTTATTTATTTACAAAATATTTTTAGGAGTACAAAATGATTTTTATTTTGTTTTTATATATTATTTAATGGCATATAATAAATAGTGCAGGCAATATGTATACATGTGTTTTGTACAATGAATGGAGGATTTTATTTTTTTTATGTTTTTTATTCTATTTTATATTATTTCTAGAAACATATACAAGGGTGAAAGAATAATATTTTAACTTTTTTGCATCAAAACAATTAAATAATATATGTAAGTACATATAATATATACACTATACAAAGTGAACCCTATCTCTCTCTACTTATTTCATTTTGCAATCAGATCAAGGTTTGACCTTCTCTTATAGTTTGGATCACTCTGATTTATTCTAAATATATCATTCCTTTTCTTTTCCTTTATTCTTTTATTTTTGCACAAAGATGCATGCTAAATATGCAACATTAACACATGCATGCAATTTGCTAAGTTATTGTTTTCAAAAATATTTACATGATGTTTTGCCAAGAAAAAGAGCTAAAATAAAAGAATAAAGAGTGAGAATCATGGATTCATCACCCCCTATACTTTACCTTTGCTAGTCCCTTAGCAAATACTTATTTGAAAAAGAAGTGAAAAGATAAAGAAAAGAAAAAGAATCAAGGTTGATTATTAAACTTATCTTCATTATATTGAAGTATGGAGCCCAATCGGACCTTTAGATTATTAATTTATTAGAAACTTATTGGGAAATAAGTTTAAGACTCAACAACCTCTAAGTTCTAGCATTCTATGGTCAAGACTTCTTAATAATCCAAATTAGAACAAGTATACATACACAAACTCTAATGAATATGCATCTTTCCTTGTACTGTGTAAGTGATAGGTAGCTCCCTACCTCAGAAATGACAAAGAAACAAACTCCCTTAACAAGATAACTCTGATTCCCCAGCCTAGCAGCTCTTTCCTCGAGGAGTGGGGTATTCCCTTCTAAGTTCAAGTTCAACCAGCTCAAGAAGAGGGGAAAGAAGAGAATGTACTGTAACCCGTGTAGTCACGTATCCCTGGGGGAGTCAAGAATGTTGTGGTGGATCACCTCTCCCGATTAGAGAACCTTGAGGAATCAGAGCAGATGACACCTATTACAGAGTCCTTCCCAGATGAGGCGATCCATGCTATCGCCTTGCTTCCATGGTAAGCTGACATTGTGAACTATCTTGTCATCATGAAAGTTCCACAAGTTGGCCCGAAAAGCGACTTGAGACTTTCCTTGCGAAGGCCAAGCCGTACCATTGGGAGGATCCCATCCTTCATCATGAGGAAGGGGATAGCATCTGGCGTTGGTGCATTCCTCAGGAGGAGCACCACAGCGTCCTCACATACTGCCACAAGCTTGAGGCAGGAGGACATCATTCTAGGAGGAGGACAACACAAAAAGTGCTCCAATCCGGCCTATGGTGGCCTACCCTCTTCAAGGATTCTGATGAATTCGTGAAGAGGTGTACTGACTGTCAGAAGATGGGTCCTTAAGAGTCAGGGATCCGAGTACATTCTATTGGCTGTGGATTATGTGAGTAGTTGGCTTGAGGCCATCCCCGCCCGAACCGCAGATGCTAAGACTGTTTGCTGATTTTTGAGGAAGAATATCATTTCACGGTTCGGGGTTCCTAGAGTATTGATATCAGACATGGGGACTCACTTTATCAACGATAAGGTAAAGGCCCTTGCTAACGAGTTCAGCATAGACCATCGAGTTGCCACTCCATATCACCCTCAAACCAATGGTCTCGTTGAAGTATCGAACAGGGAGATCAGGACTATTCTGTAGAAGGTCGTCCGCCCAGAATGAAAGGATTGGTCGCAGCTTTTGGATTCGGTCTTGTGAGCATATCAGACTTCCTTCAAAACACATTAGGGTACATCTCCCTTTCATCTCGTTTATGGCAAGCCATGCCATTTACCTTTGGAAATCAAGCACAAGTCACTATAGGCAGTCACAGAGTCATTATTAGATCCAGAGAGTATATGAGATCTGAGGAAAGCAGAGTTCGTAGCCCTGGAGGAGCTTAGAGGCACAACCTTTTCGAATAGCCTACAATACAAGGGGAGAGTGAGGATATGGCATGATTCTCATATCAACCATAAGCAGTTTGATCTGAATGAGTGAGTATGGTTATTCGATGTCAGGTTGAGATTATTTTCAGGAAACTTGCAGAGCAAGTGGAAGGGACCATACTTGGTCCGAAAGGTGCACAACAATGGTAGCATTGATATATTTGAGATATCGTCAGATTCCACCTTTCGAGTCAACGGCCGGCGCCTGAAGCCTTATCTATATCATGATCAGTTGATCGTTGATGTTGCCCCTATTCATTTTGCATGAGATGTGTTCTTTGACTCACATCATTTTCATATCATACCTGATTATCACTTCTTCCCCGCAGCTGTATGGATCCAATTGTCCATATCGCACATTCTTTGGTCCAACACCCCATCTTCATCTTATGATTATGGTATACTTAGGGTTCAGTTTACCCTAAGAGTAGGGGGGTGTCAGAATTGTGATTATCTGTTTGTTTCCTTTTTACCTACGTTTTGTTGCCTATACTTAGGGATATTTTACCCTAATTATAGGAGAGGTATACACTGTACATTCTAACCTTCGGTTTTCCCCTTGTGTACAGACTTCTATACTTAGGATTACTTGATCCTAAGTATATGGGGATCATCGATTTCTATTCATTGCATTCATTTATTCATCGTTGTAGTATAGCCTTCTTTTCACTTTGCAATACTCAGCATGAGTTATGTCTTCCTCTCATCGCTCTTTGATCACTCTGAGTATATCATTCGAGCTAAGTAAAGGGGGTGTCGTATATATTGTATATATACTTTAGCCATAACTCATACTTTGTGTGAGTGTGTTCATAAACAAAATGGCTAACAACCTTATACCTAAAAAGCATAAAAAATTTAAAATTTTTCGTGTATCCTTTCTTGCACATACATGTTTATAAATAGTTTTTCATAAAAATTATTTTTTTTCAAATGTTTGTAAAAATGTTTTGTGTGTAAAGCTTTTGTAAATATTTTTGTACAACAATTAGGTGTATAGTACAAAATTTTTGAAAAATGTTTGAAAAAGAAAACTTTGCAAAATCTATTTGTAAATGTTTGTAAATATTTTGGAAAAACTTGCATTTCTTCCTTGCATTCAAACATTTTTGATAAAATTTTGCATATTTTGAAAAATTGCATCAAAAAGAGCTTTGTACATATTTGTATATTTTTTGAATCATAGTTGACATTTAAACTAGTCTAAAATTAAATTGGAAAATGGAGCTTGGTTAAGACATTAATTCACCTAACTCTCAAAGGAACCTTATAGGATTTGGGGTTAAGACTTTTCAGGTCCATTAGTGACTTAATTCTTTGAGTCCACTAGGCTATGATCACATGTCATCTTGATAAGCCTAAGTAAAACACTTAACAATGCACGAATGACCATACCCTCCAAGAAATGGGTACCTGGGTAGCTATCTCCTCTCCAGACTCGCTCACAACTGTAGTGATGCCTGTCTTCTTGGGCACCACATGTAATGGACTCAACCATTTAGAGTCAGATATGGGGTAGATAAAATCAGCGCTCCACCATTTTGATATCTCTTTCATAACCACATCTAAAAGATTCGGGTTCAGCCATCGTTGGAACTCACGCGAGGGCTTAGCGTCCTCTTCGAGATAAATATGGCGGGAGCACATGGCCAGACTTATCCCCTAGAGATTAGCTATGCTCCATCCAATCGCCTTGAGGTTCCTTTCAAGAACCTCCATCAAACGGGATTCTTGCTCTCCAGTCAAATCCGTTGAGATAATGACTAGGTACATCTCAGGCTCACCCACAAGGAATTTGTACTTCATCGATTGTGGCAAGGTCTTAACTCTGGGCAACTGGGAGCTATCAAATCTGGCTTCTGAAAAGTCTGAGTAAAAGCAACCAAAAATGCATGGGAGAACTCTCGCAGTATGTGATCATATGGCGAAGACGGCCCTGCTAATATCTCTATACTATGTGCTGGCTCAATCTCCACCTAGCTGTCGGCTCTGTGGGAATCAGATATGACAAATAATCATCAAACTCATCCCAATAAATGTCTGAATCTGAGGGATCTGAATCAAAAGAATAAGAAATAAACTCTGCCTCGCTATCCTCCCTAAGATCGTCAGCCTCAAATGTGTTCTCTACCAAGAGTGTATTGTCTGCCCTAATCTGTAAGTCCTCTGCATCTGTAGGTGTAACAAGGGCTCATGCTGCTGGGTCTGACCATACGGCTTCATCATCAGTGATCACAAAGTTGCACTCTTAGTGGACGTCTCGCTCTGCATCTGTCATCTGCTCTGCATCGCTAGACCGCTTGGAACATGCTGGATCTCATGCTCTGGTTTTGTTGATCATCTCTATTTGTACACTTTCGCCCTCGGCGTAGAAGTATACCTTCCCGCTATCATGATCGGACACCGCCTTAGCTGTGGCCAAGAATGGGCATCCTAGTATGATGGGGGTATCTGTCACAGACTCAGGGATCTCCATGTCCAATCCAATAAAGTCCACGGGGAATTTTAGGCCTTGAATTGTGATGACCACGTCCTTCAACAACCCCTTCGGCCTCTTGACAGATCTATCAACAAACTAAAGGATTGTCCTACTCTGTTGAAGAGGATCAAACTCGAATCGGTCGAGTAAGGCTGCCGAAGAGAGTTAATCGAAGAGTCACTGTCTAGTAGAGTCTGATCGAACCGCTGCTCATGAATATGGCATCTGACATATGGAGCTCATGCACCAGGCCTCTTGGTTGGCAATTGATTCTGGATGGTGAAGCATGTGGCACGAGTGAGCACATGGATCTCTACATTATGATTCCTTCTCTTCCTACAGATGGTGGTCTTCTCTCTCAAATTCTTTTAGAAGAGAGGGATGTACTCAAGTGCCTCCTGTAAAGTCAGCTGGATCTGGAATCTGTCAATGATCTGCTGGATGAACTCTAGCTGGTGTCTTTTTTTTGGGATTTTATGTTTTATTCTCCTTCGCTAAGCGGAGTGCCTGAGGGAAGGGGATGACTGGGTCCTCCTCAGGTAGAGGGCTAGGAATAGGCTCCTGTGTAGGTGAAGGAGCAGAATCCATACCAATATCATCATGCAACACATATGGACTCGAAGAAGATACAAGAACCTTTCCTTTGTTCATATTTTTGTTCTTTTCTATTTTCCACTTTTTGGGTTTTTCAGGAACTGTCCTGATACAAATATAAAGAAATACAACTGAAGTAGCAATGGTGGCGTCAGCACCACCCACGACATCTATCTTAGAGGCATCAACACTGCGCTCTGGCTCAACATCTGGAAGATTGGTGGCATCAATACCACCGACTGCATCTGGAGATATGACGACCTCAGTACCGTCAGCTGGATCATCATCCTTGGTGGCATCGACACCACCATCATCAACATCATGAGAGGCATCAACACAACTATCCTCCTCATCTGGCGCTCCTGGATCTCCATGTGGTCGTCGCTCAGACGAGGCACCACCGCTGCTAAGTGTCACGAAATCAGCATCAAATATGTAGGAAGAAATATCACCCAAGGAATCACCAAGAGTGGTAGTTTCTATGAACTGTACCTGCTCAGACTTTATCTTCAGATTGTTTGGGTTCGGCTCAATCTGAGCGGGTATGGTGGCCTTGTCCTTGATTATTTCCCTCATCTCCTACCGAAACTCATCCATTTCCCGCCATAAGGATGCCTTCTGATCTGAGAGTAGGCAGGTGAGATCATCAAGGGATGGGTTCTCATAGACTGGTCCATGAGAACCAGACGGGTTGCCTCGCTAGAAATGATGCTGACTCTGCTGATACCGGTGAGGGGGAGGCTGAGAATACTGCTGAGGCTGCTGCTGCTGCCTCCACTGCTGTCCCTAATGGTAGGGACGAGGAACCTGCTGGTACTGCTGCTGGGAGTGATGGGGCTACTACTGTTGGCTGCTCTGCCTGCCCTGAGCTGGAGGCTATTGTTGGGACGAGGTGCCTCCGGTAGATCATCTGAATCCGGGATGATCATGATGGATCCTGGGCTGCTGCTGGTACCAGTTGTACCAAATCCTATTGACTTCCATCAATGGCTCCTGCTCATATGGTGAAGGGGGAAGAACTGCCAGGGGCCGATCCGGCTGATACACCACCATCTGAGTGTCCTGAGGTGGTGGTTGCTGGGAGTAGTGCTGCTACGGCTAGATTGGCTCTACTTGTATGTGATGGACCTGACAATACTGGGCAGATGGCCAGGTGGAGTTACTGTTGCTGGGATCAACCCGTGACCTGAGAGGGGGATGTGAAGCCGTCTGTGCCTCCTGGAGACACATGATCTGGGTCTTCAGGTCACTAAGAGTCTGTGCCAACTGATCTATCTGTGTAAGGCCCTAGCACCGCTTCTTCTCTAATCTCAATGCGGTCCAGCTTCTTGCTGATAATCCCCATGCTAGCTAGTGATGAGTCTGCATGTGTTGCTACTGCTGATGATGTAGAAGGACCTACATCTATCCGTGTTATCCTATGATAGGACATGGCTTGTGGGAGGGGCTTCCCCTGTATGTAGACCAAAGTCTGAGACATCACCATGTAGTTTTCTGCCATCTCCTCGTAGATGGTCCAGACTTGGTCCTCATCTTTGGCAAAATAAGACCCCCACATGAGGCATTCACAAGCCCTTGCAGCTCCGGTGTTAGCCCACAAAAGAATCTATGTACTAGGTTGGGCTTGGAAATCTCGTGATGTGGACGCCGGTCGATGAGCTCTCTAAAATGATCCCAAGCCTCGTGGAACTGCTTGTTCAGGATCATGGTGAAATTGTTGATCATGGCTCTAGCTGCGTTGGTCCAATCGAGTGGACAATACTTGTTCAAGTACTCGGTACGGAGCTGCTCCCAGATGGTGACGTACCTCCCTAAATGCTTCATCTAATAGGCTGATCTGTCAACCAATGAGAAAGGGAAGGTGATCATCTTGATCGTGTCCTCTTCCACAAATCTGTCGTGGACAGTACTGCAGATCATCTCAAACTCTTGGAGATGGAGGTGCGACTCCTCGGTGGCAAGCCCATGGAACTTGGGCAGAAGCTGAATGGTCTGGGGCGCAGCTCAAAATCGCCTAGGATCTTCGGGAGCTGAATCCATTGATGAGTGAGAGTTACACCAGGGTTGTGCAACTGCCTCATCGTGCGTGGTGGCCTCGGCTCTGGTTGATCGTCTAATTGTCCGTCTCCTCCTCCAGCTTCTCCTCTAGCTGCAGGTATCTCTCCACCGGCTGGTTACTGCGGCTCTCCTCTACCGGTTCTCATCTCTGCAAGCTCTCATCGCACCTTTGCAGTGAATTCTCCCTAGTCACAAATATGTCTCTGCATGGTCTCTAGGGATGCTAGAAGTGTGTTGTGTCACCCTGATCAAGAATGTATGTGGAACCCTGGGGCTGCTTATCGGTGCGTCCCTCACTGCTGGCCATCTCTCGAGTCTCTATAAAGGCAAAAGACCCCCACTCAGGTGTTGTCAAATGTACATAAATCTGTGCTGGCCTCTGATCTGGCACCTCAGTACTGGTGGAAGAAGTGTGGTCGAGGGGGAACATGGTGGTAGGTAACTCAGGTTCAGAGAGCTCTTCGAGACTCTCTGAAACTATCCTAGATGAATGGAAAGCAATGCTCAAGAGTGATGTTGTCAAAGGCAGCCTAAGGGACCTTCTTCCCATCATCGTGATGTAGGGACTATGACGATGAGATTTGGAATGCAAACATGATCAGAAATCAAACCCCCAATTCACCTACACAACGCTAAGCTGATGACCGTGAAAGCTCGATCGTTAATCTTGTCAATTTTATTTAGATGATCAATCGGTCTATCAAAGTGATTAAGCGAGTTGTTGGGAACCCGATGCTCCCAGGAGACTGGCCCAGTCCCACACATAGTTTTTCCCAGCCAGTATGGGTGTGGACTGTTTACTGGCTACCTGATCTACCCAATTTGCTAAGCAAGTCTCGGACTGATTATCGGCTACCCGGTGAAATCCTCACTAGAGAACAACCAACCGCAAAACTAGTAGTCTGAAATGAGTTCAAATATGGCTCTAGCCTAATGCGCGGGTCACTCTCTCGCTATAGAAAAACCAACCACTGTGGGGGTGACTCTCCCCAAAATAAGAGATTTTATAATAAAGTGTATTTTAGGGTCCAATTTGCATCAGCAACCCCAATTTAATTGTTTTCACCTTTTTAGGTATTTTTTAAATAAAAACAATGCTTAACGAATTTTTCGATTTCCTTTGCCAAAACAAGGGGAGGATGTCGAAAAAGCCGATGCACGATCAAACACTATGATGCATGCAGAGGTAGAAATGCATACCTGTCTCCAGCACTCTACATGCAGGGTGATCCACACATAAATTAAAGACAGAAAATAAACTGAATATATGATGCACGAAGAAATCGGCCTTTGACGAGCAATTTCTAATGATCGTGAAGAACAAATAGCTAACTAATCAGAGAGAGGCTTGAGTCCGGTCTCGTAGGTCGATCGATGTCCACCACAACGGATCCTGCACACACTGTATACGACCTCTAGTAATACATTGTCTCTCTGACGATCAGGTTAACTTTTTCTTATTTATTATTAGCTAGGTCCAATTATGATCTATAGGAACATGCAAGCAATTAGGTGTTGGGCCTTAGCTAGTTATGCCACAATCACCAAAAATCCTAAGTTTAGGGGATAATACTTCGTGAATCAAATAGAAAGTAAGGCGATAAAGTCAAAACTTGACAAAAGCTGTGGTGAGATCCCCCAAGTGCACCGACACTAGGCGAAACAGATTCCGAAATGTCTAAGTGTTCAAGAGTGAGACCAAGTCCAAATAATACAATAATAGTCTGATGAAAAATAAACTATACTATTCTATTTGCTATAACTTCCTCCTCCTGCTCTCCTGCTCCTCCCCCGGTACGAGTACTCTAACAGAAAGTTGAAGCGTCCTCGGGAGATCCCTCGCATAAAAATCAAAACAGAAAAGATGTCAGACAATAGTTATATCAAATTGAAACAAGTAAAATAAAAAAAAAGAAAAAGAAAAAGAAAAAGAAAAAGAAGTATGACTAGTAAGCCGTGTTCCCCGGCAACTGTGCCATTCAGATGAGGGGCCTACCGACTAAGGTTAAGTATCAAGATAAATCAATGGTTGTTGTGACCCCAATTAGTAGGCAAACTCAACAACAATAAGAAAACCACTCAATCAAGATCAAACAGTCAAGCACACAAAATGTAAGCGGTTTTGCTATTTATATTTACCTAGTATAACAACTAGGGTCGAACACAAGGAGCACGGAAATGTACGAAGTAGTCAAAATTCAAAAATGAAACAACATATTTTTGGTGATTTTAACTTTGCAAAATTTTGTAATTTTCAATAAAAAAGTAAAAACAACAAATAAGGAAACAAGGCAACATACAAATCTTTTTGTATTTTTCTTTATAGCTAAAATGCTCAGAAAATTAATATAAAAATATTTTTGGTTTTTAATTTTTTAAGTATTTTTGGTGATTTTCAAGGGTTTTGCAAATGTTTTTGTACTTTTATAAAAATAAAACAATGAATAAAACTACCAACAGTGCACAACCAGGACCAAATTGCAAATTAAAATTACTTAAAGTGACTCTAAAGTCCTGGGGAGTAATTTTATGATAAACCAGAGATAAAATGCTACAAACAAAAACTAAAATGAGGATTTTTGGATTTTTCTTGAATTTTATAGACTTTTTTATAAGTTTTTAGGTATTATGTAATTTTTAGGATTTTTATAAGGGATTTTCAAACAAAAATGCTATAGGAGGTAAAACACATAAAACCCCATCATCAATTTTTTTTTGTAGAATTTTTAAAGCATTTGTCAAAATTTTGTGGAATTTTAAAAATATACAGAACACTTTTTAAGGGTTTTTTATTTTCAAAAATAAAAATGCGACAAAATAAATCCACATAAATTAACATAAGTACTACATGTCAATAGTAGCAAACAATAATTTTTAGGAAATTTTTGAGATTAATTTGATATTTATTAAATTAAACAAGATGCAGACAGTTCACTGGGACCTATGCGTAATTAAAATAAAGTGTTGAGCCCAATGATAACACAGAAGGAAAATGTAGGGCCTAAGTTGTAAATAATCTAGGCAAACACACACGCATCACGTGAACCATGCTCAAAGGGTCATAACTACAAATACTAGAAACTTTTCATTCGATTCACAATAACTTAAAAGTTCAGACTAAGTACTGCAAATAACCCAAGAGAGCACATGCGATTGCACATGAGTTCAAATGTACAGGTCTAAAATGCAAATCTTAAACACATGAGGTCCAAACTATAAAATATCTGAACTACAACTTTATTTACGGGGCTAATTAGAAAAGCATAAAAGTGAGAGGGTAAAAGAGAAATCTACCCCTTAGAGACACATGGAGAACGTGGGAGGGGTCACGATCCTACGACTCTGATCATTTACTGCAGCCGATCTGATGCCTCTGATACGGTCGGCTGCGTGCGTATCAGATGGCTCTAAAGAATCTGATCCAACGACAGTAAGGCTGCTGCTAACGAATGGGCATGATGGAATCTGGCAGCAGTGAGGGCATCCAACGACAAGCGGAGGATCTGGAAGAACAACCCCTGGATGAACTTTGATCGGCCAATGGACCAATGGAGGCGATTCACAACTCCGATCAAGTCTCCCAAGGGTCCTGGAGTGTCGCGAAGAGGCTCCGCTCCCGGTGGATGGCTCCGATGGAGGTGACGATGGTCGAATGGGGCATATGGTGGACTCCTCCTGGAGCTGCTTTGCCTGAGCAGCAAGGGCTCGAGACCGCTCCCCGGTGCGCGAGGAGACCTGCAAAAGGAAGAGAGGGTTCAGGGCTATGCTTTGACCCAGGTTATTGCTTCAAAGGATAAGGGAAGCGTTGGTGAATGGGATTTGGGTCTCCGACATACGTGGACGAAAGAGACTGAGCCTAATCTCGCTCTGGGGAGCAAGGTCTAGGATGATCAGGTTGCGGAGCGAGGTGAAGCATGAGTTGTGGAATCGATCGGTGCGGCTGGGTACATATGTCGAAGCTCCAACCAGGAGGTAGGAGCTAAGGGGCATGCGACGGAGCAAGATGGAAAGATTGGATCAAAGATGAAAGTGCAGAAGATAGAAGTGATACCTGAAGGGTCAGAGGTGCTCCTAAGCTTCAGGCGAAGATGGTCGTCGAGGTAATGGCCTCGACCTCGTTGTGTCAGATGGGGAGCCTGCTCGCGGCAGCGTTCCGGCCACGAAGGTCGAGCTGCATCGTCGCTGCACTAAACGAGCTCCGAAGGACGCTCCAAGTAGCTGTCACTCAGCAGGAGGTGGCTAAGGATCGAGATGGGGGCGGGGAACGAGATATAGTGCTAGGAGGCAGAAGAAAAGATTTTATAGGTAGCTCGGGGATCCAGAAAGATTGTCATGGAGCGCAAAACCCTAAGGAGATCCGGATCATCCTAGGGATCCACGAGGATCGCAGAGGTCCGGGGAATCACGGGTCCAAGAATCGAGGCAAGTGGCGATCTGAGTCAGGCTGGGTAATTGGGAGAAAAGGCTCCGTCGAAGAGGTTTCGACCCAATTCGAGCTAGGAGGGGGCATTGACTGGAGTCAACAAACCCTCCCAGACTAATCAGAAAATTCGAACTTATAAATTACTAGAAAATTCAATAAAATAGCAAATGAATTTTAAATAAAAGTGCATAAAATAGAAAATGTTTATTATTTTCAAACTATTTTTTTGTGATTTTTAATTGTTTTTATGAAAAATAAATTAATGTATATATAACATATAATGTTATGTACATGTATAATATTCTTATGTATTATGTACAAGTATATTTATTTCATTATTTTGCACAAATACCCTTATTTTATATTTTATTTATTTACAAAATAGTTTTAGGAGTATAAAATAATTTTTATTTTGTTTTTATAAATTATTTATTGGCATATAATAAATAGTGCAGGCAATATGTATACATGTGTTTTTTTTTGTATAATGAATGGAGGATTTTTTTTATTTTTATTTTATTTTTTCTGATTTTTATTCTATTTTATATTATTTCTAGAAATATATACATGGGCCAAATAATAATATTTTAATTTTATTGTGTCAAAATAATTTAAATAATATATGTAAGTACATGTAATATATACACTATACAAAGTGAACCCTATCTCTCTATACTTATTTTATTTTACGATCATGTCAAGTCTTGACCTTCTCTTGAGTTGGGTAACTCTGTATTTATTCTAAATACATCATTCTTTTTCTTTTCCTTTATTCTTTTATTTTTGCACAAAGATGCATGCTAAATATGCAACATCAACACAGACATGCAATTTGCTAAGTTATTGTATTCACAAATATTTACATGATGTTTTGCCAAGAAAAAGAGCTAAAATAAAAGAATAAAGAGTGAGAATAAGGGATTCAACACCCTCCTATACTTTACCTTTGCTAGTCCCTTAGTAAACACTTATTTGAAAAAGAAGAGAAAAGATAAAGAAAAGAAAAATAATCAAGGTTGATTATTAAACTTATCTTCATTATATTTAAGTATGGAGCTCAGTCAGATCTTTCGATTATTAATTTGTCGGAACCTTATTCAGAAATAGGTTTTAGACTCAACAACCTCTAAGTTCCACCATTCTATGGTCAAGACTCCTTAATAATCCAGATCAGAACAAGTCTACATACGCAAACTCTAATGACTGTGCATCTTTCCTTGTACTGTGTAAATGATAGGTAGCTCCCTACCTCAGAAATGACAAAGAAACAACTTCCCTTTCAATTGATTTGATTTGAAATTAATTTATATTGATTTACCAATATATTAATTTGAATTAAATTAATTATTGTTGTGTTTTTACAACAACATCATGGCCATTGAAAGAAACACAAATCAATCTCGTACATTGATTTTGTGTTGTCCATGGACTCCCAAAACACTATATAAGAGGAGGCGCCCCTTGCTCTTCAAACTACAACATTAATAATTGTTCTCTCTCTCATTCTTCACATGCCAAGTATCTCTCTATCCCTCTCGTTGTTGTTGTCTACCATGGAGCCCTTGAGAGTCACCATTGCCGCAGCATCGTCGTTATGATGTCGGAGTATTCGCTCGTGGGTCTCCATCTCCTTCATTGCGCCTCGCTCGTGGAGAAGACGTTAGATCTCATGTGACGAGATCAGGAGATTCATCGCTTAGATCATCAACATGGATTGCGAGGAGCACACGTCTCATCAACACGCTCGTAAGCGTCTCCTCCGTCAGATCGGACTTGAGATAGGTGGTCTCTTCATTTAGAGACTCGATCACAACCACGCTTCAAGAGGTAACTTTAATACGTAATTGTTGTTTAGATGAAACAATCTGAGAAGTGTTCTTAGATCATGTGGTTTCATCGATTGATTTTTTTTAAATTCCACTACCTCGAGCAACTAGTGCGACTAGTCGCTCCCGATCGCATACGATGCGATCCTCACACTTTCGTTATGTGCTTAAGGATTCTTACCATATCCTTCAGGGCATGTGTGTTAAAGACTGAGTTGGGAAATGCAATTTAGATTTGCAAAGCGGTATGTTTTCTCGCTTCTTTTTATCTGAGTTGCAGTTTCTCATATTATTGGGATGCAACAAAGGTAAAAAGGAGATCCTAGATCTTGCTGAAGATATAGTGGTAAGTTTATCTCTTGCTTTGAAATTTTAATAAGATAATGGACCTTCATAGTTGAAAAAGCAAGAATAATCTAATTAAAAATCCTTAGTGAGATATTTAAATTTTTAATATATAATTATTTATATTTTCTAATATAGTGCATTCTTAATTTTTGACAATGAAATCCATGAACCTACTCAACAGGCTCTTAGAGGTCAACTAGTTGATCGGGCTAAATTACTCGAATTGGATCTGTAATTTGGTTCTTGTTCTCTCAGCAGACCACATCTCTTATGTGCTCTCTAAGGACAAGTATATAAATATGACTACACTAGAAGAACTAAAGTTCAATGAAAAATATGATAAATAATATACATTGACTAGGTGTTATATTCTGGGCTATCCATTGTGTTTCAGAAGCAGCATGTGGATATGGATCTTTATCAGGATATAGTGTTGAATCTGAAAGAGATGTTAGGTGATGTCAACCACACTCAACGTTATAATGTTATGAAATATATTATTCATTGCAAAATGGAGGAAGGGACTCTCGTTCAAGAACATGTAATCAAAATGTTTGGTTATCTGTCTGAACTAGAAACTCTCAGGGTTGATATAGACGTAGAAATGCAGTCTGACTTCATAATGCTATCTCTGCCCAATTATTTCAATAACTATGTGGTATCGTACCACATGAACAAGTTGAACTCGTCTAATGCCGAGTTTATGGCTTCATTAAGTTAAGATGTAATGAAGAAAGAGAATCCCATTGGCAGTGCAATGGTAGCACAAGTCAAAGGGAAGCACAGTCAGAAGCAAGGGTCTCGGAAGGGCCTGACCCAGAAGAAAAAGAAGAAGAGTCCAGCAGTTGGCTCATATTCTAATGCTTCCACACTGATACATTGAAGAAAACCGATGTCGATCATCAGCACAAGAAGACGTGGCACTGGAAGCGTAACTGCCCAGATTACCTTAAAACCATAGAAAGAGGTAAATCCCCAACAGATATGAAATCCACATTCATCATTAAAACCAGCTTTCTTGTAGGATGAGAAGGCAGCTGGATCATCGATTCTGGTGCTTTTGTTCATGTATGTAAGTTTTTGCATCTACCTCCTAACCTTCGAATCTTGGTGGACCCAAAACTCGCCCGAGACTCTACAATGATCCACGTGGCCCAAGCCACATAAGCACCTCGAGCCTCCAACTGAAGCATACCTCACATGCCCCACACATGGGGTGGGGACATTTGCAGAGCTTTAACTCAAGTTTTGGGTATTTGCGCTTTTGTTTACCACTCCCCCATCACGTGCCCACCTCTGGGCCGCATCTAGGTCCTGTTGATTCTTCATAATAACATAAATACCTCAACGTACCCGAGATTGTTACACATAAGCCCTTACATCTTATTTTATTTGTAGATAAGCCCCTTGTACATGTATTTAATTAGTTTTCGAATTATTTTATGTATGTTTTATTGCAAAAGACCCATGGATTTTATATTTAATAACTTTGCATATTACATCCAAATTTAATGAAATTGGTCTTATTTCTAAGCTCTGTTAATTGTCTTTTTAATGGCATACTTAATTCTCGAGTGTGAGACTTGAATTTTCATTTATTAATCAGAAAAGATCACTAATTATTGGAACATTAACTTAAAGGACATAATTGGCACCTAGGTCCATTTTGTGAAATAAAATAGGCCCTGTAAAGCTTGCTGATTGTACAATTTATTTAGGTGGTTTAATTTATGATTGTACTTCATTAATTTCCTAATTAATTATTAAATGTACATTAAGTGATTGACGTTCCTTATTATTTAGGTGCATTGTTTTTGAAGTTAAAATAGGGCTTTATATTTGAACATTATTTGTGATTACTTTAACTCAATTTGAACTTGTGCTTATAACTTTAATTCAGTAATCTTCTTGTAATTGTTTGTACATGTAATGCGTTGCATGCCAATCTTCACGCGTTGCATTTTAACCTTGATCCCAATAACACTAATTTAGATGGATCAGATATTTAATTGAGATTAATTGACCTAATATATTATGTCCTTAGGTTTGAGCCTGGACTTACCCATGTATAATTAAGCCACGCTCTCTTCATCGAGATCATTTTAAGCATGGTTCTGATAATTCTCTCTTAGATCATACTTCAATTTGACCATTTTATTTAAGCTATATAATGGTTTATCAATATTATGCATGACTTGATTAAGCATCTTTAAGAAGTCTTCCAGATCTGTATGTGAGATTATATCTCACTATCCGGGTTAGTATACATGGAATATACAATCGTCCTATCCTTATAGCCAAGTATCTGTGGATAAAGCACAATATTCTTGAAAGAGTTCAAGAATCATTTTATTATAAACAATATCTGAGTTTTGGATAATAAAGAGAAGCAATCATCGGATTTAATTATCATAAATAATGTGGTTGTGATTCACTTTATTTAGATAGGTGTAGAGAGATAACTAAATTAGACTTAATTTTCATAGATGAAATTAATGTGGAATCCAAAATAGTTATTGATAATGTAGATATGATCCACAATATCATAAAGAGAATTAATTGTAAATATGAGTCACAATTTAATGTGATTTGGATTTAAATTATATAATTAAATGTAAATATTATTTACACTTAGTTCTGGATGGTTGTTGAACCACTGATTGCCTAAGTTAAATTGTACGAATTGTAGCACAATCAATCAACGATCTATGCGAAATCGAGCCGGGTATCTCTACGAGGAGTGGCTCGGCTCAATACACCTTTTTAACTTGGGAAGTCCGTGGTTGATCTCAAGGACATGAGCTATCCTTGTGATTAATCAGAGATTAATACCTAAGTTAAGTGATTAATATTCAATCTAGGTTAGACAATGCACATCAAACACAATGCAGTACATGATGCATGGACATAATGCATTTTATTTTCATTTCATGCAAGTTAAATTATATGAAAGAATGCTACACATTGTAACACAATGCAAACAAGATAAGATGCACAAATGTGCCCCTAAACGATCAAGTAATCGAGAAAGAATCATGTGATTAATTTTACTAACATTTCATCAACAACATAGCTCTGGTTTCAATTAATGGGATTTAAATAAGCAAACAAGGTGACACAATATATCTCAAATAAAATGTTCCATCCCAAGTGTCAAATTAGGAAATTAAATATGACATTACATATATAATTAAACATGCATTCAAGTGGAATTGAAATCAATAAAAACGGAGTCAAGATACTTAAGATATAAGCATAATAGTCTTGGGGTATAATTGAAAAAGAAACAAAGAAATAAATACGAGATTCATAAAAAACATGCCCTTATAGGGGCATTTTCGCAAATATGAAAACGCAATGGGCCTTCCTATTATTTTCCCAACTACATGGTGACCATTACATAAATATCAAAAAGCACCAGGGTCCCCGTGCAAAATACCTGGGCGCGCCACGTGAGATACGCATGCCCTAGACCTATATGTGAATATGAAGAATCAGTAGACTTTTACTGCAAATGTGCACATCTGCATGCGTGTTGCACACGCTCCAGGGCTTGGGCGGGAATAGGCTCAGTGCATGTAGGCTCGGGGTCCCACCGAGTATATAGGTTCTAGAGGAAGGCTTGGAGATCATCTCAGCCGTCGGATTGAAGCCATCAGACAATGCATGTACATTGCATCTCCTCCACTACACCACCTTCCCGTAATGGACCTAGTTGTGCTCCGGTGAGACTTCAATTCCTCCTCCAGCATCTAACTGATGCATGGAAGGTCCGAAAACCTCTGTGATGGTCTGAAGAAGATATCTGGAGATCAGGTGGTCAACGAGGAGGCTCATAGCGATGAGACGATGGATGCTCACCGGCGTAGCTGCTCTAGAATGAAGAAAAGTTGAAGCCTCTGGCCATTGTGGAAATAGGACATGCAAAAGGTTAAGGTGCGATAACAGAAGCATATGGTGTGTGCATGGGGTGAGTAAAGGACCTGGCTTGCCAAGACATCAGTGTTCCAGTGGGTTCCTCTATTGTTGTGGTATAGGAAAGGGGGAGACATGGAGTAGGGTATGGAAGAAGGGAGGAGATGATCAGAATAGCTGGTGAGGATAAGGGATGCATTGGCGAAGGTGGAGGTGAAATCAATTGGGGGTGAGGGTAATGGTATGTGCCTAATTAATTAGGAGAAAACACATACAAAGGACAAAGAAGGCTTACTTGGGATTGAAGAATGATGCGACACATTCAGGGGTGGCTTGGGCTGAGCTCTGACTAGAGCTCTGGTCTTTGCTTCATCTCCTCAGCCACAAGAGAAAGCTCGAACATCCATGGATGCGACCGTGGCATGGTCGGAGACCATGGGTCTCACCAGACCATTAGGCTATCTTTGCATCACTGATCCACCCATCCCCTATCATAAGAGGGCAGAGAGATGCTAGGTCGATACTCGTATGAAGGCGGACTAGCCGTAATGGAGCTGGTGGAGATGGTTTTGAAGTGGTGGATGACAATTATAGGAGGTGTAATGAAGGGTCTTCAACCATCGAGCATTTTCCATAGAAAATAGTTTGTGGGGGCTTTAGGGTACGATGTGGAAGGGAAGTGATCAGTGAACACGAGGGAGAAGTCTGCAAGGGAAGAGGAAGTACGGCACGAATGGAAGAATTGGGAGAAAAGCAGTAGTTGGGGTGTTGTGTTGTGGGAGAGAGAGCATTACAGAGAGGATGGATCAAGAGCCATTGGATTATGTGTTCCAATGTACGAGGAGGAGGCGGACACATGCTGTTGGGATGGAGTCAATCAAAACAGATCATGCAATTGAGATTGTGGCACGAATGGAGGGCACTGATGTATGTGGCAAGAGAATTTTGCTATTTAATTAACTTGTATATCAACAAGATCGAACTCAAAGGGCTACAAATTCCGAGGGTTATTTTAATAATCGAAAAATCAATTAAAAGAAAAGGGAATTCAAATGCAAACTATCTTGGTGTTTTGTGAGAGCTTTATCTTTTTATTTTTTATTATTTTATTATTTTTATATTTTTTATTTTTTACTTTCTGATTTTCATTTTTTTATTTATTTATGGTTATAATTTTTTTATTTTCATATTAATTATTTTTTTCAAAGAAAATTTATACACGAAAGAAACACAACTTTTTGAATTATTGAAATATGATAAAAATGAAAAAAATGCCTAAAGATTTTTTTGCGTTTTAAGATATATTTACTATTTTTAGTGATTTTTAGGAGATTTTTTGAATTTTTAAAATTTTTAAAATGAATAAAAACAAGAGAAAAATCAAACATTGCATGGATAGGAATATTTGCAATATAAAAATTTAAAATAAACTTAAAAGTTACTGGATATATTCTTCCTAAAAACTATAATGAATTATCACAAACATGAATGGAATCACTATTTTTTGAATTTATTAAAATTTTCTACGATTTTTTACAATAATTTTAGTATTTTACAATTTTTAGGTTTTAAAAATGATTAGTGCGTAAAATATGAATAGAAAATAAAATACAAAAAAAACTATTATATTGTTTTTGGAAATTTTGATGCAATAGTTGATTTTTTAATTAATTTTCTAATTGCAAATAATGAGAAAAATGAAGTTTTTGATTTTTTAATAATAGCAAATAAAAAATGCAAGGAAAATTTACACTATGAAAAAACACACAACATGACTGTAATAAAAATTATGCAGAATTTATTAAGCATAAACAACATTTATTCTAATCATAAAAAGGCATGCAAATAGAGTCTGGATAAATATTGACTTAAAAGCAAAATTTCAATGTTTTTGCACTAAAATATAACAAAACTGAAATACGGGGGAAATATCGCAATTTACTCAGTGTGTGCATGCTCTGCACGTGAATGAATGGAGGTAGGGTTTTTTTGCGATTTTGAGAATATCCGAGAGGTGATCTGATATTTATCAAAAAACACATGCCAAGTACGTGATTGACTCTAACAGGGGTCCTTTTATAATTTAGGAAACATCGAGGGGGCCAAAGTGAAATTTCCCCCCAAAAAGGCACACGTCTTATATTTTTTGTTTCTTGCCCTAGCCAAAACCAAGAGGGGCTTCCACACGTCTTCTCTTCTTCGTTTCTTGCCCTAGCCAAAAGGGGGCACCGTCATTCTCTTCTTCTCCAAGCCAAAGGGGTGTGCGGAGATGCTCTAATGGATGGCGGTGATGGAGGAAGGCTGAGTGGATGCGAGAAGGGCGACACTCGCCCCTGGTTGGTGGTCGGCCTTTGGGTGTTCAATGCGCGGAGTCAGTGGAGGTTCTTCAGATGATGACAGTGATGGCATGGAGATGAAGATCGAGAAGGGAGAGCAGCGGTGGTCTGCTGGAGAGCGGAGGTGGTCACTCAAGGTGGAGGGAGGAGATCACTAGTTAATGCGACGGGGCTCACATGGAGGTCAGTGGAGGCTTGCAATGGTCGATGCTGATCATTTCGAAGGTAGAGGGTCGGTGGGTGATTGCGTGCTGGTGTCTTAGAGGAGTCGAAAGTTGGTGAACGACGAGCTCGTGTGGTGTTGCAGGGCGGACAGAGGACCACGACAAGGGCAGTTGAGGTCGCAGTGGGGTCTGCTCGCGGAGGGTGGTGGGCGACAGTGGGAGTGTTGTCGCCGCTACACGAGAGAATTTTTTTGTAAAATAATAAATAGATTTTTGTATTTTTTAATATTTTTTTGAAATTCCTGTACCTACAATAAAAAGGCAATGACTCGAACTTGACTGCCGGGTTAAAAAACCAAATAAAAAAGGATTAGTGGGTGAGGAAGCTCCGTCAGAGGTGATGTATTGGAATCGAGTCTCCAACCACCGTGCGTGATCGGAGGTGTGTGGTTGCGTGAGGTAGAACGAAATGTGGAGATCACGAAGATGACGTGGATGATTGGATCAGTCCAGAGGTGGATCGAATCGTTTCAAACAATGATTAGAAACTATTAACTACAATTATAGATTAAAAAATTGATTATGAAATAAAAACTAAAATTAGCTAAATAAAAGTTTGAAAGGAAAATGAAAAGGATCTCACTGATGGGAGCAAATGAAAGACGTGATGGCCTCAACAAGGATCGAATCGTTGTCACTGGACGGTTTGAAGCTGGGCAACTTTCTACCACAAGATTGCTCTCGGAGATTAGGCTCCTCTCACCAAAAGATTGATTAAATAGGAATGAGGGAAGAGGAGCCAAATAAATAATAAAAAAATTGAAATTCAAAATTTGAATGGAGGGAAAAACAAGTGAGGATGTTAATGTTGGAATTAATAAAATAATTTTCGAAAATATTAAAATAATAATAAATATTAAAAACTTAAAGAGCCACCTTAATGGTGGGTTAATTAAGGAATTAATTAAATTATATATATATGATATACTATTTTCATAAATAAATTAATAAATAAATTATTTTCATCACTTTATTAATTTAAATAATAAACGGTTTGTGGTGGTTGTTTAAGTAAATTAATTATATACATAATATATATGGTACGTTATAAACATAGTTAAATAAGGAAATTATGTTATTTTATGTTTTATAAATTTTTATTTTTATTTTAAATAATTATTAACAAATATTAACAACTATTTACAAATACAATATGTATAAAATAAATATGGATAAATATATACAATAATTAAATGGTAAAATTGCAAAAACCACCCCAGAAAATCATCTTTCAAACCGTAACTCCAAAAATTATGAAGCCACTACCATTTTAAAGATAATTTAATTTAGAATACAATGGAAGTGAGTTTAATTGAATTTGAGTTCATATGGAGCTATAATTGTTTTTTCAATTATCGCCTTATGGTGTTTTCTGAATGTGGTTACTTTTAGTATGCACAAGATTTTATTTTACAAGTACTTTTTTTATTTAGGAAACATTTTTATTTACGATTTCCAATGAGAAAGTTATTTAACTTGATGCCAATTTATGGATAAATAAAATAGTGTAAGTTTTATACAAATATACAAAGAATAAATAAAGAATGGAAAGTATTTACAAAACAAATTTTTTGAATTTTCTAATTAAAGAACCTACCTCCCCCTACTTTAATCCCAGTCGATCAGGTCAAGTCTTGACCTTTTCTTGGGGTTCGGGTGAGCCTGTATCTATTGCATATATACAACATTTTATTTCTTTATTTTTCCTTTCTTTCTTTCTTTATTTATTTTAGGTTATAGTAGTAATAAATGTACAATATTTACGCACAGATGCATGTTAGTAAAAATATGGATTTACCAATATATACAAGTATTTTATAAGGTATTTTAAGCTAAAATAAATGAACAAAAATGAAGAAATGCAGATTCATCACATACCTACAAATTTATGTCATGCTTCCAAAGGAAGACGACTATGCGTGGAATTTGATTGGCTCCAATACCTTATGAGTGACCTTATGTATTTTGATTCACAAGTGAATTTGTTTGATACCTTTGAGAGATCACATTACTCATACGACCTTGTATGTACACCAGCTCATCGGTGTATAGACCTTGATTAGGCCATTATACTATTGATCTACCAAATGTACATAGCGAGACATATAGAAGTACATATGTTTGTGGTCAGAGGATGCATGCAGTATATGATATAGGTCGTGTTTATCTCAATCCTGTTAAGTTAACTCTTTGGCCTAACTTTTCTGACACCTCCGAATCTCTATTCCCATGCAGAGGACCTACATCAAGAGGTCAGTCAGATATCAACCTATAGAGAAGGATTACCATCTGGTTCTTAGGTGGAGATATTCTCTTAATAATCAATTGACAATGCTTAATAAGTCCTCAATCTAACTCTTTAGATATTAATCCAAGTACCAGCCTATATGATTCAACAATTAAATCAACATATGAAAGACCATTAAGATGGTCATGGTACATAATCCTAATTGTACTTAGGGATCTTATAGTACATTTCTTCATTTAATATCAGACAAGGAGTGAAATAAACCAATAACTTTTATTGATATATCAAATATTACAATAACATTTATTGTAGGATTGGTTCGCGTCGGGGCTCACATGGCTAACATATGGAACTGACTAAAGTAGATAGAACTCGAGGGTTGTTGAATTGAATACTAGAATATAGGAGGAGCTATAAAACATTATTAATCTAAAGGTTAACTCAGTCCATGTTTGTTATTTGTTCAAACTTGGCTTAAAACTCAGGACTTTGTGGGTGTGTTTGCTGCAAACCCTCTTTGTGCATTCTCTAATTGTTTTATATTTATCTTTACATATCATAGTCTTGATTGGGACTATCATGATTTAAGCATGATGGTATGATGAATCACCAATTTATTATAATAATATGCATGAATTAAGCAATATCTCGAGTTGATTTTTTTCACATTTTCACCTCATTTTGTGTATACTTTCACTTTTCACACAATTTGCATTTAAAAATGCTAAAAGTAGAAATAATGAAAGTTTAAACAAATATAAAATAAAAAAAATAAAAGGACACTTTTATAAGATTCTCACTTCCTCTTATTATTTTTATAAATTAATGTATTTAATTATTGACCAATAGTTTTTATTTTTTTGTTAAGTTTTATCACACTCAATGTTTCTCATTTATTTTATTTTATTTATAGGTCACAATGGGCTAAAATCTCATCTTATGTTGATGTTAATAAAATAAATAAAAAATAAAAGGGGGTGATGACTTCAGCACCTAGGGGCTGACATTAGCCCCCGCTTCCTCTTCCACACGCACAAGCCACCTCCCCTCTCCTTCTTCCTCACCATAAACGTTGTGACACCCCCTCTTCCTTGCATGCCGACCATCACGACACCCGCTCTCCCTTGCATCAACCATCAAGGGCTCTTCACCTCTTAGCTTCCTCCTCCTCCAATTATAAGAGGAGAACCCAACACTGGTACGAGGAGAAACATATCATCGGCCATCACCATGTCACTCCTCTCCCTTTGTCTCACCCCCATCCTGCACGTGCCATCATCGTAGGGCTCCAGCTATGCCTCCCAGATCTCGATCGGCCATATGTAGCTTTGCAACCTCCCACCTTCTCAAGGAAGAAGAAGGGGTCCAAGGACTCCAACGTAATTTTAGTTTTCTTTTAATCTTTAAGAGTTTTAGACCTTTTTGCTATTAGTTAAAACTCTACTTTATTTTATGCAACTTTTCCAATCAAATTTTATATTCTGTAACATTTTCACCTTTTTATTTAAGTTTTATTAATTTACATTTCAATCCTTTAGGAATAATTATGCAATTTCTTAAAAATTCTTAATTTTCTCCATAAGTTGCCCATTAAACAATTAGATTTGGAAAATTTCATTTCTTTCCAGGTTGTATTCTGTAATTATAATTACACCCCTAGTTTAAATTTTATTTACATCCATGCCCCTAGCTTTTCAAACAATTATATAAATACCACTAGCACTTCCAAAAATAATCAAAAATAGCAGAAAAATCTGAAAAGTCTTAGAAAATTCATGTGTGATCTCTAGAACATAGTGATAAGGTTTCAACATAGTTTAAGGTCTCAGAAATAAAAAATAAAAATAGGATTCGATTTGAGTCAATAAAGTAAAAAATGTCTTTGTAAATAGAATAAAAATTCATGTATAATGTCTGAGTCCCAGTGTTCGACACCTCAAACTTACCAATATATGACCTTGATTCATCTTTAGGCATGTTTGTTGTAATTTTATTTGAAATCTTTGGTTTTCAATTGTGCACACAATGACACATAAAACCACTTCTTATCACACCAAAAATTCGCATGTTTCAGTAACCCCTAGATTTCTTCCTGGAGAGGAGTCCTAGTAATAGGAGGAGTTCCCCCTTTGAATCAAGGTGAGGAGAAGGCGAAGGACTCTAGACTCACCATCGTTGGAGTCGAGCTCCAAGTGGTTTTGCTCCCATGCTCTATAAGTTAGGTTACCCATTATTTTATGTTCTTTCAATTCGTAGTGTAATCAGTAACATATTCTCAATTTTTATTTCATTTAATTTCATATATGTTAGCTAAAAATCCCATAAAAGTACTTCACCAGAGATCTAGTCCGGCCACTATTTTTCATCTATAAGCCCTCACTTCGACTCATCGTTCACTCTATCACCTCCCCCTTGACATTCTTCATGTCCCTAGATCATCAATCCCTTGTTCTTGAACAACACAATGAATCAGATCTCATTTCAGCACCCTTCCCCAGGGATTGCCACCCCACTCCATTTCACCCTATTTTTGAGTAACCAAGGGTCGAGGACTTTTGTCTTCAAGCTAGGAATCTTTTGGTGCATGATAGTGCCTTGGAGAACCCTTTTTGGGATGATTAAGGTCAGACTTCAAGCTCTAGGTCAGCCCGAACAACATCAAGATCTAAGTCTCTTCTCAGTAAGACCAGGACATTCCAAGACCTCCAGTACTTGTGGAAGCCTTATAGGAAGCTCTTGAGACCTCCAGTCGCTCGAATAAATGCTAGACGGAGGAGAAATCTTTGACTGAAGCATCCCAACTCACATGTTCTTCCCATTTCATCCAGGTGCCTCTAGAGCCGTCAAATTTTGAACACATCCTAGTTCTATCTCAACTATTTAATTCCAATCAGCAGTGACCGTTGATCAGATCTTGGATATGGTCTCAACCGTTCATCCGCAAGGTGGTATCGATGCCTCTTGACCGTTCGATTGCCTTAAGTGAAGTGTATTGGACTGTTGATGAGCATGCACATGGGGGTAATTTGCACCTTCAACCTATTGGACATGTGAGCCCACGATAAGCCATTATGCAATAAATGTTATTGCAATTCCCTCCTTAATTTGAAATGAAGAATAACCAATTTGCATAATAGGTCCCTTAATTAGTGTTACATACCATGACCATCTTAATGATCATACAGTTGTTGATTAAATGGTTAAATCATAATGACTGGTGCTTGGACGATATCTTAAGAGTTAGATTAAGGACTCATCAAGCACCATCAAATGATTATTAAGAGAGATGATCTCTAGCCTGAGAAGGAGATGACAATCCTTCTTTGAAGGTTGATATCTAACTGAACTCTTGTTGCAGGTCCTTTGCATAGGAATAGAGATTCGAAGGTGTCATATAAGTTAGTACAAAGAATTGACTTAATGAGAATGCGAAAACCAAGACCGTTGTCATATACCATGATATAGGCATGCATCCTCTGATCGGAGATATATGTATTGCTATATGTCTGAATATGTACATTTGGTAGTCCGTTAGGTTGACGATCTAATCAAGGTATGTACATCGGTGAGATGGTGCGCATACGAGGGCATACGAGTAATACGATCTATCAAAGGGATCATACATGCTCACTATTGAACCATAAGACATGAGCTCACTCATGAGGTATTGGGACCGATCAAATTCCATGCATGGTCATCTTGCTTTATAAGAATGATAAGAATTTGTAGGTATGATATATGCTTTTGGAAAGCATCTGATCGATATCAACTCCCAATTACCGAATGAGAAACTTAATGATAAAACCCTGAAGAAGATGAAGGATATGGAAAAAATCCTCAAGCGCATCACGGAACCGTGATCGTCATATCGGATACAATGGAGAACGACTAGTTGTACTAGTTGTTCGG
This sequence comes from Ottelia alismoides, assembly GCA_037367405.1. Classification (NCBI taxonomy): domain Eukaryota; kingdom Viridiplantae; phylum Streptophyta; class Magnoliopsida; order Alismatales; family Hydrocharitaceae; genus Ottelia; species Ottelia alismoides. The sequence continues at coordinate 105,443 of JAZKJV010003657.1, forward strand.
TGCAGCAGAATTTAAAAAATTTTCATGTGATGAAACCACATGATCCAAGAACGATTTTCGGATTGTTTCATCTATAACCACAACAAGTATAATGCAATACCTCTTGAAGCATGGTTGATCGAGTCTCTAAGAAAAGAGACCTCCTGTCTCAAGTCCGATCGTCGGAGTAACGGCTTGCGAGCGCAGGGATGAGTCGCGTTGTCCTCGCAATCCAATAAGTTTATCCAAGCACAGTTGCTCCTGATCTCATCGCATGAGATCAAACGTCTCCTTCGTGAGTGAAGCACTCCAAGTAGACGGAGAACCGCAGAGCGTCGAAGCGGTAGCGCGACGGCGTGGGCGTCGACGAGTCTCTCCTCTAGGGTATGGTGGACGACCACCAAGAAGAGGGAGAGAGAGGGTTGGCGTGTGAGGAGAGGGAGAGAGAGAGAGATGTGCTACCAATAGCATGTAATAGAGAGCAAGGTATGCTTCTCTATTTATAGGGTTTTGGGATCCATGGATCTCAATCCATGGGACATATGAAATCAATGGATGAGATTGATTTTTGTCAATCCAATGGTCAAGATTGTTGTTGGTAAAAGCCAACAACTTTAGATTAAAATATATTTGAGAAAATCAAATATATATCAATCCTAAAATCACATCAATAAATAAGGAGAGAATATACATGGAGATTACATCTCCATGTACATTCAAGGGGGGACGACCACCCATTCTAAATAGGAATTGGGTGCCGCCCACCTCTTTCCTTATGGAGGCAATCTCATGGATTTCCATAAGATTGCATGCCTCCTTGATTTTCTCCATTATTTATTTCCAACAACTTTTTGTTGGGATTTTATTCACCAATAATAATTCTCAATTAATTTTTGGAATATTGCAATCTTGACATTGGAAAATTGTGAATCACATTCACAACCCAAAATAAAATATATTTACATTTTCAATTAATTAGACAATGTGTATCCAATACACATTAATAATTAATCTACAAATATAAATTACAATTAGACATTTATAATATATGATGAATAATTGGATATTACTATTCACATTATTCTTATCCATAATAACTAAATCACATTTAATTATATTGTATAATTCCTCATACATCATGATAATCAAATAACATTTAATTATCAATTTCTCAATGCTTAGATCTTATGGAATTATTCTTGAACCATTCAGGAACAATGTTATTTCTCCTCAGATAATTGGAGATAAGGACAGGGCGATTGTATTGTTCCACGTATAGTGACTTGGATATTGAGATCAAATCTCAAATCCAGATCCCATGGACCTCTCATAGATGCTTAATTAAATCAAGGTCGTAAACCTAATCTTCTCATTGCATCTGAATCTCGTTCAGATCAATGTCCAGTACATGGACTAAGATTAGGTCACTTCTCTAATGAGAGGAGTCACTAATATCCATACCTGTGTCATCACTCCCTCGGAATAGAAGCGTCATGGTTATACAATCGTTTATGATCAAATCACCCTCAGGTATTCCTAATACATGTACATCCTGCATACAGGAAGACTCATGATCATCCTGAAGATATAGATCACTTTTACACTGTCATCTTCATGGTATGATCACTAAGTTTCTCAATCTTGGTCCTTGGGATATGGTACATATCATATACTTTCACAAAGCATATATCTTACCTTCAAATTCATGTCATGCTTCTAAAGCATGACGACCATGCATGGAATTTGGTCAGTCCCAATACCTCATGAATGAGCTCATGTCTCCTGGTTCACAAGTGAACTTGTATGATCCCTTTGAGATATCGCATTACTCATATGCCCTTACATGCACACCAGCTCGCCGATGTATAGACCTTGGTTAGGTCATCAACCTATTGGTCTGTCAAATGTACACACTTAGACATATAGCAATACATCTGTCTCTGGTCAGAGGATGTTTTCCTGTGATGTGATAATATTTATCATAGGTCTTTGGTTATCTCGATCTCGTTAAGTCAACTCATTTACTCAACTAATTTGATACCTCCGAATCACAATTCCCATGCAGAGGGCCTGCATTAAGATGTAGATCAGATATCAGCCTAATGAGAAAGGATTGCCATCTCCTTCTCAGGCTGGAGGTCACTACTTGTCAATTATTGATGATGCTTGATGAGTCCTCTATCTAACTCCTTAGATATCCATCCAAGCATCATCCTCTATGATTCAATCAATGAATCAACAGCTGTATGATTATCAAGTTGGCCATGGTACATAACCCTTATTGTACAGAGGGACCTTATAGTGCATTCATTCATTCAATATCAGAAAGGGAGTGAAACATAATCAATAACTTTTATTGATAAATCATTTATTACAATAGCATTTATTGTAGGAATGGTTCGCCTCAGGCTCACATTGCTAACAATCTCCCACTAGCCCTCAGAACCATTCAGGAACAATCCTCAAACCCATACTCATTACATGCTGGTCGAAAACCTTCTATGTCAGAGGTTTGGTAAGAGGATCGGCAACGTTGTCGGCAGAGGCCACCTTGGTGATGATGATGTCACCACGCTTTTGAATCTCCCGAATGATGTGGTATTTCCTTTCTACGTGCTTGCTCTTCTGATGCCATCAGGGTTCCTTTGCCTGGGCAATGTCTCCCGTGTTATCACAGAGTAGCGGGATGGGAGTATCAGAGGAAACTACGCCAAGCTCTAGCACGAACTTGCGCAACCACACCGTCTCTTTTGCAGCATCTGATGCGGCAATGTATTCGGCTTCTGTTGTTGAATCTGCTGTAGTGTCCTGCTTCTTGCTTCTCCAGCTCATAGCACCACCATTCAACAGGAACACAAACCCTGATGTCGACTTCCGATCATCAATATCCGATTGGAAGTCAGAATCTGTATATCCCAAGACTTGGAGATCACCATCTCCATAGACCAAGATGTAATCTTGCGTTCATCTTAGATATTTAAATATGTTCTTTACTGCATTCCAGTGTTGTTCTCCACAGCAGGATTGGTAACGACTTACCACTCCCACTACATGGCAGATATCTGGCCTAGTACACATCATGGCATACATTAAGCTTCCTACAACTGATGCATAAGGACATCTAGCCATGGCTTTCTTTTCCTCAACAGTTTGAGGAGCCATTCCTTTAGATAGGTGGATACCATGTCTTAAGTGTAGGAATCCTTTCTTGGAATTATCCATACAGAATTATTCAAGAATCTTCTAAATGTATCCATGTTGTGACAATCCCAATATCCTCTTCTCTCAGTTTTTGAACAACTTTAGACCCAAGATGTAAGAGGCTTCGCCAAGATCTTTCATCTCAAAGGTATGGGACAACCAAATCTTCACACTGGTCATCATCCCTGTATCATTCCCAATGATAAAGATGTCATCTACATAAAGCACTATGAACACAATGGCGCTCCCACTAAGCTTCTTGTACACGCAAGGTTCATCAAGATTCTGCACAAAATCATAACTCTTTATGGTTTCATCAAATCTGATGTTCCAGCTACGAGAAGCTTGCTTGAGCCCATAGATGGATTTCTTCAGCTTGCATACTTTGCCATCCTCAGTCATGAAGCCCTGGGGCTGCTCCATGTAGATATCCTCCTCGAGGTATCCATTGAGGAAAGCCGTCTTGACGTCCATCTGCCAGATGTCGTAGTCAAGATATGCATCTATAGCCAGCAATGCCCTGATGGATTTAAGCATAGCTACATGAGAGAATGTCTCATCGTAGTCGATGCCTTCTCTCTCTGTGTAGCCCTTGGCTACGAGCCGTGCCTTGAAAGTCTCTACTTTCCCATCAGGTCCCCTCTTTCTCTTGAAGATCCATTTGCACCCAATGGGCGTTACCCCTTTAGGTGGATCCTCTAGGGTCCATACACCATTCTTATGCATGGAGTCAATTTCTGACTTCATTGTTAGCATCCATCTATCCATGTCATGATGCGCGAGTGCTTCATCAAATGAAGTAGGATCATTGTTAGTTTCACTTGACACATAGAATCCATACCTTTCAGGTGGTGCAACCACCCTCGAACTCCTTCGAAGAGGTATGGGTGTTTCATCTTTATTTATCTCTTCAGTTTTTGGTCTAGGAAGCTCAGAATCCTCAGTGGATTCTATGAGTTCCTCTAATTCACTTTTGTCTTGACCTTTAAGGAAATCATCCTCCAGAAATTTCACATCCCTAGAGACAAAATCCTTTTGGGTCTCAGGGTCATAGAGTTGGCATCCAATACATCTCTAACATACCCATTGAAGTAACACTCACGAGTGCGAGATTCCAGCTTACTTGCATCCACGTTCTTCACATGAACCAAGCATCCCCAAACCCTCAAGTGATTAACACTAGGTTTGGTTCCATACCATAGCTCATGAGGAGTCTTAGGTACAGATTTGCTGGGAATCTTATTCAGGATATATATTGCAGTCTCTACTACATATCCCTAGAAACTAAGTGGTAAATGTGCTTTACTCATCATTGAACGGACCATATCCATGATGGTCCTGTTGCGTCTTTCAGCAACACCATTAAGTTGGGGAGTTCCAGGAGTAGTGAGATTGGAGACAATTCCATTCTCTTTAAGGTATTCCTTGAATTCATCTGAGAGGTACTCGCCACCTCGATCAGATCGAATCCGTTTAATCTTCCTATCGGTTTAGTTCTCAACCAAAACATTGAATTCTTTGAACTTTTCAAAGGTTTTAGATTTATGACGTAATAGGAAGACAAACCCGTATCGCGAATGGTCATCAATAAATGTCAAATAATATCGATATCCATTTCGAGTCGCGGTACTGAAGGGACCACATACATCGGTATGTATTAAGTCAATAATACCTTCGCATCTAGTAACCTTGTTACGGAAAGGCATCCTAGTCATTTTACCTCGAATACAATGTTCACAGGTAGGTAAAGACTGAACCTGTAGAAAATCCAAAGGTCCATCCTTTATCAATCTATTGATCCTATAAACAGATAAATGACCAAGCCTTTGTTGCCAAATCATGTTTGAATGATTTATATTACTCCTGGATCTTTTAGGGTTTTTATTAGTGGTTGTAACTTTCATGACATGCTCATTAATGCACAATTCATAGAGTCCTCCAGAAGTCAAAATACCATCTGCAATATATTTATCATAATGATTTATGACTAACTTATTATAGAATAGGAATGAATATCCACTTCTAACTAGCTTAGATACAGATATTAAATTCCTTCTGACTTCAGGTACATAAAGACACTCTTTAAGTACTAGGACTCTACCACTAGATAATGACAGTCGACAAGTCTCGACGGCGACTGCTGCAACACTTGCATCAGATCCCATATGGCATACTGGAAGACTCATGATCATCCTGAAGATATAGATCGCTTTTACACTGTCATCTTCATGGTCTGATCACTAAGTTTCTCAATCTTGGTCCTTGGGATATGGTACAGATCATATACTTTCACAAAGCATATATCTTACCTTCAAATTCATGTCATGCTTCTAAAGCATGACAACCATGCATGGAATTTGGTCAGTCCCAATACCTCATGAGTGAGCTCATGTCTCCCGGTTCACAAGTGAACCTGTATGATCCCTTTGAGAGATCGCATTACCCATATGCCCTTACATGCACACCAGCTCGCCAGTGTATAGACCTTGGTTAGGTCATCAACCTATTGGTCTGCCAAATTTACACACTTAGACATATAGTAATACATCTATCTCTGGTCAGAGGATGTTTGCCTGTGATGTGACAGTATTTATCATAGGTCTTTGGTTATCTCGATCTCGTTAAGTCAACTCATTGACTCAACTAATCTGATACATCTGAAACACAATTCCCATGTAGAGGACCTGCATCAAGAGGTAGATCAGATATCAACCTAATGAGAAAGGATTGCCATCTCCTTCTCAGGCTGGAGGTCACTACTTGTCAATTATTGATGATGCTTGATGAGTCCTCTATATAACTCCTTAGATATCCATCCAAGCATCAGCCTCTATGATTCAATCAATGTAACAACAACTGTATGATTATCAAGTTGGCCATGGTACATAACCCTTATTGTATAGAGGGACCTTATAGTGCATTCATTCATTCAATATCAGAAAGGGAGTGAAACATAATCAATAACTTTTATTGATAAATCATTTATTACAATAACATTTATTGTAGGAATGGTTCGCCTCGGGCTTACATTACTAACAGAAGACTGTCTAAAAGTGATCTAAAACCTTGAGTTTATTCTAGGTCCTCCAGTATGCAGGTGATGAACCACTGAACACGTATGTTAATCCATACTCGTTATAGCACGACATGCAGTGAATCATGCATAACCAAAAGAAGGATCTCCATGAGGAGTGTTTGATGAATCCACGATTCATCATCTCAATATAATGATCTTAGCAAAATCCCTGAATAAACCTCAAATAAATGTCCATAAAATAAATAAATTAACAAAATGACTCTTATAAATAAAATACACTAATTATTATATATTATATTGTACAAAATAAATAAATAAAAAGCCGTACAAAAAGGAGTTTTCACCTATAAATAGCCCAAAAATTTATATATTTTTTAATAATTTTATTTCAACTCTTTTTTGGCTAATTCTTTCTTTAACTTGTTTATAAAAATTTATAGAAAATACAAAAAATAAAAAACAAAATTCACTCTTAAATAAATACTCCTAGATCCCAAAGAGAAAAGGCAGTAAAGTCTAACTTCCCGGTCAAATTCTCACTCTGTATGAACTCCAAATTCATCAAACTCACTTTAAAGTTTAAGTTAGAAAATTATCTATCCAATGAAAATAGTTTCATTAAAATCAGAGCTCATTTGCAAAATTTGAGTTTCAGGACGTAGGTGTACATTGTATAATGTACATATTCCTATTTTCTCATTTTTTATTTGCTTTTCTTTATTACTAAAAAATATAAAAAATAATTTTTTGTATTTTATTTTATTTCTAGTATATTATTTTACTTTTATTTTGTAAATATCTTTTATTAAAAATTCAAAAAATTTAGAAAATTTAAAAACATGTACATATTGTTTGCTTTATTTCAGAACTTACTTTTGTAAATTCTCCGCTCTCTTTTCTCTTTATTTTTATTTTTTATTTTAGTAGCCTACTTTTTTTTCTTTTATTTTCTTTTCTTTATTTATTATTCTCTACAATAACTCCCAATCAACTCCATTTTCTTTTTTGATCTCCATTGAACTCCACCATTTTTCTAACCTCCCATTCAACTCCACCATTCCACCATTTTTCTAAATCTCATTCTTCTTTTTATTCATCTCCTCTTCTTCAATTACCTTCATCCGCCATTCTTAGAGAAAAAAGAGAGAGCTTGGAGTGTTTTGTCGGTGACAGCGACTGAGTATCATCCTCACGCGACTCCCTCCTTCAGGCGAGATCTACGACGACCATCATTGACATGTCACGAGTTCCCCATCAAGCTCGCATAGCTTCTCCCCTTTTTTTCGCCAATCGGATCGAGGCCACAACAGGAGTCCAACGTAGCTACTCCGTAAATCGGGCAAACCTCAAGTAAGTATTTCCCTCTCATTTCCCTTATTATTTTATATTATCTAACGTCATTTCTTTATCTTGATCATATTCATTTTTTTACTCCACACCCAAATCACCATCATCCCCCTTATCATCTTCTTCATTAATCCTATTTACCATTGAAATGCGTCCCACTACCCTTATTAATTTGGTCAAATTAATGGTCAAATTAATTAAGAATGTTCGTTGCAGTCGGATAATGAGAGCGAATCAAAAACCACTTTTAATTAAGGATGATTTAATCACAAGCGGCAATCTTTATTTTTTTACTTGGGCAAGCCCAAGGTCGAACTCAGGGAGACAACTGTCTCCTTAGGTTAATTATTAGCAAAGTCCAAAGTTTGATTTTTGGGGAAGAATTGTTTTGGTCTTTTTTGGTAATCTATGCAAGACACATGCAAAAATTAGCCAATTTACAGGTTAGATCAGATAAGTGTTCAAATTAAGTCCAAAAATTATGAAACATGGCCAGATGCTGAAATGGGATGAAATTAGACTACCCTAAATGTTTTGGAATTTTCTGACACTAAATGAAATTACTGGAAATTAAATATGAATGCAAGGTGATTTTCACTAAATTAATTTTAATAAATATCAAATCACAATATTTTTGGGAATAAAAATTATCCTAGATAAATCTAAAGATTAGGAATCCAGGGAAATTATCAAACCTTAATTTCGATGTAAAATGAACCTATTAAAAGTTAATTAAGGAATTCACCAAATCAATTATTTAGGCATCAAATGCGTGCACTTGAGATGAAATTTTTATGCAAGGTAAAGCTGATTATCTTAGATCTAATGTGATTTTTGAGGAATTTTTGGAATCACAGAGAAATTACTATTAATTAAGAGGTCAAGTTGGGCAAAATATAGCAAAAATGAACCAATTAATTAATAGAAAATTCTACTGATATTACAAAAATGTGCCACATGTCACATAATAAGGAGGATAATGTAAGATACACAATGCAATTTTCAAAACTAAAAAATGAATTAATATGAATGCCTAAATATGCGTGCAAAGATAGGGGTATAAATGCAATACAGGAATTAAAATTTCTGAAAATAAAACATGCAGACAGGGACTATTATGCAATTACTTATAATGCAGGGGGTGGATGCAATTTCTCCACGGGACACTTGCTCCTGACTTGGGGTCGCTTGGTAGGGACTAAAATGTAATATTGAAAACCTTCAGGGGCCTTGATGCAATTTTCCCAGGCCCCACATGTAGATCACGGGGGGGTCCTAGGCTCGGTGGACGTTGGAGGCTCGGGCTGAGGCTCGGGCGGCTCTGGAGGTCCGAATCTGGCTCAAGGAAGCTTCGATTGATCCGTACCTAGCGGTCGAGGAGGAGGCTCGGATCGGGCGACGTGGGCGACTCTGGACCGTGGGATCAAAGATGATCCAACGGTGGTGGATTGCGGACATGTGGTGTATCTTGACCCGTCAGATCAAGATCAATCCAACGGTTGGTGAATGCTGACGTGGCGCGATCTGGAGCGTAGGATCTGCTTGATCCTAAGAGTATGGGGCGAGGCAACGTGGATGGCTCCTAGTCGTCGATATAGTAAAGATCAACGGTTGTCGTTCTTCTTCCTCAACCGGACTGCCGCCTCCTGCGGCAGAGAAGGCTGGGCTCCGACGAAGGGGGCCTGGCTCCGCCTCGTCCTCTGGGCGTCGATGAAGCTCATCGGAGGCTCCCAAGTTGCTGGGAGTCGAGGTGTCGGGGATCCTCCGGCGGTCTCAAAAGTGGCTGAATGGCTCTGGGATGCGGTGGCAGAGAAGCTTGAGGGTAGCTCCGATGGAGTTCCGGCCAATGATCGAGAGGGTACCTGCAAGGCGTTAGCAGATAGCCGAAGCGTGCGGGGTGACTATGGAGTGATGCAGATTGAAACACGAGGCCTGTGGAGGAGTGGGGATGACCGGTGATCGAGCTCCGCCATGGTGGCGGAGCCGGCGATGGTGGAGGATGAAGTGCGTCATCAGAGGGATCTAAGGATAGCGCGAAGGTCAGAGCTCCGTCGCGGAGCTCGAAGGATGCTTTGCGGAGCAAGAAGGATCGCGTGGAGGGCAAATTTAATCGGAGAAAACAAAGAAAAATTAAGAAAAAGACCGGGAGGAGAATTGAGGAATCCACCTGGGGTTAGAAGCTCCGAGGAGGCTTCCAGGTCTTCGCTTGAAGGTCGGTAGGAGGCCTGAGCTCGTGCAACTCACGGAGGTAGCTGCAGCACGGCGGAGTTGGCCATGGATCTCGCCGGAGGAATTTCAGCCGTCATCGCTCTACTTCTTTCCGAATTGCTGTCACCAATAGGAAGATAGGAGCTAGGGGAATCTCTCTGTAGTGGCGGATGGGAGTGAAAGTGGCCGGAGGTGGCTGATTTATAGGACAAGGGTGATGGCAGGGATGGCTGGGAGGTGATGTTCGTGGACGACATGGAGCGACTTTGGGGGATGTCGTGAAGATCGAGGGAGCTGGCGAGGATGAGGGATGAGTGGGCTCCATCGTGGTGGCGTTGGTGGTCGGAGAAGCTGGTCGTCGTGGAGTCGAAAATAGAAAGGGGGCGAGTAATGCGTGAAATTAAGAACGTGGGAGAGATACGGTCTGGAGATAGGAGACGAAGTCTCGACCATTGGATCTTGCGATCCAATGGCTGAGAAGATGGTGCTAAGGAGTGGCTATGATATGATCCAAGGCGATGTGATCAGATGGTCATTAACGTGCCACGTGGCGTGCGCTTAGGCATGCGGAAATGAACGGTGATGAGGGGGTAGGGTTGGTGATCGAAGGGTTGATATTCGATGCGGAGGTAGCGGCTGAGATTGAAGGGACGAGGGTGCAATCGGATGGCACAAAAGAGTGCTACGTGGTATCATGAGGGAGAGGCGGCAACGGGCGGTGATGATGAAGTCCTGGGAGAGATCTGACGGCGAGGGAGAAAGGCGTGCGTGGAGCTCATCGGGCTGTTGGATCAAAAGGGGATCCAACAGCCTTGGGCGAGGGCGGATGAGTCAAAGGGAGCGGGCTACGTGGCGCAATCAGAGGGTGCCACGTGGCCCGCTGTGAGTGGCTGAAAGGAGAAATGAATTTAGAGAGAGAAGAAGACCGAATTTGGAAAAACTCAAAACATGAAAGTTGTAGATCGCGATGAGATCTACAAGTTTCATGCTGACCAAAAGCGGAGATGAGGTCAAATGTGATACAAAAATACAAGAATACAAATATACATATATATAGTGTACAAAGAGGCCCAAAAACCCAACTTTTGCCTACAAGCTCCGAATTGAATGAAATTAGTCTCATTTTAAAGGTCTCAGGGTGTGTATTATTATGAAGGTGAGTAGACCTAATTCGGAGTTGGTAAGAGAGAGATAGGTGCAATCTAAGGTCCAGGAGTTTAGGGCTTTATTGGGTATTTTACAAAAGAGGGGCTCTGGTCTTCTTCTCTATATTATTAACTAATGGTGTACGCACTATAGGGAAGGTGTTATTTAATACAAGAGAATAGGTGGATATTTTATAGATGGATTTTATACAAGGATTGGCTTCTTATTTAAGTGCAAGGATGAATGCTAAAATGCATATTTTGTGAATTGATGCATGAATGATATTTATGCAAGATAAAGGGAAATATGTTGCTAAATACCCGGGGACAAAGATCTATTTGCAACTTTAAGAGTGATGAATCATAGATTCATCAACCCCCTATACTTAAACCTTGCTCGTCCCCAAGCAACTAAAATGAAATGCGAGAGTGAAATGATTTTGGGTTCCATACCAAGGTCATGAACACAAGTTGAAAATGGAGCTTTACTCGACGTTTGGATTAATTGTGTGGCAGAACCTTATCGAGATCTGAACTTAAGACCTAACAGACTTCAAGTTCCACAAGTCTTCTATTCAAGACTCCTCAACAGTCAGGTCAGAACAAATCCTCAAACGCACATTTCTTATGACTATGATTCTTACTTGTACTTTGTAAGTGAAATGTAACTCTCCACATCAGAAATGGCTAAGAAACAACCTCCTCTAACAAGGTAACTCAAATAACCCGGTCTGGTAACTCTTTCCTCGAGGAGCGGGGTATTCCCTTCTAAGTTCAAGTGCGACTAGCTCAAGAGGAGGGGGTGGAGAAAAGAATGGACGGTAGCCAGTGTAGCTACCTATCCCGGGATGCCTAACCGGTGTAGCCAAGTCATCCAGCTGCAGACTTGTTGCTAATATACATACTCCGACAGGTATTTTATTTTCAATTGGACCTGTCTGATTTTTTTGGAGTTTTTGCATTTTTTTCTTTTTTTGAACTATATACAAGGTGCAGCATGTACATCAGGAGTTTTTCCTCTTGAGCCAGTAGACTATCCCTCTTTTGAAGCATTATTGCAACCCACAACGTCCCGTCTTTAGATGTCACCACTACTAGACTAGGTTGAGATGCACTGCCCTCCTTAGAGGAGGACAGATGTTTCCACTCGTGTGCTGCTCCAAGCTAAAGGATTCTACCTCCTCACCACCTCATTAATGAAGAGCTACGTGCATTGTGCTTGTCCAAGTTAGGATATTATCTAAAAGAATCATGCGTGTGCACGAGATATTCTACTTAGACTAATCAAGATGACATGTGAACATAGACTTGCGGATTCAAAGAATTAAGTCACTTGACCTGAGAAATCTTAACTCCAGTTCCTATAAGATTCCTCTGAAATTAGGTGGATTAAGGTCAAATCAACACCATCCTCAATATCTACTCATAACTTGGTTCGGAACCCACTAGATTTTCACTTTGCATATGCAAGATATGCAGATGAGATGTAGATGACATGCTATGTGGATGAATGAAATGCAAGACTCTTTTTCTTTTCTTTTCAGATGCAGAGCTGATGTGAAAGAGTAAATAAGAAGCCTGTTTTTTTTTCATTTTTTGTGTTTTGTTTTTTTCAAAACTTTGGTATACCTTCTATGTTACAACAATTTACAAGAGTTTTATAAGTGTTATACAAATGTATTTTACACAAATTTTCAAAATTTCTCCAAATTTTACCCAGCCCATAATTATTACAAAATATATACAAAGATATGTGAAAGTACGAGTTATGGGTAAAGTATATCTGTATTATATACACGCTCCCTATACTTCGCGTGTGCTACATCCTCAGAGCACGGAAAACGAGGAAAAAGACATAGCTCGTGCTAAGCGTAGGAGAGCTAAAATAACAAAAAGTATAGAAGTTGCTCCGCCCCCTATACTTAGGCTCTGGCAGCCTAAGTGTAGAAGAAGATCAAAAATGGGGCAGGCGAGTTTAAGAGATGGAGGAGTATATACACGGTGGGCATCAGTCCCCCCTATACTTAGGCTCTAGTCAGCCTAAGTATAGGACATGAGTGAGTATGAGAACCGATGAGATCTACGAACAGTGAAGAGACTAGAGTCATTCTCCCCCCTATACTTAGGATATTATCATCCTAAGTATAGCCATAAAATGAAATGATATGGAGCTGTGGCGAGTGATTCGAATCACTGGGGAGGGAGGGAAAATATATACAAGGAGGATTGAGAATATACAGGGATCAAGAAGGTTTGTGACGAACCTTCTTGCGGGAGCGAGGAGGTGGGTAATATACAAGTGTGTCGCTGTCAGAATCGTCCTCAGATGAATAGTAGTGCGGTGAAGGGATCGTCCAATGCGGGTCGACACACAACTGCTTGCTTAGATACGGCTTAAGAACAACCGAACTGAGCTCACTCATATAAATCACCTTGTCCAGACCCGATGAGGATTCCTCTGAAACTTCCTTCTCCGAAATATTGAAGGAAATTTTCTTAGTCGGATTTCTTGAACCTGAATCATTGAAAGGGGGATGAGAGCGACACGCCATGAGAGGTTCGGGGGAACATCTCGAGGAATCAATTCTCGACTTCCTCTCACTAGATAGCCGACTAGAAGAGGGAGCAACCGTGTTTTTATGTGGAGTCAATTTAGTCTTGGTTGTTTCCTTTGAAGGTCCAGGATGTGGTGCGGTGTTGACCAAGGGTTCCTCATCAGACGAGTCACCATATAGATTTGTATATTCCTAAAGGGTCAGCACGTGTCTCGAGAAGGTGCCAGTGATCTCAGTTGGCTTGACATTATTGGGCTCTTGTGTTGGATCATCAAAATGGTCAAGACTATCAGCAAAAATCATGTCCGACTCAATGCCAGCTTCTGGTCGTGAGTCCTCTTTAGAAGCTGTCACGGTGGTGGTGCAAGCAGATGAGGAGGTGTGGGGAGTCTCTAAACCAACGGTCGTCCGGACAATCGGTCTCTCAGGTGTAGTAGTGAGGTGGGACTCATCTTCCTCTTGATGGTCACGACTGTCAGCGGATGTGCGGGTCACCTTAGAGTAAAGTTTATCAAAGAATGGATGAGGTCGAAGCGCTCCTAATGCTGTAAAATCGATTTCCCGAGTCTCGCAATCTATAGTCGCCTTAGCCAAGGCTAAGAACGGCTTCCCGAGAATAATCGGGGACTGGGAAAACTCTCCTCGGTGCTCAATGTCAATGATCGTGAAGTCCACCTGGAGAAGAGCACCTTGGAAAGTAACGATGACTGAAATGTTTCCTCTCGACCGTTTGATGGGTCGATCAACCCGCTGAACGATCTCTCTCGACTTCCTAAGTGGTCTGAGTTTGAGCTTGTCAAACACAGAGGTTGGGAGGATATTTATCAGTGAGTCATCATCGATTCTTGCATGGGTAAAGATGGTGTCTTTGATTTCACATTCAACTCGGGGCAATCGCTTCACTCTACGGCTTTTGGTCTTTCTCCCCATCACCAAGGAGGTGGCCATAGACACTATGTGTCTTTCAGTTCTTGTCCTCTTATTGCCTGACCTCTTGGGCATCAATTTACTTCTTACAAATCGTTTGAGGTCGGGAAAGTGATCTAAGGCCTTTATTAAGGGAAGATTAAAAATCAATTCTTCATCGAGTGCTTCCCTTAGAGTAGGATCCAATTTTTCTAAGTCCTATTCATTTTCTATTTTTATGGATTTTTCTGATTTTTCGATGTTTTTGGTGTTTTGGATAGATGAATGATCAGACTCAAGATTGGAAGGCAAGGGGTTAGTAGAAGAGGGAGATAGAATGGACTCCAGCTGTACAGAAAATGTGGGTTCCCTAATGCTTGCTTGGTTTTCAACATCAGATCTACTTATGTCCTTTTCCACTTTCATTCCCAAGCTGGCAGAAATTGAGTGCAACATTTCCATGAAGTCTCTCAACTTGTTACCTAATGTTTCATTTTTCACGATAAGTCGAGAAATGTCATCCTCCAAAAAATTCTCCTGACAAATCATGGGAGAGTTCTGCTCAATTGGAGGATACTGCTGAGATATTGGGGTCTCATACTCAACATACCTAGACTCTGGCATGTAACGCTAGGTCGAGTATGGACTATTGGTCGGAGCCTCATATGATGGAGTCAATGAAACAGGGACTGATAAGTCTAGGTCATGAGTCCAATCTTGTGAATGTATAGGCTTTTCGAATGAAGGCTGGTTAATGGAGTCTTGATCACTAAAGCATTCAAGTCTGGGAAATCAGGATGTGCAGGCCTCTCCATTCGGGTTGTTCGATCGACCATGTTATGCCCTAAGGTCAAGTCGGGATGCGTATATGTAAATTGTTGTATGGTCCCTACTTAAGGTGAGAATGAAGTATGTGGGGGCATATAGTTTTGCCAATCATTTGTCTCAACAGTGGCTTGCTCTTCGTTCGATTCTTTGATTCCTGCAAGCTCTCAAGAATAAGGACAGTCAGCCCAAGATGGAAGGGGATTCAGAGTGTTGGAATATGGAGTAGGTGAGAAATGCGAAGAAGTGGAGAAGTCAGTCGAAGTTCTGACTTCATAATCGGGTTGAGGTGGAGCCTCCCACAGGTAAGGATTTCCCGTGGATGTCGGAGGATACATGGAAGAATGAGAAGGTGAAGATGATCGATATATGGTCGATGAGGAATGACCAGAGGTCGCAGGGTATGGAGACCAATATCCTGACTTCTTTGAAGAGGAAATGATGATTGTAAGCAGATGGAGGTAGTGAGAGAGTGAGAGAGAAAAAATAATAAATAAAAAAAATAATTGAAAAAAGATGAATAATTAAAAGGTGGATCGGGGATCAGACTACCCGAGTGACTGGAAAATGTAAATCTAATTTTCTAAGATAATCCTAAGCCATTTGCCTCCGTGACAATGGCACCATTTTGAAATGCGTCCCACGACCCTTGTTAATTTGGTCAAATTAATGGTCTAATTAATTGAGAATGTTTGTTGCAGTCGGATAACGAGAGTGAATCAAAAACCACTTTTAATTAAGGACCATTTAATCGCAAGCGGCAATCTTTTTTTTTACTTGGGCAAGCCCAAGGTCGAACTCAAGGAGGCAGCTGTCTCATTAGGTAAGTTATTAGCAAAGTCCAAAGTTTGATTTTCGGGGAAGAAATTTTTTGGTCTTTTTCGATTTTCTATGCAAGACACATGCAAAAATTAGCCAGTTTACAGGTTAGATCAGATAAGTGTTCAAATTAAGTCCAAAAATTATGAAACTTGACCAGATGATGAAATGGGATGAAATTAGACTACCCTAATTTTTTTTGGAATTTTCTGACTCTAAATTAAATTACTGGAAATTAAATATGAATGCATTCTGATTTTCACTAAATTAATTTTAATAAATATCAAATCACAATATTTTTGGGAATAAAAATTATCCTCGATAAATCTAAAGATTAGGAATCCAGGAAAATTATCAAACCATAATTTCGATGTGAAATGAACCTATTAAAAATTTAATTAAGGAATTCACCAAATCAATTATTTAGGTATTGGAATGCATGTACTTGAGATGAAATTTTTATGTAAAGTAAAGCTGATTATCTTAGATCTAATGTGATTTTTGAGGAATTTTTGGAATCACAGAGAAATTACTATTAATTAAGAGGGGAAATTAGGCAAAATATAGCAAAAATGAACCAATTAATTAATAGAAAATTCTACTGATATTACAAAAATATGCCACATATCACATAATAAGGAGGACAATGTAAGCTACACAATGCAATTTTCAAAACTCAAAAATGAATTAATATGAATGCCTAAATATGCGTGCAAAGACATGGGTATAAATGCAATACATGAATTAAAATTTCTGAAAATAAAACATGCAGACATGGACTATTATACAATTACCTATAATGCAGGGGTGGATGCAATTTCTCCACGGGACATGTGCTCCTCACGTAGGGTCGCCTGACAGGGACTAAAATGTAATATTGAAAACCTTCAAGGGCCTCGATGTAATTTGCCCAGGCCCCACGTGCAGATCACATGGGGGGTCCTAGGCTCGGTGGACGTCGGAGGCTTGGGCTGAGTCTCGGGCAGCTTTGGAGGTCCGTATCTGGCTCGGGGAAGCTTCGATTGATCCGAGCCTAGCGGTCGAGGAGGAGGCTCGGATCGGGCGACGTGGGCGACTCTGGACCGTGGTATCAAAGATGATCCAACGGTGGTGGATTGCGGACGCGTGGCGTGTCTTGACCTGTCGGATCAAGATCAATCCAACGGTTGGTGAATGCTGGAGACGTGGCGCGATCTGGAGCGTAGGATCCGCCTGATCCTAAGAGTACGGGGCAAGGCAACGTGGATGGCTCCTGCCTGTTGATCTAGTAAAGATCAACGATTGTTGTTCTTCTTCCTCAACCAGCCCACCGCCTCCTGTGATGAAGAAGGCCGGGCTCCGGCGAAGGGGGCCTGGCTCTGCCTCGTCCTCTGGGCGTCGATGAAGCTCACCGGAGGCTCCCAAGTTGCTGGGAAGATGCGTCGAGGTGTTGGGGATCCTCCGGCGGTCTCAAAAGTGGCTGAATGGCTCTGGGATGCGGTAGCGGAGAAGCTCAAGGGCAGCTCCGATGAAGTTCCAGCCAATGATCAAGAGGGTACCTGCAGGGCGTTAGCAGATAGCCGAAGCGTTCGAGGTGACCATGGAGTGATGCAGATTGAAACACGAGGCCTATGGAGGAGTGGAAATGACCGGTGATCGAGCTCTACCACGGTGGCGGAGCCGGCGATGGTGGAGAATGAAGTGCATCGTCAGAGGGATCTAAGGATAGCACGAAGATCAGAGCTCCGTCATGGAGCTCGGAGGATGCTTTGTGGGGTAAGAAGGGTCTCGTAGAGGGCGTATTTAATCGGAGAAAACAAAGAAAATTTAAGAAGAAGATCGGGAGGAGAATGGAGGAATCTACCTAGGGTTAGAAGCTCCGAGGAGGCTTCCAGGTCTTCGCTCGAAGGTCGGTAGGAGGCCTGAGCTCGTGCAGCTCACGAAGGTAGCTGCAGCACGGCGGAGTTGGCTGTGGATCTCACCTTAGGAATTTCAGCTGTCGTCGCTCTACTTCTTTCCGAATTGGTGTCACCAATAGGAAGACATGAGCTAGGGGAATCTCTCCGTAGTGGCGGATGGGAGTGAAAGTGGCAGGAGGTGTCTGATTTATAGGATGAGGGTGACGGTAGGGATGGCTGGGAGGTGATTTTCGTGGACGTCATGGAGCGACTCTGGGGGATGTCGTGAAGATCGATGGAGCTGGCAAGGATGAGGGATGAGTGGGCTCCATCGTGCTGGCGTTGGTGGTCGGAGAAGGTGGTCATCGTGGAGTCGAAAATAGAAAGGGGACGAGTGCTGCGTGAAATTGAGAACGTGGGAGAGGGACGGTCTGGAGGTAGGAGACGAAGTCTCGACCGTTGGATCTTGCGATCCAACGGCTGAGAAGATGGCGCTAAGGAGCGGCTATGATATGATTGATGAATCCATGATTCATTAACTTTTCTGTCACATTTTGTCTTAAAACCCTTAACAAATGCATGTAAATATTCATTAATTTCCATCTTTTAAGAAATCCTCCTTCATGAATAAAAATCCACTTTTAACCATCAAAATCATGTAAATAGATAAAGAACAAAGAAAAAGAAAAGAAGGCAGATTGGATATATGTATATATGTACAATATGACATAAAATATAAATATAACTGTAAGGTATATTTATAGCCTAACCCCCGAGACCAAGTCAGCATGGATTGGTCGACAAACCAAAAAAAGTAGGGGGAGATAAGGAAAGAAAACCCTAAAAATAAATTATTACACACTGTATACACCTTTCACTATTTATAAAATAAATACAAAACTTCAAAGATTTTTAATTAATTCATATATACATATTTTTCACCAAACACTTTTCCTAATTATTTCTAAAAATGTATATAAAAATATAAAAATTAGTTAAATATTATCTTGTATATATGCCAAGAAACCCAGCCTATAAATTGTCAAAATCTCAACTTCCAAACTCATAACTTCCTCATATGAACTCCAATTTTATTCTACTCACCTTTAAAGTTCATAAAATAATATTCTCTAATTAATAAAGGTGGTTTCATCGAATTCAGAGTCCGTTTGCAAAAAAGTCGGTTTTGGGACCAAAAGACAACGAGGTTTTTGGGCTATTTATTTTATATAACACACATTATTTATTGTTTTATTAATTTTATAATTTTTAAATTATTTCATGATCTTGTAATTTAACCCTAATTTATTTCATAATTTTTGGAGCTTATATATTATTTTAATAAAATAAAAAACCTTAAAATATAGGTAAAAATGAACTGGCTAACTATTACCTATATTTATTAATATATGTGAATTAATTTATTGAAATCCATAAAAATTAACACAAGCCTTATTTATTATTTTAATAATTAAGAAAATATAAAATTAATATTTAATTATTTATTTATTAAATAAAAATTCTAAAACCTATTTATAAATACATATTTATTAATATAATATTTATATATCAAATAATGTTTAATATTTATATAAAAGTATTTACTCCATAAATTATATAATTAATTTATTTACATTTCTTGTATTTAAACCTATTTAAAATAACCTTAATTATTATTTATTATTCAATTTACAAGCATTTTCATCTTCTGGCCAACCAAGTGCTGACACTTGTCAGCACCTGGGTTATCTTCTTCAAGAATCCGGTATACCCGCCTGTTCTGACCAGCCTACTTCACTAATTTATTCCGCGCAGCTCTTAACACTTACAACCAATCCAATCCATTGATCTTCACCTTCTAACAACCCTTTAGCTCGCTGGCCCTTAGATATTACTTGGGGAGCACGAACCTAATCTATATAAAGTCCCAAAAATCCGCCATCGCGAGCTAACTCTCCAACTACCCAGGACTTCCAGATCCAGTAGCTGATCCCATCCCTTTCTCGCCTTGAGTCCGACCAACTGTGGTGGTGACAGCGCCTAGAGAAGCCACGCGTGGAAGAGGGACGTCGGAGGAGGAGTTCCAAAGTGCTTCGCCACCTTGAATCACAGCTCGTGCCGCGTCACGCTCCAGCCAAGGTCGCCCGTCGAGCCTTCTGTCCAGGTAATACACCTAGACTCTCCCCAGACCTATCCCTCCATCTTCTCAGATTTCTTTCTCGATAGCCGAGCCATGATTAGCATGGTTAATCGTGTGATTAAGTAGATTAATCCTTTAGGTTTGACGCCCAATCGATTTCCACTCTCATATAGTTTCAAATCTTTTTCGAATCGCGCAACATTTCACCGCCATTTTCACGCCTGGTTTCATGAAGTCTGGAAACCATTCATTTGATCTTGCAAAATCATAATGTTGGCCGATTCCTTGAGAATCAAGCATACCAATTTGTTCTTCGCAGGTCTATCTTCAATTAGGAGCAACATCAAAGCTCTGGAAGCTTTCGAGCATCATGAAATTCAATTTTAAAGAAGTCGCAACCACCTGTTATTCAGACACCAGTGCAGCGGATCGTCAACTTCATCAAGCCTCCACCGTCGCTCGGAGCCGCCTCCGCTATCCATCTACCGCGGGCGAGCTCGAGGGGTGGAGGACCACCCCTCTGGCCCCGCCGGAGAGCCCAAGACGCCGGCGTTCGCTCGGGAAAAGTAGGAGAAGAAGACTCCTTTGTCAGCTGCGTAACTACCCAAGAGCAGTTGCAAGAACAGGCTAATCACAGTTGTGCGACACGTGGCGCACCCGCGGACGTCAGATCGGCGCGAACCAGTTCTAATCCAAGCCGTCCACAACGAAGCGGTGGAGAAATTGCACCTTAAATCCATGAGGTTTTCAGAAGTTTGATCCCGCTCCTCAGGTTTCCAGAATTTGCATTTAGGTCCCTCCGCAGGGACCTAAATGTAAAGACCTTTATTTTTGTTTTCAAAACAGTCCCTGAAAGACCTATCTGCAGAACATTTTCTATAGTTTTTTTATGCTTATGCCCCTGGGCTGTAGGGGTTCTTTGGACCACGTTCGACCTTGTTTCTTGACGATTTCTTTAGGGTAGTTACACAACTACCCCATCTAGTTTGTATTAAATTTTCGTGAACTTTTTTCGTATTTTCATCGAGTTTTGATTTTTTTCAAAACCCGCAATCGTTTTGTTTTGATTTTGTGAACTTGCTCGAGCCCGTTGCTCGAGCCGTCAACCTATTATATAGTATCACCTACCTCTATCCGCCTATTATATAATAAGTAAATCTTTTTGAAAAATATCCCTTTTTGAAAATTAAATAAAAATTTGAAAAGATTAAAATCAAATAAAAAATAAAAATAAAAATAAACAAAAAGTGTTTTTTTTCTTTGGTAACTTTAAGAAGAGACAAAAATAAAGTCGCAAAAATATTCCTTTAAAAAATCAAAATCGTCTATTCTGCCTCCTTGAGTTCGACCCAAGCATACTTACCTGGTAAAATATTTAGTGTAGGTTTTCTTTCAGAAAACCAAATTTGTTTGATAGAACTGAAGATCTGATCTTCGCGGCTTTTTCTACATCGACATCTTTATCATCTAAAAAAAACCGCGAACTGATTTTTAGCTCTTATCAAAATGGCACCGTTGCCGGGGAGGCGTTAGAATATTTTGATTTTTTTTTCATTCTTTGTGATTTTATTTTTTTCTCTTCTTTTTGTTTTGTTTTTCGTACAGTTTTTCATACAGCTTTTATCGATCGTATTTTCTTGTTTTGTTTTCGTAGATTTCTTTCAGTTTTTCTTACGATTTTCTCGACAGTTCTCTCGACCGATTTCGTACGGCTTTTTGTACATCTAACTAGTTTTGTAGAGCCTACGGGATCAGCTGGCTTCTTCGAAAGCCGAATCAGTTGAAAGAGTAGAGGCCGACTCCTTCTTCACGAGTCGGCTGTAGAGGGCAGAGTTAGTTAGAAATTTTTTGTAAAAGAGAGAGAAGCTGTAATAGACAATAAACAACCCCCCCATTTTTTTGGGGTCTGATTTGCCGGATACTGTGTATCCGAGGGATCAGGACACTACCGCGGTTTTTCTCGCTTATCAATTTTCTGCGGCTTTTTAGATGCTTTCTTAGGAATTTTTTTACTCTATCTGATTGTGCTTACGTAGTTAGTTTTAGGACTCGCAACCTAGGTGCATGATTTTAGGGTTTTTATAAAAAGAAAAAAATCGGTAGACGTTGCTTGAAAAAACCCCAAAAAAATTACAAAACCACAAAATAAAATCAGGACTGCAAAACATATCTGATCTAAAAGCCGTAAACCGATTCATTTGCTTTGGGAGAGTAATCCCCGCACAACATCTCAGAGTGTGCGAGCGAGAGCCAACCCATAAGGTTAGAGCCCAAACCCCGTATTTCCCGCGAGATACTACTTGGTTCATACACCTGATCACTGTTCCTCAGTGAGTAAGCTCGGGTAGCCGGAAACGGTCCGGGTTTACTTAGCAGAGTGGGAGGTTTAGAGGACACTGTACAAGGCTCCATCCTCAAGTAACACGGGTAGCAGGAAACGGTCCGTACTTACTCCCATACTAGCTGAGTGCGAGTGATCTTTTGTAAGGACTCAGGCTAGTGTTTCGGAGAAACTATCGGGCACCTATTGGCTCTCTCAGCCCACGATAACCGCAACTTGTTTGCTAATTACAACCCTAAAACCGACAAGATAAAAAGACCAAACTCTTATGGTCTTCATCGGGTTTAGTTGGTGAACACAGGGTTTGCTTGCGGGGCGTGAGTTTCTGCGGCTTTCGCATTTTTCCATCTCCTTTGAATCGTAAACCATGCTCTCCCGATCAATCCTATTGGCATCGAAGATGATGTCTCGACGACTTTTCTGCTCAGACTCTGTAAGCTTTCGACCGTCCACCGTCGAGCGTACTTCTTCACAGGCTCGGGATGACCCTCTTCCTGAGCTGGTCCCATCAGATCTCGAGGCGAGTTAGACCCAGACTCCCTCGCCTCCTGACCGGACTATTGAGGTAGACCCTTACCTCAATACATCATCTAGATCTCTAGCTTATTTTTTGCTGAGTTCTTACAAGAGTTTTCATTTAACAGACGATCAGATGGCTCGCGGTAAAGGAGCAGTAGCAGACGAGAGGCCACCGGCTGGAGAACATCAGGAAGGAAGACAGGATCCACCTGCAGATATTACAACAGAAATTCTTGATTCACTTCAGCAGATGAATCTATAGATTCGAGAACAGTTTAGAATTCAGAATGAACTGCAGGCTGAAATAGCCGTGCTGAGAGCAGGGGTCGGGAACCAGTTACCGCTTGCGGTTCCCGCGACCTTACGAGATGAGTATGACCCGGGCGCTAGAACGCTCCACCATTGGATTCGGCTACCACCGAATCAAGGGCCATACGAACTAAAGCCGTCCTTCATCTCATTGCTTCCCAAGTTCTACTGGAATGCTACTGAGGAGTCGTTTACTTTTTTTTGCAACAATTTGAGATGATCTGTGATACGGCTTGTTATCCAAGAGTTACGCAGGAAGCCATACGCCTCAAGGCCCTTCCCCTTTGCCTTAGCCGATAAGGCTCTTTACTGGTTGAGTCATCTGGGGAGGGAAATCTCTACATGGGACGATCTGAAGTCCACCTTCCTGCATAAATATTTCCCTCTAGGAAGGACGAACATGATGAGGAGCCAGATCTCCAACTTCACGCAACTCCCGCACGAATATTTCCATGAGGTATGGGATAGATTCAAGGACCTGACGGAGAGATGCCCGCATCATGAGATCCTGATGAAGGTGCTGGTGCAAAATTATTTTGGAGGACTCCAGCCAAACATCCAGGGGTTCGTGAGTGCCGCATGTGGCAGCAGTTACTTGAATAAGGACGCCGAGTCAGTCTGGGCCATCTTCGAGGAGATGGCCGAGAACTCGAGAGTCATGGACTCTACTCGGGCATTTCAGAAAGCCCCGCAGCCACCACATCACCGAGAACATCAAAAGGTGGCTAACATATCAGACTCTGAATCCAACACCAACATGGGATATGTTAGCGAGAAATTGACGTTGGTGGACGTGATTCAGAAGTAGGTCCAAGACCTACAGCTTCTGCGAGAGTTGGAGAAACTCTCATCTCTACCTCAGCAGCTGAGTGATCTCTCGAAGAAGGTCTCTGATCTTCAGCTCCAGTACCAGCAGAGCCAGACTTCTTCGAACACACAACCAGCACAGAGGATCGCACCCGCTCCACCCACCCGTCAGATCCACTACGTTCAGACCGAGTCCAAGATTCCGCAGATCGATTGGCATGAGGATCAGTCTCATGCCAATCCCAACCAGATCACCAGCACCGCAGAGATGGAGGTGGAACCGCAAACCACTCTCGAGATCAACGGGATTTGGTATACTCCGATTCTACAGCCGGGTATACCAAATCAGCAGCAGCAACCGTACGGTCAACCACAATATGGACGCCCGAAATTTCAGCACCGTCAGACTTTCACGCCACAGCAGTCTCACCCGAATGTGTACCATCAGAGACCGCATTCATATCAGCACCCTGCTCATTATTCATAGAACCATCCTTATCAGCAACCGCAGTAGTCTTCCTCCACACCTCAGCGATACTCTCAGCCTTCCACCTCTCAACATTACAAGGCAAGGCAGGAGAGAGGAGCAAGCCAAGGCCACCACACCGAACCAGAAATGTCTTCACAGGCCCAGGCACTCAACCAGATCATGGACATGCTGAGCACGCTCCAGATTGCTCACAAAACCGAGATGGAGCAGGTTAACCATCGTTTGGACGAGTTAATCGCGCCAAAGACCACTCTTCTAGCCCAGCCTCAGATGAATCCAAACAATAAGAGGAGGCATCCAGATCAGGTAGACACTATAGGTAAGATCTCGTTTCCTGAATTTTTATCTAACTTCATTCATTTCAGGAGCGGTAGATCACCACAAGCACCTGCTGGAGAAGAGGAGAGGGCACCAGAGGAGCACGAGCAGATCCATGAGCCGCATGATTCTGAAGCCGAGGAGGAGAACCCACAAAATGATGAGGACCACCCTGCTGATTCAAGAGACGGGAGCGATGCTAACACAACAGATATGGACACTAGCGAATCAGACGATGACATCACGTCAGATCAGGCAGAGAGCCCCGAGAAAAATATTTCTTCCCCTATTTTAGAGAGTTTTGTAAATAATTCTAAGACTCTCGATGTAAAAGCTGATTCCAATTTGAATAAAAGTTCTGATTTTCTAACTCCTGAAATTGTTCCTTTTCCCGATGCTTTGTTTGAAAGAGGAAAGAAAAACAACAAAAAGAATGTTGTCACTTCAGAAATCGAACGATTACTGAAAGACCACATCTTTCTGAAGATTCCACTGCACGATGCCTTGGATCATTTTCCTACGCTCAAAAATCAACTGAGGAACAAATGTACTACACGTAGGAAGAAAAGATCACGAGTTGAGAAGCATATTTTAACCAAGGCCACTTCGTGTGCGATTCGGAACAAGGTACCCAAGAAGAAGAAAGATTCAGGAGCTCACTATGTCAACTGTCAGATTGAAGACACTACATTCAATCATACTCTCTTAGACAATGGTTCCTCGATTAATTTGCTTCCAACCTCTTTGCTTGATAAGCTCAAGCTAGGTCCTCTCTATAAATCACGAGAAATACTTCAGTTTGCAGACCGATCTATAAAGAGACCTAGAGGTGTGCTGAGGAACGTTATCGTGACCGTTCAGGGCTCGCAGTTTCTCGTGGACTTTACTGTCCTAGACATGACATGCCCTACACAGTTACACCTTGCTCCAATCATTCTCGGGAAACCCTTCTTGCAGACAACAAGAGCACTCTTTGATTATGATGCTGGGAGAGTATCATTCCGAACAGACAACAGAGAGATACACATTGAGATGGAGAGAGAATGTAGCAGTCCTAGATCAATATTGTCATTTACTTTAGAGGACACCAGTCTTGCAGAAGATTGTCAGCACATAGATGAGACACAGTTTCCTGATCTTGAGAGTGTTTATTTTGATACCCACGATATCCTACACGAGGATAGGGTAGATCACCTGGTACCTAGTTCTTCAGATGATTGTTCACATACAGAGACAGTTCATATCAAACTCAGATGAGCAGTCACCTATAGTAGATATCTCAGTGCCGCAGATTGAAAGTACACATATTACAGCACAAGAGTCAATCGAATACATTGCACAGATCATACAATCTATTCAGCGTAGAGAGTGGGATGGTGTAATGCTTACACATATAGACACCTTCTATAGTCCGACTCCAGAGACGCATATTTCAGAAAAGAGAGCTATGCCATGTACAGAGTTACTTACAGAAAAGGCTCTACTTTTGCAGCTAGCGATCAGTGCGCACATAAAAAGCAGAAAATTCAGTATGATCCTGGATGAAGTGTTCTATTTTGTACAGGAATCATGATCATTCCTTCATCTCATCCTGTACAAATTCTTTTGAGCCATTCGATTTTGGAGATCAACAACACTTGTATATTCTTCGTAAACCACAATCATCCCCATTTTTGCTCATCTTCTATGCTTAGGATACCAGATCCTATGTATAGGGTGGACCGATTGTCCGCTGATTTATGTTTTATTTTTTTGTTCTGATTCTTTTGTATAGCCTTTCTTTTTCACAAATCACTGGTCTCCTATTTTTGGATACACTCTTTTCTATACTTAGGATGCCTTATCCTAAGTATAGGGGGGAACGAGTGATTTCAATGATTTCGTATTCTTTTCCTTTTGAACTTTCGTTATTTATTCTTGTTCACTCAGTCATCCCGTTTTTCCTCTCCCGTTATACTTACGATGACCTGATCGTAAGTATAGGGGGGGTTGACTGACTTGTACTCTTTATTCTTTTTCACCCACTTTTACTTAGCACGACTTATGTCCTCCTTTTTCTCTTTTGACGCTATGAGGACATAGCACAAGCTAAGTATAGGGGGTGCGTATATATTGTATATATACTTTCGTCCATAACTCGTACTTTTATGTATTTTCTATATCTATAAAATCCATAAAAGTGGGTAAGGGTTAATTTAAAATGCACTTCTATATTTATATATTATTTATAAAATCCTTGTAAATAAGTAAAATATGCTTAAAACTTGTAATTAAAATATGTATTTAAAAGTTGTACTTAAAATTGGTATATTACTTATTTAAAATCCTATTTATTAAAACATGTGTAAAAATCATTCAATTCTTGTAAAATCCCTTGTAGATAAAATATGTAAAATACATTAGACACTTAAATCGAATAAAATATATCTTGTGAAATTCTTGTATAAAAATTTGTTTATAAAAGCCATAAAATCCATAAAAATACAAAGTCCTAAAATTCATAAAAATTACAAAATCCTTAAAATCCATAAAAATGAGTAAAATTCAAAAAATATACTTCACAAAAACATGGTTGCATTTGCATTCGCAATTTTCAGAATAAGTTTGATTTCTGGAACTAAGGACTGAGTTTAGTCTAAAGGATGGAGCTTGATTACAGCCTTTAACTCTAATTGTAAGGAGCCTGGTTAGGATCTGGAATTTAGACTCTTCAGGTCTATTGACTTAAAATCTTTGGGTTCCGTAAGACCATATTCAAGAAATCAAGTCATATATGCTTAAGTAGATCATTTGGAGTCATCCGTACAACTCTACACCAGTGAACCAATCTTGAACACATGCACTCTGCACTTAGCTCGACTCGCATGGAGTTCCGAAGGGCAGTACACCTTGGTAGTGCATTTCTATCATTATCTTTGCGGCATTGACGTCTAAAGACGGGAGAGATTGGGGTTGCGATAGTTGCTTCAGATGAGGGAAGGATCTGCTAACACAATTTTTCTAAGACCTCAAAAAAGGGACAGAATAAAAAGATGCTATATCCGTCGAGGCACAAAAAGATGAATGCAGTGCAAGCAAATTACAAAGTCAAAGCAAAGCAGAAGCCAACAAATAAGACCACAATGGTCCAAGCTTCCACCAAAAATGCCTGCACATATGAGTGGAGACTCAGCTACACCGGTTGAGCTTCACAAGGAGATGCGTCCACACTGGTCGCACTCCACTTCTTTTCTACTGAACTCAGAAGGGAATACCTCCCTCCCCGAGGAAAGAGTAGCGAGATGAGGAAGCCATAGAAGTGTATAGCCGGGATGGATGGTTTCTTCGATTCTCTAAGCAGGAAGAGCTAAATCAATTCACACACCGTACAAGTTGACTTCAAGGATGATAGAGTTTGCGATATGAATAAGTGAGTCTGAACTAGCCGATGAAGTGATATTGAGTAAGGATTTGTGGAACTTGAGGACTGTTGAGGATAAAATCCTAATCCTAGTAAAGGTTCTGAAAAAATGCTTGTTTCAGGCCCGATCGAGCTCTGTCCTTTGTCTATTCTCATGAATTGGTTTAGGAAAACAAATTCATTCTAACTTTCTTTCTTTTTCACTTACTTTTCAGATAAGTGTTTGCTAAGGGACTAGCAAAGTTTAAGTATAGGGGGTTGATGAATCCATGATTCATTAACTTTCTGTCGCATTTTGTCTTAAAACCCTTAACAAATGCATGTAAATATTCATTAATTTCCATCTTTTAAGAAATCCTCATTCATGAATAAAAAACCACTTTTAACCATCAAAATCATGTAAATAAATAAAGAACAAAGAAAAAGAAAAGAAGACAGATTGGATATATGTATATATGTACAATATGACTTAAAATATAAATATAACTGTAAGGTATATTTATAGCCTAACCCTCGAGATCAAGTCAGCATGGATTGGTCGACAAACCAAAAAAAGTATGGGGAGATAAGGAAAGAAAATCCTAAAAATAAATTATTACACACTGTATACACCTTTCACTATTTATAAAATAAATACAAAACTTCAAATATTTTTAATTAATTCATATGTACATATTTTTCACCAAACTCTATTTCTAATTATTTCTAAAAATGTATATAAAAATATAAAAATTAGTTAAAAATATTACCCTGTATATATGCCAAGAAACCTAACCTATAAATTGTCAAAATCTCAACTTCCGAACATCATAACTTCCTCATACGAACTCTAATTTCACTCTACTCACCTTTAAAGTTCATAAAATAATATTCTCTAATTAATGAAGGTAGTTTCATCGAATTCGGAGTCCGTTTGCAAAAAGTCAGTTTTGGGACTAAAAGACAACGCGGTTTCTGGGCTATTTATTTTATATAACACACATTATTTATAGTTTTATTAATTTTACAATTTTTAAATTATTTCATGATCTTGTAATTTAACCCTAATTTATTTCATAATTTTTGGATTTTATTTATTATTTTAATAAAATCAAAAACCTTAAAATATAGGTAAAAATGAACTGGCTAACAATTACCTGTATTTATTAATATATGTGAATTAATTTATTAATATCCATAAAAATTCACACAAGCCTTATTTATTATTTTAATAATTAAGAAAATATAAAATTAACTTTTAATTATTTATTTATTAAATTAAAAATCTTAAACCTATTTATAAATACATATTTATTAATATAATATTTATATATCAAATAATATTTAATATTTATAAAAAATATTTATTCCATAATTTATATAATTAATTTATTTACATTTCTTGTATTTAAACATATATAAAATAACCTTAATTATTATTTATTAATCAATTTACAAGCATTTTCATCTTCTGGCCAACCAGGTGCTGACACTTGTCAGCACCTGGGTTATCTTGTTCAAGAATCCGGTATACCCGCCTGTTCTGACCGGCCTCCTTCACTAATTTATTCCGCACAGCTCTTAACACTTCCAGCCTATCCAATCCATTGATCTTCACCTTCTAACAATACTCTAGCTCGCTGGCCCTTAGATATTACTTGGGGAGCACGAACCTAATCTATATAAAGTCCCAAAGATCCGCCATCGCGAGCTAACTCTCCAACTACCTAGGACTTCCAGATCCAGTAGCCGATCCCATCCCTTTCTCGACTTGAGTCCGGCCAACTGTGGTGGTGACATCGTCTAGAGAAGCTGTGCGTGGAAGAGGGACGTCAGAGGAGGAGTTCCAAGGTGCTTCGCCACCATGAATCGCAGCTCGTGCCGCGTCACGCTCTGGCCAAGGTCGCCCGTCGAGCCTTCTGTCAAGGTAATACACCTAGACTCTCCCCAAACCTATCCCTCCATCTTCTCAGATTTCTTTCTCGATAGCCGAGCCATGATTAGCATGGTTAATCGCCTGATTAGGTAGATTAATCCTCTAGGTTAGACGTCCAATCGATTTCCACTCTCATATCGTTTCAAATCTTTTTTGGATCGCGCAACATTTCACCGCCATTTTCACGCCTGGTTTCATGAAGTCTGGAAACCATTCATTTGATCTTGCAAAATCATAATTGGTTGGCTGATTCTTTGAGAATCGAGCATACCAATTTGTTCTTCGCAGGTCTATCTTTAATCAGGAGCAACATCAATGTTTTGGAAGCTTTCGAGCATCACGAAATTCAATTTTAAAGAGGTCGCAACCACCTGTTATTCAGACGCCAGTGCAGCGGATCGTCAACTTCATCAAGCCTCCACCGTCGCTCGGAGCCACCTCCGCCAGCCATCTACCGCGGGCGAGCTCGAGGGGTGGAGGAGCCACCCCTCTGGCCCCGCCGGAGAGCCCAAGAAGCCGTCGTTTGCTCGGGAAAAGTTGGAGAAGAAGACTCCTTCGTCAGCTGCGTAACTGCCCAAGAACAGTTTCAAGAACAAGCGACGCACAGTTGTACGACACGTGCCGCACCCGCGGACGTCAGATCAGCGCGAACCCGTTCTAATCCTAGCCATCCACAGCGAACCGGTGGAGAAATTGCACTTAAATCCAGGAGGTTTTTAGAAGTTTAATCCCGCTCCTCAGGTTTCCAGAATTTACATTTAGGTCCCTCCGCAGGGACCTAAATGTAAAGACCTTTATTTTTGTTTTCAAAACAGTCCTTGAAGGACCTATGTGCAGAACATTTTCTATAGTTTTTTTACGCTTATGCCCCTGGGCTGTAGGGGTTCTTTGGACCACGTACGACCTTGTTTCTTGACGATTTCTTTAGGGTAGTTACACAACTACCCCATCTAGTTTATATTAAAGTTTCGTGAACTTTTGTCATATTTTCATCGAGTTTTGATTTTTTTCGAAAATCGCAATCGTTTTGTTTTGATTTCGTGAACTTGCTCGAGCCCGTTGCTCGAGCCGTCAACCTATTATATAGTATCACCTACCTCTATCCGCCTATTATAAAATAAGTAAATCTTTTTGAAAAGATCCCTTTTTGAAAAATAAATAAAAATTTGAAAAGATTAAAATCAAATAAAAAACAAAAATAAAAATAAAACAAAAAGTGCTTCTTTTCTTTGATAACTTTAAGAAGAGATAAAAATAAAATCGCAAAAATATTCCTTAAAAAAATCAAAATCGTCTATTCTGCCTCCTTGAGTTCGACCCATGCACACTTACCTGGTAAAATATTTAGTGTAGGTTTTCTTTCAGAAAACCGAATTTGTTTGGTAGAACTGAAGATCTGATCTTCGCGGCTTTTTCTACACCGACATCTTTATCATCTAAAAAAAGCTGTGAACTGATTTTTAGCTCTTATCAATGATCCAAGGTGATGTGATCGGATGGTCGTTAACGTGCCACGTGGCGTGCGCTCAGGCAGGCAGAAATGAATGACGATGAGGGGGTAGGGTTGGTGATTGAAGGGCTGATATTTGATGCGGAGGTAGCGGCTGAGATTGAAGGGACGAGGGTGCAATCAGATGGCACAAAAGAGTGCTACGTGGCATCATGAGGGAGAGGCGGCAACGGGCGGTGATGATGAAGTCCTGGGAGAGATCTGACGGCGAGGGAGAAAGGCGTGCGTGGAGCTCATTAGGTCGTTGGATCAAAAGGGAATCCAACGGCCTTGGGAGAGGGCGGATGAGTCAAAGGGAGCGGGCCGCGTGGCGCAATCAGAGGGTGCCACGTGGCCAGCTGTGAGTGGCTGAAAGGAGAAATGAATTTAGAGAGAGAGAAGGAGACCGGATTTGGAAAAACTCAAAACATGAAAGTTGTAGATCTCGATGAGATCTACAAGTTTCATCCTGACCAAAAACAGAGACGAGGTCAAATGTGATACAAAAATACAAGAATAAAATTATACATATATATATATATATTGTACAAAGAGGCCCAAAAACCAACTTTTGCCCACAAGCTCCGAATTGAATGAAATTATTCTCATTTTAAAGGTCTCAGGGTGTGTATTATTATGAAGGTGAGTAGACCTAATTCGGAGTTGGTAGGAGAGAGATAGGTGCATTCTAAGGTTTAGGAGTTTAGGGCTTTATTGGGTATTTTACAAAAGAGGGGCTCTGGTCTTCTTCCCTATATTATTAACTAATGGTGTACACACTATAGGGAAGGTGTTATTTAATACAAGAGAATAGGTGGATATTTTATAGGTGGATTTTATACAAGGATTGGCTTCTTATTTAAATGCAAGGATGAATGCTAAAATGCATATTTTGTGAATTGATGCATGAATGATATTTATGCAAGATAAAGGGAAATATGATGCTAAATACCCGGGGACAAAGCTCTATTTGCAACTTTAAGAGTGATGAATCACAGATTCATCAACCCCCTATACTTAAACCTTGCTCGTCCCCAAGCAACTAAAATGAAATGCGAGAGTGAAATGATTTTGGGTTCCATACCAAGGTCATGAACACAAGTTGAAAATGGAGCTTTACTCGACGTTTGGATTAATTGTGTGGCGGGATGTTATTGGTGAAGGATATTGAGAATCCTCAAGCGCATCACGGAAGCGTGACGATCGCATCGAATACGATTGGGGCGACTAGTCGTACTAGTCGCAAGATGCAGCGGAATTTAAAAAATTTTAAATCAAATGATGAAACCACATGATCACGAGAACACTTCTCGGATCGTTTCATCAAACCACAAAGTATAAGGAATACCTTTGAAGCGTGGTTGTGATCGCGAGATCCCAAACAAGAGATCCTCCTGTCTCAAGTCCGATCCACGAAGAACGCACTTGCGGGCACGATGATGAGTCGCGTTCCTCCCACAATCCCTGATGAAGATCCAAGCAATAGATCCCCTGATTTCGTCAAGCGAAATCCGTCATCTTCCTCTATAGCAAGTAGCCACGAAGAAGGAGGAGATCCTCGAGTCGTCGAAGGTGAAGGTGAGAACTTCTCTCCTTTCTCAACAATGGTGGTCGACCACCCTATGGAGAGAGAGAGAGCATGAGAATGAGAGGGAGAGAGAGAAGTAGAGTAGGTGTCTACTTGGTGTAGCTTTCTAGGGCTAAGGCTACCCTCTTTATGTATTAGTTTGGGATCCAATGTATCTCAATCCATGGCTCTCATGGATCCAACGGTCATTGTAATCCAAGAGCCATCAAACGGCTATGATTGTTGTTGGTTAAAAACCAACAACATTAATTTATATTAAGTTAAATATATGTTGAATTATTATCAACACAATTTAATTAACATAAATTAATTATTAAGAGATAATATGATAACAAAAAAGGAGAGACAACAAACCACCCTAAATTATAGAGGGCGTCACCTATGACTAAGTCACAGGTGACGCCACCTTGTAATTTGGTGGTATTTTGTCTCCTTTTATTTTTGTCTCATTATTTCTTAATTAATTGCAATAACCATTATTGCAATAATATCCACCAAATTAATTCCAAATTAATTTGTGAATATTTCAATCATGCCATTGAAAAAATATGTGAATCATATTCACATCCCAAACTAATTTGTAAATTACATTTCCAGTTAATTAACTAATGTGGATCCAATCCACATTAATAATTAACAAATGCTATTTACAATATTTCTCTCTCTCTGATATATTATAAATCCCATTTATAATATACACAGATATTCTGGATAGCACTATCCATGATCTGCTTATCCTTGATAATTAAATCCTATTTAATTATCTTAGATTATCATTCTCACAATATGAATCTTATTCATATTATACTTGATAATTAAATCTCATTTAATTATCTGGGACACATTCTCACAATATGAATCTTATTCATATTATACTTTGATAAATAAATCTCATTTAATTATCAAAACCTTCTTGCTTGGATACTAAATTCATCATAGGAATTATTCTTGAACTCCTTCAAGAATAATGTGCCTTCTCCGTAGATACTTGGAGATAAGGACATGGCGATTGTATTGTTCCACGTATAGTGACTTGGATGTTGAGATCTCATCTCAAATTCAGATCTAACGGACCTCTCATAGATGCTTGATTAAATCAAGTCCGTATACTTAATCTTCTCATTGCATCTGAATCACATTTAGATCAATGTCCAACACTTGGACTAAGATCAAGTTACTTCACTCTTGAGAGGAGTCACTAAAATCCATACCTATTTCATCACTCCCTCGGACTGGAAGCGTCATGGTTATACAATCGTTTATGATCACATCACCCTCAGGTATTCCCAATACCCGCACATCCTGCATATTGGAAGACCAATGATCAACCTGAAGATGAAGATCTATTTTATACTGTCTTCTTCAGGGTTTGATCACCAAGTTTCTCAATCTTGGTCATTGGGATTTGGTATCGATCATATGCTTTCCTAAAGCATATATCATACCTTCAAATTCTTGTCATGCTTCCAAAGCACGACGACCATGCATGGAATTTGATCGGTCCCAATACCTCATGAGTGAGCTCATGTCTTCCGGTTCACAAGTGAACCTGTATGATCCCTTTGAGAGATCGTATTGCTCATATACCCTTATATGCACACCAGCTCGCCGGTGTATAGACCTTGATTAGGTCATCAACCTAATGGTCTGCCAAATGTACATACTCAGACATATAGTAACACATCTGTCTCTAGTCAGAGGATGTGTGCCTATGCTGTGACAGTATTCAACATAGGACTTAGGTTATCTCGATCTCGTTAAGTCAACCCTTTGACCTAACTAATCTGACACCTCCGAATCACTATTCCCATGCAGAGGACCTGCATCAAGAGGTCGGTCAGATATCAGCCTATGTGAGAAAGGATTGCCATCTCCGACTCAGGTTGGAGATCATCTCTTAATAATCATTTGATGGTGCTTGATGAGTCCTCTATCTAACCCATTAGATATTCATCCAAGCACCAGCCTCTATGATTCAATTATTGAATCAACAGCTATATGATCATCAAGATGGCCATGGTACATAACCCTAATTGTACAGAGGGACCTATTATGCAAATTATTTATTCTTCATTTCAGATCAGGGAATGATACATGCAATAACATTTATTGCATAATGGCTCGCCGTGGGCTCGCATGTCCAATAATCTCCCACTAGCCCAAAGAGCCATTAATGGGCTAATCATTTAAACCCACACTCATGTGACAATCATAGGCTATTTAGAAAATAGCTAGGTAAGCCGATCAGTCACTCTGTTCCCGCGAGACTACGCCAAGTCCTTTTACGGCACTTGCATATTCCCAGTAACAGTGCTCGCATCTAATGCGAATGTTGCATCTAATGCAACCAATACTCAATCTTGTCAGTCATAGTATCCTTGATACTACAACTCAAAGAAATATTATTATAACCAGCATGTAATTTCTATTATCCTTATTAGAATACCCTTATCCCTGGAGATCTCTATCTTCTAAGGTATTCGCAGTTAAGACCTTTTAGATCTCCATCTAAAAGCCTTAATTTCTTGAAGATAAGACTTAGAGATCACTATCTCTAAAGCCTTATCATCTTTGAAGATATTGTTATTACTGCAATTAAGTGTTCTATCTCCATAGTAGGATTAGTATCAGTTTACTGCTCCCACTGCATGGAAGATATCTGGCTTTTGTACACATCTAGCATACTTTCAGCTTTTCATAACTGATGCACAAAAGGGCAACCAGTTTTAGCATTCACTTCCTCAACTTTTTGAGGTGCTATCCCTTTAGATAGGTCAGTACCAAATCTTAAAGGTAAGAAAGCATTTCTTGGAATTTCCAGAAAATGGAACATGTCCAAGGTGCACTACAAATGTGACAGTCCCAATACCCTCTTTTCTTTGCTTCTGAACACCTTCAGATTTAAGATCTAAGAGGCATCTTTGAGATCATATCTCAAGGTATGGAATAACCAGATCACAGAACACTTATTATCATCCTTATATCATTCCAAATGATTAGGATATTATCTACATTTAGCATGATGAACACAATGGCACTCCCACTAAGCTTCACATGGTGCACTAAGATTATATCTGAAATTATAACATTTATAATTTCATCAAATCTTATGTTCCAACAACAAGAAGCTTATTTGAGTCCAAAGATGGAGTTCTTTAGCTAGCACATCTTACATTTCTCAACCATGAAGCCTTGGGGCTACTTCATGTGAATATCCTCAAAGAGGTATTCATAGAGGAATACAATCTTGACTCACATCTTGAAGATGCCATAGTCAAATTGTGTAGCTAGGGTTAGCAATATTCTGATGAGTTTAAGCATGATCACTGAAAAGCAAGCCACATCGCAATCGATGTCTTCTCTTCGGTGTGTAGCTCATGGCTACGAACCGTGCTTTGAAGGTCTCTACCTTCTCATCAGGTTCCCTCTTTCTATTGAAGATCCATTTACACCTTAATGGGTCTAACCCTTATGGGTGGATCCTCGAGGGTCCATATACAACACTTGTATATGAAGTCTACCTTAGACCTTTATTGCTAATATCCATCTTTCCATGTTATGATCCTCATGAGCTTCATCACATGAAGTCCGATCATTGTCAGACTTAACTGACACAAGGAATACATCCTCAAACTCATTTGAAGAGGTATTAGTGTTTCATCTTTAATTGTCCCTTTTAGTTTCCGATTTCTGGAGCCTCATTATCTTCTCAAGATTAAATGAGTTCCTATACTTCATTTTCATCTTGATTCTCAAGAGAGTCATCCTATAAGAATCATATTCTTAAAGATGAGATATTTTAAGAATCTCAAGGTCGTAAAGTAGGTATCCAATACCATCCTTTATTTTCCTAATGAAGTAGCACTCTCAAGTGCTAGATTCCAGCTTACATGCATGGAACCTTATTAAGGATATATATTGTAGTCTCTACTACACATATATACCTAGAAACTAAGGGATAATTATGCTAAAATTCATAATTGATCATGTCACACACGATCTAATTGTATCTTCCTACAACTCCATTGAGTTTAGGTGTGTCAGGAGGATTGAGATAGAAATGATATTCATATCTCCATAAGATATTCTTTGAATTCATCTAATAGGTACTTGCTACCTTGGTTAGATAAAATTCATTTAGTCTTCCTTCAAACTCTGGTTCTAAACCAAAATTACGAAATCTTTGAACATTTCAAAGGTTTCTCAGGTGAAGAGAAGAAATCTCATATCATACATGATCATCAATAGATATCACATATCCACAATGTTCACTATGATATAGATGATTCACATACATCAATATGTATGAGATCTTGAATACCTTGACATCTTACACCTTTCCAAAAAAAAGGTGTATTGGACATTTTACTTTGAATACAATATTCACAAGTATGTAAGATTTGAAATTTTAGACATTCTAAAGTTTCATATCTTAGTAGTCTATTGATCTCATCAGCAGACATATGTCCAAAACTTGATGCTAAATCATTGTCAAATGATCTTTATCCTCCTATTGATTTTATAAGGTTTAACTTTCAGTATTAGAAATCTTAATGAACCATTCATTAAATTTCTAATTTAGTAGAGTCCACCAGATGCTAGATTATTATCTGAAATATATCCATCATAACTCTTTATGATAGGTTTATTCCAGAATTCATGTTTATTTCCAACATTTAGAAACAAACAATGAGTGTATTCTAATATATAGGTCATAGAGACATTCTCTAAGACTAAGGCTCTCCCACTAAAATTAAGAAGTATATCAATCCAACAGAGATTGTTGCAACAATTGCATCAATGTCTATGTGGATAACTATAAACCTTAAGATCAAATTTTTCCAGTCTTCTAAAATATGTGCAACACATTGCAAGTGTTGTTAGAAGATTGAGATACAATTATTAGACTTTATCTTATCAAATAAGCAAGTCAATTTCAATGATCAAATGTAGATATAGATTATTATGATGCACTGTCTGAGTCCTTCTCTAAGGATTCTAGGCAGACTTGATAGTCATACTATCAACACATCAAGTTATTGCAGTATAGGCATTCATCCAACTCTTTGGATGTCATATGGAAGTCACAAAAGTACAATCAACTCTTTGACTTTCCTTCTCACATGGGTCTGACCCACACTTCCACTGTGCTCTGTTCATCTATAAACAACCATTGTTCAAGACTAAGGATCTCTTATGTTAAAAAGAATTCAATGTAAGAGCATTTCAACATGCTTCATTAAATTCATA
Source organism: Ottelia alismoides (assembly GCA_037367405.1). Lineage (NCBI taxonomy): Eukaryota > Viridiplantae > Streptophyta > Magnoliopsida > Alismatales > Hydrocharitaceae > Ottelia > Ottelia alismoides. The sequence goes on from JAZKJV010003657.1 coordinate 143,908, forward strand.
CAATATGAATATTATGAAGCTTCATGAATGACTAGAGTATAGATAGTAGAATGATGACACTCATCATGTCTACATCCATCTAAACTCCTAAAACATTGGTTCAGGTAGGTATTCAAATATTTTGAATACATCATCTCTTTCGAGCCACCATTCTGCATAATGTAGAGAACCATGTCATTCATGATTAAATGTTTAGAGCACATATGTATGCCAGAACATCTTCTTAGATTTTATAAGGATTATTCGACAATTACGATCACCATCGACATGTCACTTCCAAAGTACACTCGATGAAAGATCAAGACTATAGAGACATACAAATCCTAAGGTGATGTCTCATTGTCTTATTTAATCGTCATTCCTCATTATGTTGAGGAAACTTGCACATTGCAACCACATACATTATGTGTCCAATTGCAAGTACAATATCTGAATCATGAGTCCAATCCATGATATTTTACTGGTTATTATTGAGTATAACATTGAGTGGGTTTAATGAAGGATTATCTGAAATAAGAAATTTGCATATGGGTATATATATTATATATACATATTTTACTTTGATTTAGATATTTTAAATCAAATTTGTCTTGCTATGTCTACTATGAAAGATTATTCCCTAATCGTCTTTCAAAGTAAGAGATATACTTACCACTATATCTCAAGCAAGATCTGGGATCTCCTCTCTATCTTTATCACATCCCAATAATATGAGAACCTGTGACTCGAATAAAGAGAAGCGGGAACACATTCCGCCTTGCAAGTCCAACTTGTATTTCCCAATTCGGTCTTTAACACCCGGGCCCACCACCCCTAAGATGATGTTGACCCGTTGCTAATTGAACCAACCGTCAACAGGCTTAAAACTCGCTATACGCAATCCAATATCGCTCCAATAATATGAGGAACCGATATAGGGGTCACTACGTATACGGCCTTACTCTTTCGAGAAGCAAAGAACCCGATCCAAATAATTGTATATAGGATCTGTCACTTCGGACAGGAGTCTCCTATATACAACTTTTGGTGACGAAATTCTTTGCCTTGACGGGAGACCATGGATGTCACTTATGTGATCCTCCACCTCTTATTCAAATTGTAATTAATCATCGTGAATCATATTCACATAATTAATTCTTCCAAGGGAAATACACATCTATTCATAATAGAGTGTTTCATAAGATATAATTAATTTAATCACATTAAATCAATCATCCTATTATCAATCAACAAACTTTGAATTTTACTTGAATAGTAGGTATAATCTCAAAGTACGTATTATTTCGAATTTTAATAATTAGAAATACACTTTGATTTCTCCGGCATTATCCAATCCCTACCCGCTGTCATGGCCAGTACCGGCGAGAGTGGGATGGACCACATACGTTGCAATCCGCTATCCCAGCGATCTCCGACTAGACACCATATGCACCTCAGGAAAGGATAATGCCAGATAGATCATCATGTACTTTGAGATGCTCATCGGTCTTTCAATCGAAATTATACCATATAATATACATCAAAACCTTTTTGATTATATTATAAGGAGATTTGCTAAACAAATCCCCAATCCTATTCAAGCAAGAGGTTTTGCATGAAAAAGTTGTCCTACAACTATTGTAGGATGACCTAGGGTTTTACATGAAAACAATGTTTGTTGATGATTTCAAAGTTAACCAATGATCAAGATCAACTATCTTATCATTATGGTTTAGTGGGATGTCATTCAAGAAATTGATTATCATCTTTAAATATTACACAAATATTTATCAATAATCAATTTCAGAAAATTAACAATTAATTTTCATCAACATTTATTTGAATGACTATCACAAGGTTCATGATCAAAAAATGTCAATTTCCAGCAGTGACCCCTTATCACTAAAATTAACTTATCTTGATCAATTTAAATCCAAAATTAGCAAAATTAGTGCCCTAAGATTGTCAACTTGATTTATAACAGAACCTATGTGATATTTCACGCATTTTGAGGCGTAACAAAACCGTAATTAATAAATTAATCACGTTCTGTTCTGCAGTTCCCGCAACTGTGAATACATGCATATTCAAAAGGCCATATCTTGAGCAAATTAAATCCAAATTTAGTAAACTCAAGTCCTATGGTTTCCTTGTTTAATGGGGAACAAAATCCAATTGAATATTTCGTGTTTAAACAATTTAAACAGTGCCGAAAAAATCAATTAGACAGAGTTGCGAAAATTCAAATGCGCCAAAATATTTTTCGCGACCATTTCAAACCCAAGTCGTCTATGGTTCATGGATCATATCCAAAACCTTTTTCGACCTAAGGCTCTGATACCACTTGAAGGATATTGAGAATCCTCAAGCGCATCACGGAAGCATGATGATCGCATCGAATATGATCGGGGCGACTAGTCGTACTAGTCGCAAGATGCAGCGGAATTTAAAAAATTTTAAATCAAATGATGAAACCACATGATCACGAGAACACTTCTCGGATCGTTTCATCAAACCACAAAGTATAAGGAATACCTTTGAAGCGTAGTTGTGATCGCGAGATCCCAAACAAGAGATCCTCCTGTCTCAAGTCCGATCCACGAAGAACGCACTTGCGGGCACGATGATGAGTCGCGTTCCTCCCACAATCCTCGATGAAGATCCAAGCAATAGATCCCCTGATTTAGTCAGCAAAATCCGTCATCTTCTTCTATAGCAAGTAGCCACGAAGAAGAAGGAGATCCTCGAGTCGTCGAAGGCGAAGGTGAGAAGTTCTCTCCTTTCTCAACAATAGTGGTCGGCCACCCCATGGAGAGAGAGAGAGAGCACGAGAATGAGAGGGAGAGAGAGAAGTAGAGTAGGTGTCTACTTGGTGTAGCTTTCTAGGGCTAAGGCTACCCTCTTTATGTATTAGTTTGGGATCCAATGGATCTCAATCCATGGCTCTCATGTATCCAACGGTCATTGTAATCCAAGAGCCATCCAACGGCTATGATTGTTGTTGGTTAAAAACCAACAACATTAATTTATATTAAATTAAATATATGTTGAATTATTATCAACACAATTTAATTAACATAAATTAATTATTAAGAGATAATATGATAACAAAAAAGGAGAGACAACAAACCACCCTAAATTACAGAGGGCGTCACCTATGACTAAGTCATATGTGACGCCACCTTGTAATTTGGTGGTATTTTGTCTCCTTTTATTTTTGTCTCATTATTTCTTAATTAATTGCAATAACCATTATTGCAATAATATACACCAAATTAATTCCAAATTAATTTGTGAATATTTCAATCATGCCATTGAAAAAATATGTGAATCATATTCACATCCCAAACTAATTTGTAAATTACATTTCCAGTTAATTAACTAATGTGGATCTACTCCACATTAATAATTAACAAATGCTATTTACAATATTTCTCTCTCTCATATATTATAAATCTCATTTATAATATACACAGATATTTTGTATAGCACTATCCATGATTTGCTTATCCTTGATAATTAAATCCTATTTAATTATCTTAGATAATCATTCTCACAATATGAATCTTATTCATATTATACTTGATAATTAAATCTCATTTAATTATCTGGGACACATTATCACAATATGAATCTTATTCATATTATACTTTGATAAGTAAATCTCATTTAATTATCAAAACCTTCTTGCTTGGATACTAAATTCATCATAGGAATTATTCTTGAACTCCTTCAAGAATAATGTGCCTTCTCCGTAGATACTTGGAGATAAGGACAGGGCGATTGTATTGTTCCACGTATAGTGACTTGGATGTTGAGATCTCATCTCAAATTCAGATCTAACGGACCTCTCATAGATGCTTGATTAAATCAAGTCCGTATACTTAATCTTCTCATTGCATCTGAATCACATTCAGATCAATGTCCAACACTTGGACTAAGATCAAGTTACTTCTCTCTTGAGAGGAGTCACTAAAATCCAGACCTGTTTCATCACTCCCTCGGACTGGAAGCGTCATGGTTATACAATCGTTTATGATCACATCACCCTCAGGTATTCCCAATACCTGCACATCCTGCATACTGGAAGACCAATGATCAACCTGAAGATGAAGATCTATTTTATACTGTCTTCTTCAGGGTTTGATCACCAAGTTTCTCAATCTTGGTCATTGGGATTTGGTATCGATCATATGCTTTCCCAAAGCATATATCATACCTTCAAATTCTCATCATGCTTCCAAAGCATGACGACCATGCATGGAATTTGATCGGTCCCAATACCTCATGAGTGAGCTCATGTCTTCCGGTTCACAAGTGAACCTGTATGATCCCTTTGAGAGATCGTATTACTCATATACCCTTATATGCACACCAACTCACCGGTGTATAGACCTTGATTAGGTCATCAACCTAATGGTCTGCCAAATGTACATACTCAGACATATAGTAACACATCTGTCTCTAGTCAGAGGATGTGTGCCTATGCTGTGACAGTATTCAACATAGGACTTAGGTTATCTCGATCTCGTTAAGTCAACCCTTTGACCTAACTAATCTGACACCTCCGAATCACTATTCCCATGCAGAGAACCTGCATCAAGAGGTCGGTCAGATATCAGCCTATGTGAGAAAGGATTGCCATCTCCTACTCAGGCTGGAGATCATCTCTTAATAATCATTTGACGGTGCTTGATGAGTCCTCTATCTAACCCATTAGATATTCATCCAAGCACCAGCCTCTATGATTCAATTATTGAATCAACAGCTATATGATCATCAAGATGGCCATGGTACATAACCCTAATTGTACAGAGGGACCTATTATGAAAATTATCTATTCTTCATTTCAGATCAGGGAATGATACGTGCAATAACATTTATTGCATAATGGCTCATCGTGGGCTCGCATGTCCAACAATTGGGATCTGAACTTAAGACCTAACAGACTTCAAGTTCCACAAGTCTTCTATTCAAGACTCCTCAACAGTCAGGTTAGAACAAATCCTCAAACGTAAATTTCTGATGACTATGATTCTTACTTGTACCGTGTAAGTGAAATGTAACTCTCCACATCAGAAATGGCTCAGAAACAGCCTCCTCTAACAAGGTAACTCAAATAACCCAGTCCGATAACTCTTTCCTCGAGGAGCGGGGTATTCCCTTCTAAGTTCATGTGTGACCAACTCAAGAGGAGGGGGTGGAGAAAAGAATGGACGGTAGCTAGTGTAGCTACCTATCCTGGGATGCCTGACCGGTGTAGCCAAGTCATCCAGCTACAGACTTCTTTCTAATATACATACTCCGACAGGTATTTTATTTTCACTTGGACCTATCTGATTTTCTTTGGAGTTTTTGCATTTTTTCTTTTTTTTGAACTATATACATGGTACAACATGTACATCAGGAGTTTTTCCTCTTGAGCCAGTAGACTATCCCTCTTTTGAAGCATTATTGCAACCCACAACGTCCCGTCTTTAGACGTCACCACTACTAGACTAGGTTGAGATGCACTGCCCTCTCTAGAGGAGGACGGATGTTTCCACCCGTGTGCTACTCCAAGCTAAAGGATTCTACCTCCTCACCACCTCATAAATGAAGAGCTACGTGCATTGTGCTTGTCCAAGTTAGGTCATTATCTAAAAGAATCATGTGTGTGCACGAGATATTCTACTTAGACTAATCAAGATGGCATGTGAACATAGACTTGCGGACTCAAAGAATTAAGTCAGTTGACCTGAGAAATCTCAACTCCAATTCCTATAAGGTTCCTCTGAAATTAGGTGGATTAAGGTCAAATCAAGTCCATCCTCAATATCTACTCATAACTTGGTTCAGAACCCACTAGCTTTTCACTTTGCATATGCAAGATATGCAGATGAGATGTAGACGACATGCTATGTCGATGAATGAAATGCAAGACTCTTTTTCTTTTCTTTTCAGATGCAGAGATGATGTGCAAGAGTAAATAAGAAGCCTGTTTTTTTTTCATTTTTTGTGTTTTTTTTTCAAAACTTTGGTATACCTTCTATGTTACAACAATTTACAAGAGTTTTATAAGTGTTATACAAATGTATTTTACAAAAAATTTCAAAAATTTCTCCAAATTTTACCCAGCCCATAATTATTACAAAATTTATACAAAGATACGTGAAAGTACGAGCTATGGGTAAAGTATATATGTAATATATACACGCCCCCTATACTTAGCGTGTGCTATGTCCTCAGAGCATGAAAAGCGAGGAAAAAGACATAGCTCGTGCTAAGCGTAGGAAGAAAAAATAACAAAAAGTATAGAAGTCGCTCTGCCCCCCTATACTTAGGCTCTAGCAGCCTAAGTGTAGAAGAAGATCAAAAATGGGGCGGGCGAGGTTAAGAGATGGAGGAGTATATACACATTGGGCATCGGTCCCCCCTATACTTAGGCTCTAGTCAGCCTAAGTATAGGACAGGAGTGAGTATGAGAACCGATGAGATCTAGAGAATATACAACGAACAATTTAGAGACTCGGGTCATTCTTCCCCCTATACTTAGGATCTGATCATCCTAAGTATAGCCATAAAATGAAATGATATGGAGCCGGGGCGAGTGATTAGAATCACTGGGGAGGGAGGGAAAATATATACAAGGAGGATTGAGAATATATAGGGATCAAGAAAACTTGTGACGAACCTTCTTACGGGAGAGAGGAGGTGGGTAATATACAAGTATGTCACTGTTAGAATCGTCCTCAGATGAACAGTAGTGCAGTGAAGGGATCGTCCAACGCACATCGACACACGGCTGCTTGCTTAGATACGGCTTAAGAACAACCGAACTGAGCTCACTCATATAAATCACCTTGTCCGGACCCGATGAGGAATCCTCTGAAACTTCCTTCTCCAAAATGTTGAAGGAAATTTTCTTAGTCGGTTTTCTAGAACCTGAATCATTGAAAGGGAGATGAGAGCGGCGCGCCTTGGTAGGTTCGGGGGAACATCTCGAGGAATCAATTCTCGACTTCCTCTCACTACATAGCTGACTAGAAGAGGGAGCAACCGTGTTTTTATGTGGAGTCAATTTAGTCTTGGTTGTTTCCTTTGAAGGTCTAGGAAGTGGTGCGGTGTTGACCATGGGTTCCTCATCAGACGAGTCCCCATATATATTAGTATATTCCTGAAGGGTCAGCACACGTCTCAAGAAGGTGCCAGTGATCTTAGTTTGCTTGACATTATTGGGCTCTTGTGTTGGATCATCAAAATGGTCAAGACAATCCGCAAAAATCATGTCCGACTCAATGTCAGCTTCTGGTCGTGAGTCCTCATTAGAAGCCTTCACGGTGGTGGTGCAAGCAGATGAGGAGGTGTGGGGAGTCTCTGAACCAACGGTCGTCCGGACAATCAGTCTCTCAGGTGTAGTAGAGAGGTGGGACACATCTTCCTCTCGATGGTCACGACTGTCAGCGGATGTGCGGGTCACCTTAGAGTAAAGTTTATCAAAGAATGGATGAGGTCAAAGCGCTCCCAATGCTATAAAATCGATTTCCCGAGTCTCGCAATCTATAGTCGCCTTTGCCAAGGCTAAGAACGGCTTCCCGAGAATAATCGGGGACTGGGAAAACTCTCCTTGGTGCTCGATGTCAATGATCGTGAAGTCCACCTTGAGCAGTGCACCTTGGAAAGTAATGATGACTAAAATGTTTCCTCTCGATCGTTTGATGGATCGATCAACCAGCTGAACGATCTCTCTCGACTTCCTAAGTGGCCTAAGTTTGAGCTTGTCAAACACAGAGGTCGGGAGGATATTTATCGGTGAGTCATCATCGATTCTTGCATGGGTAAAGATGGAGTCTTTGATTTCACGTTCAACTCAGGGCAACCACTTCAATCTGCGTCTTTTGATCTTTCTCCCCATCACCAAGGAGGTGGCCATAGACACTATGTGTCTTTCAGTTCTTGTCCTCTTATTGCCCGACCTCTTGGGCATCAATTTACTTCTCACAAATCGTTTGAGGTCAGAAAAGTGATCTATGGCCTTTATTAAGGGAAGATTAAAAATCAATTCTTCATCGAGTGCTTCCCTTAGGGTAGGATCCAATTTTTCTAAGTCTTTTTCATTTTCTATTTTTATGGATTTTTCTGATTTTTCAATGTTTTTGGCGATTTGGATAGATGAATGATCAGACTCAAGATTGGAAGGCAAGGGGTTAGTAGAAGAGGGAGATAGAATGGACTCCAGCTGTACAGAAAATGTTGGTTCCCTAATGCTTGCTTGGTTTTCAACATCAGATCTACTTACGTGCTTTTCCACTTTCATTCCCAAGCTGGAAGAAATTGAGTGCAATATTTCCATGACATCTCTCAACTTGTTACCTAATGTTTCATTTCTCATGATAAGTCGAGAAATGTCATCCCCCAAAAAATTCTCATGGAAAATCATGGGAGAGTTCTGCTCAATTGGAGTATATTGCTGAGATATTGGGGTCGCATACTCAACATACCTAGACTCTGGCATGTAACGCTGGGTTGAGTTTGGACTATTGGTCGGAGCCTCATATGACGGAGTCAATGAAACAAGGACTGATAAGTCTAGGTCATGAGTCCAATCTTGTGAATGTATAGGCTCTTCGAATGAAGGCTGGTTAATGGAGGCTTGATCACTAAAGTCAATTAAGTCTGGGAAATCAGGATGCGCATGCCTCTCCATTCGGGTTGTTTGATCGACCATGTTATGCCCTAAGGTCAAGTCAGGATGTGTATATGTAAATGGTTGTATGGTCCCTACTTGAGATGAGAATGACATATGTGGGGGCATATAATTTTGCCAATCATTTATCTCAACAGTGGCTTGCTCTTCATTCTGTTCTTTGATTCCTGCAAGCTCTCGAGAATAAGGACAGTCAGCCCAAGATGGAAGTGGATTCAGAGTGTTGGAATATGGAGTAGGTGAGAGATGCGAAGAAGTGGAGAAGTCAGTCGAAGTTTGATGAATCTCCATTTCATCACCTTTATTCTATCATTTTGGCCTTAAAAACCCCAGCAAATGCATGTAAATGGCATTAATTTGTTCATATTAGCATCTATTATTGTTGGCATTAATTGTACATAAAATAAGGTTTTTAATGCCAAAATTATAGAATAAAGGGAAGAAAAGAAAAAGGAATAAAATATTGCAAATATTTTATGACCCGAACCCCGAGACCAAGTCCAGTATGGAATTGGTCGACAAGGAATAAAGTAGGGGGAGATAAGGGCCAGTGTACAATAAATACCTCATTTATTTATTCATTCATTTATGCATTTTTGACACCTATTTTGTAAAGAATTATTTATTCATCAAATTAAAATCTTTTGTACATGAAAGATGTAGATAATAATGTAAATAAAAATACAAAATTGAGTTTATGTGAAAATAATATACAGTGTACATTTTATACACAAAATAAAAAAAGCAAAAATCTCAACTTCACAGACCCATATCTTACAAATAAAAACTCCAAATCACCCAAACTCACCTTTAATTGTATATAGCATTTCATAAACTATGTTATAAAATTAGTTCCATAATTTTTGGAGTCCATCTGTGAAAGTTAGGTTTTTGGCCCTTCTTGTACATAGTGCCCGATTAAAATATCCATTTTATTCAATAATTATTATTTGTACAAAATTATATTTTTAGAATTTTATAAATAATATTTATAATACATGTACATATTGAAATTAAAAGAAAACCAAAAAGAATTTGTAAAATAAAAATAAGCCTAGATAATACCTAGGCAAAATACCTATGCTACCCATGTGTATATAAATAAAAGGGAAAACATTCTTTAATTATTTTATTCATCTGTATTTTTCTAAAAATATATATATTACACATAACTTATTAAAAATACAAATCCAAAATAAAAACAAATAAAATTCATTAAATAAATAAAATATATATAATATATAGGTAAAATACCTATAAGTATACATACATACACATACATCTATTTATTTAAAAATATAAATAAACTCATAAAAATAAAATAAAAATATACTTATACTCAAAAAAATAAGTTATAAAATTATAAAATAAGAAACTAAAATAATAAAATAAAATAAATAAATTAAAAATAAAATATACAAAAATACATGTAGATATACACATTATTCAATTAAAACCGTAATAAAGTAATTCATAAAAATAAATAAAAATCGTATTAAAATACTACATACAATAATAAAGATTTTTTATTTTATACTTGAAAAATAATAAAATCGTTTATTAGCCTAAATAATTCATTCTTTGATACTCCAGCCTATTTTGTCTTCTAGCGGCCCCCGTGGACCAACCACAGGCCGGCAAAAGTTGACCTCGGGTCAACTCTTCAGACTCAAGGACGGCCCCTCTGACAAGTCACGAGAGGTCCCTCTTCCTCGATTTTTCACGCCGATTGTGTTGCTCGAGGGTGATAAGACCCTTCATGAGATTTGTTCCTCGAACATCCACGAATCACGCCGCATCCCATGATTCCTTGTACAGCATCTAGATTCACCAAGATCTGCCGGCCAATAAGGGTGCAAACTTTGCTTATAAATAAACCCTCCGACCTCCTCATCCATTTTGGCCTCCCTTTCCGTCGTTCTCCACCATCTATTCCAGTCCTCTGAGGTTCCTTGTGACAGGAGGGTCCTCCTGGAAGCTTCAGGCAGTTGGAGGAGTCGAAGGAGCGCCCACGGCCGCCGCGTCGCCGGAGGTCCTGCTCCCTGGTCGCACACCAGGTATAAGAGCTGCTTTCTTTCCGTTTTTAGCTTAGTTTTAGTCGTTACTTCGTAGTTTAGCTTTTAGATCAGTCAGTAGAGCCTCAGGTGCTCGATTAGCTTAAGATCGAAGTTCGCCGGAGTTTAGCTCCGGCGAACCTCTCTACTCTGATCAGCACGCTATCTGACCCTTCGCCCCACCTCATCGCCTTCCCCTACGTATTCTCCACGCACCCACGCTCCAAGATCAACCAGAGCTCGCCCAGCTCTGCGAATCGAGGTCCTCCCTCCTCCGCTTCGTCGGACCTCGCCGCCCTCCACCTTTCCCCGTTCGTCTATCCTAAACCTCGGGTCGAGGAAGACCCCCTCGAGCCCCTCTTTCATTTGGTGCAGGACTCAAGCTGAAAGGAGCCCTCTGGGGCTCGATTCAAGTCCCTTCAAGGTTCCAGGACCCCCTTGTCTTCTCCGAGCTCGTCCAGCCGATCCAGGAGGTCCTGGACCTTCTGGAGCATCTCGAACGGTGCGCACCGCTTCGCCGGACGCCTGGAGGGCACAAGCAGCATCATTAAGCGCCTGGAGGCGGAGGAATCACCGATCGAAGCCAGGGAAGTCAGCCGTTCTTCCCTGTTCTTCGCGAGCAGCAGCAGCCGTTGGATCAAGAGCGCAGGTCCAGATCGAAGCCCAACCGTCCGATGAAGCCCAGCAGCAACCGTCGGATCATCTCAAATGATCTAATCCTAACGCTTCATCGGCGAAGCGTCATCGGGCAAGGAGATGGTGACGCGTGTCAAGTGGCGAACGAAGAACCGTTGGATCGCGCGCACTTAGGGGGTAATTTTCACATATACCCCCGCTCTTTTGTATATTTAATTTTTAATATTGTAAATTAAATAGCACGTTGTAAATAAATTGTATATTTTGCAGAAAGGACCCTAAGTTTATTAGATTTGCATTTAGGTCCTTCCGCGCCTCACGTGCAGTCCCACGTGAGGCGCGTGAAAATTGCAAGTATGCCCTGGCGGTTTTTGAATATTGTAATTTGATGCCAAAACTTTAAATAAATGCTTATTTCAGTAGGTATATTTGCACTGATGCCCCTGGAGTTTATTTTATTTGCAAAAATGCCCCTGCCAGGCTTAATTACTTTTTGTGTCTTTACATATTTATTAAAAATACCAAGATGGCTCCTAAAAATCCACAAAAATTAGAGTAGATGCTCTATGCCATGCTGGTTCACGCGCATATTTTATTTTGAATTTTTGGCATTTTTCCTGATTATCAAAAATAGAGTAGGAGCCATTTTTGCACTGTTTGATTTAGAAAATACAAAAAAATTAGAAAATGTGTTTGGAAAATTCCAAAAAAATTGCATATGGTATATTTATTTCTATGTTGAGTCCAGAAAATGAAAAACCCTAAAAATAATAAAAAAAAAATAAAATAAAAAAAAAGAGACCCACTTCACTCAAGAATGACTGGTATGCACATATAGGCTCATGCATTTTTGTATTGCTCTCTGTGGTTCGACCTCTACATGCTTGTTCCCTATACATTTTATGGTAGAGTAAATAAAGATTGATTCACACTTCCCTTGAGCTTGATTGTTTTATTCTTTGATTGTGGGTCAATTGTTGATCACTCGCCTTTTATTGAGGGTCGCCACGACGACATATTCAGACCCTTGATAAAAAGCGCGTTCATCAAAGTTCTGACTTCATAATTGGGTTGAGGTGGAGCCGCCCACGGGTAAGGATTTCCCGTGGATGGCGGAGGATACATGAAGGAATGAGAAGGTGAAGATGATCGGTATATGGTCGATGAGGAATCACCAGAGGTCACAGGGTATGGAGACCAATCTCCCGACATATTTGAAGAGGAAAGGATGATTGTAAGCAGATGGAGGTAGAAAAATGTGCAATTACACATGATAACACACACAGACAGACTCAAAGACAAACGCATGAACAAACCCTGAGTTCACACTCAATACGGTGAAGGACCCGAAACTGAGTCCGATTAATCTGGTTGATTTTAAGTGTGAGTTTATTAGACAAGATAGCAAAGGTTACATGGCCTATAGGGAAGTCGGCTCGAAGCCGGATGCGTCTTCCCTGTTTAACCTGTCGCCTAAGATACCACCGGTCCTTCCTTTCTTCGCTCCTATCCCAAGTTGATGGATTCAAAGACCTGACCCTATCTACCTACAAGCAGGCGGAGGCTGACAAGGTCGGAACTTCACCCCGAGGGGTTACTGACAACTTGTCGTGAAGTACCATAATTTCGCCCCTATCTACCTGAGACAGGCGGAGGCTACTTGGTACTAGTCAATGAACCTGAATAATTCAACTTGTGATATTTGCTAGTATCAGTCGGAATGTGATATGGAAGGCTGGGATTTGGGCTCTGCCTTAAGGTCTTCACACACACTCAAGTACCCTCACTCAGCTTGAAAACAAGGTCGATGTTAGTCTCCCACAAACAAGAATTAATTTTTTTGGTCCAATTCAATTAGCAGTCCATATTTTAAAGATTAGTTGTCAATGATATTAATCCACACAAGCAATCACGTCTACCGTCCAGTCCCAATTCCTTTATCTTAGGTTTAGAAAATTGAGAGAGAGAGAATCGGAAAAAGCTGATGCAATCGAGAAAACGATGATGAGTGCTTGAGTAAGAATACTTACAGTGCCTCCAGCTCTCTACAATGCGGGATGCCAAACTGAATTGAAATTTTACACTAAATGCAAATGCATACGATAAAAATCCGCTTCTAGACAAGCAGTTCTATTAGCGAGTGAAGCACGGGTTGATTTGACTAGTTCTACGTTCTAGGTGCGTCTTTTATGTGCGAAGTGTGGTCCTAAAATTTTACGAGCAAAAACAGTTCCTAAAATAGCTCTAAGAGCCGCAAGTGCATGTCTTATTCTACGTAGAGCAACCACACAACACACGGGGACACGTTTTAATATGACGTACACACGCGAGATCCCAAACGGGAACTGCTGAAAATGCAGACACTTTTTTCCAAGTTAACAAAAAAAATCTTTCTGGCGTCTCTACAACCGACTTGATCCACGAATCGTCGGCCTCCGATGCACTTCAAGATGCGTCGACTTCAAGAAAGCCGCTCCAAGTCTACCAGGCCCTCACACAAAAAGATACAAAAATGTCAGTGAGAGAGTGAGAGAGAAAAAATAATCAATAGAAAAATAATTGAAAAAAATGAATAATTAAAAGGTGGTTCGGGGATCAGACTACTCGAGTGACTGGAAAACGTAAATCTAATTTTCTAAGATAATCCTAAGCCGTTTGCCTCCCCGGCAACGGCACCATTTTGAAATGCGTCCTACGACCCTTGTTAATTTGGTCAAATTAATGTTCAAATTTATTAAGAATGTTCGTTGTAGTCGGATAACGAGGGCGAATCAAAAACCACTTTTAATTAATAATGATTTAATTGCAAGTGGCAATCTTTTTTTTTACTTGGGCAAGCCCAAGGTCGAACTCAGGGAGGCAGCTGTCTCCTTAGGTAAATTATTAGCAAAGTCAAAAGCTTGATTTTCGAGGAAGAAATTTTTTGGTCTTTTTCGATTTTCTATGCAAGACACATGCAAAAATTAGCCAGTTTACAGGTTAGATCAGATAAGTGTTCAAATTAAGTCCAAAAATTATGAAACGTGGCCAGATAATGAAAAGGGATGAAATTAGACTACCCTAATTTTTTTGGAATTTTCTAACACTAAATTAAATTACTGGAAATTAAATATGAATGCATGGTGATTTTCACTAAATTAATTTTAATAAATATCAAATCACAATATTTTTGGGAATAAAATTTATCCTAGATAAATCTAAAGATTAGGAATCCAGGAAAATTATCAAACCCTAATTTCGATGTGAAATGAACTATTAAAAATTTAATTAAGGAATTCACCAAATCAATTATTTAGGTATTGGAATGCGTGCACTTGAGATAAAATTTTTATGCAACGTAAAGATGATTATCCTAGATCTAATGTGATTTTTGAGGAATTTTTGGAATCACAGAGAAATTACTATTAATTAAGATGGGAAATTGGGTAAAATATAGCAAAAATTAACCAATTAATTAATAAAAAATTCTACTGATATTACAAAAATATGCCACGTGTCACATAATAAGGAGGACAATGTAAGCTACACAATGCAATTTTCAAAACTCAAAAATGAATTAATATGAATGCCGAAATATGCGTGCAAAGACAGGGGTATAAATGCAATACAAGAATTAAAATGTCTGAAAATAAAACATGCAGACAT
This sequence comes from Ottelia alismoides, assembly GCA_037367405.1. Lineage (NCBI taxonomy): Eukaryota > Viridiplantae > Streptophyta > Magnoliopsida > Alismatales > Hydrocharitaceae > Ottelia > Ottelia alismoides. The sequence goes on from JAZKJV010003657.1 coordinate 158,908, forward strand.
GGACTATTATGCAATTACCTATAATGCAGGGGGGTGGATGCAATTTCTTCACAAGACACGTGCTCCTCACGAGGGGCCGCTTGGTAGGGACTAAAATGTAATATTGAAAACCTTCAGGGGCCTCGATGCAATTTGCCCAGGCCCCACGTGCGGATCACGTGGGGGTCCTAGGCTCGGTGGACGTTAGAGGCTTAGGCTGAGGCGCGGGCGGCTCTGGAGGTCTTGTAACACCCCGTAATTTTCGGATTTTTCTGAAGCTTTAAAACCTATTCAATATTATACTCAAAAGAAGCGTCTCGTCGCAAGCTTTCCAACGAGCCCAAAAACGCGAAATTCCGAGTCCGGATGTGGGAGATATGCCTGTTTTAGTGAAGAGGGGTCATGGTTTTTGAGGGAATTAAGGGTTACGGGTTTTGGTTAATTAATTTCGAATTAGGGTTGTTTTAGGGTTTTTAAAACTAATGTCTTAATCCCCAACTATATAAAGACCCACACCCTTTATCTTCCCTCATTCCTACTCCTTTTCCAAACCCTAATCCATCCTTTCTTCCTTCCCAAGTCATTCTCTTATCTTGTTCCATCTCCTTCTTTAGAGAGCCAAAAGGATAATGGTGCAAGCTCCGTAGCTTCGAGACAAGAAGAAGACAAGGAAGGCCATCGCAAGGGAAAGGCAGCCCTCTCATCGGATTGGTGATCGGGCGATCGAGCACGTGGATCAAAGGCGTGCACGAGCATAGGTAACGGATCTTGACTTTATCTCTATCCTTTTCGCATACTTTGCGATTTAGAGATCATCGTCATTGGGGATGTTTGTTTGATTTTGATCTTTCCCCGAGATCGTCTCTTGCTGTTGGTATGGTACATCGGATCAAATTTCCATCAACTTTTATGTGTTGCTTTCGTTGCGTAAAATAAAATAGATGATGAACCCTATTGCGTGATTTATATTGTGATCGGACATGTTGTTAGACATGATCTGTTTATTTACGAATAGATTTTGGATAATAAGTTATGCCCATATATCTTTTAAACCGTAGATCTGCGAAAATCATTATGCTCTTATAGATATTATTGATTAGATATTATCGATTCGTCGGATTTCAAATCTCGTATATTTATTAACTTGAATCTGCAAATCGTGGATGAGCTTTGTTTTCTTTATCTTCGTTAATGGTAAATATGTTAAGGTCATGGAATAGTTTGAAAACTTGATTTGGGTTTGACTCGCCATTATTAGAATTAACGTCATAGACTTGAGTTGGATTAAACACTACTCATTCCTTTTTTTTTACAATATTTCTATTATTAACATCATGACTCTTTGAAGGATCCAAACCTATCAAGATTAAGTTCTATAAATTTAAGATAATGATGACGAAACTTCCATATATGATGAACTACTTATTCCATAAATATTGTTAAACATGCATTATACAGAGATATCCTTTTATTAGTAAGATTGACTCACGAATCTTTTGTTACATTAAATCTCACCAAATCCTGTACCCTTCCCTTTTTAGATGCCATGCCGTTAATTGTTTTTTTATCCTTAATGCCAAATAATTTATATACATGCAACCAGACCTGCATTCTATAAGACCATAGATAATCATTTTTTTTGTATATATATATATATATATATAAATAAATTGGATTCCTTTAACAATAAAGAACTAATATCCATATATTGATAATGTTGTCGAGTACGATAGATATTGACGTTCATAGTCATGTGTATAACATGTGTTTGACAATACCTGTGTTTGCCAGCCTTGTTTTAGTTGATTGAAAATGTTTGAAAAAAAAAATGCTGTTACATAACTATTATATATTTATATCAGTTGAGTTGAGAGTAAATTGTTTATATCGTGACCATTATTGCATGATAAGTATCTTACTGTTCAAGTTTGTATATAAAATGATGATGGAGAGGCATAAGTCCGAGTACACGATTCTTGGGTATGGAAATCAGATTTTGAGAGAAACTAAATGTATTGGGCATCGTGTAGGGTGTATGCTAGTATACTCCTAGATGATTATCGCGTATTACCGGATTATGGTTCGAGGGTCTTATATAGCTTTGGTTCAGTACTAGAGCAGCCGAAACAAACATTGTCTCTAAGATTGATGAGGGTATAAAAAAAAATGTAATATGCTTACGAGAGTTGGAAGGATAAATACTACAAGGTGGGTGCACACCCTTGTGGTCCGGCTGAGCCGACAGTTAGTCATCCTCACTCGCGGGGCATCACAGAGTGAGGTGGTGGTATGTACTCTGGTGGAATTGAGGTAGATGCACGTGTGCATTGTACCATACGGATCCGTTTATTTGTTGAACTTTTTAGGGAGCGAGCGAGACTCCTCCGGCAGACTCGATTGACGAAGTTACGACTCTTTGGGCTAGGTGCTCCCTGTCTCGAGTGTCAGAGTAGTACCAACTAGACTAACCGAAGGATCACGTTTGCGCACAGGTTTTAGATTGCACTATGAATGGAGTGTTGCAGACTTCATCCCTAGTGCAGGCTTTCTCCTTTGACGAGCGAGTCCGGGATAAGTAAATGAGAATATGAATATAGATATGTCAAAGAATTGGTTTTGATTGCATATGTGTAAAAGGCCAAGAATGTAAGTGATTGTATAATGCTAGATGCTTTTAGAATGTTCTCTTCTACACTTGTTAAGTTACTGCAATTGCATTGCCTATCTATACTCTCTTGATTTATAATTTATTTTATCCTTACTGAGTCAGTTGACTCATGAGTTACATTCTTTGGAAATCCAACAGGAAGTTTAGAGCAGGAGACAGAGGCTCATATCTTTGGTGGTGCATCTGCAGGACGTGGTTAAGGTTGAGGACTAGCTTCTTAGTAGTTGTTGCTATCTTTCATTTCCAAGTATTTATGATGTAATAAAGAGACTCTGAGGATTTATTGCTATTCCGATGTGGACCTTTGTTATCAATAAAAACATAGATTTTCCTTCCTATGTTTTTTTTTGTATAAATGGTATATCATGCAGGTTGTTCATGACTGTTGTTGGGTAATAATGTGAATGGGTGTTGAGATGCGTTCCCGTCGAAGCGGGGCGTTATATTTGGTATCAGAGCCCAATTACCCCATCAGTCATAGACAACTGTATGGTAGGAGAAATGCCATTGTACATTAGACAAGTAGTCTTTTGACTACTGTCAAAAAAAAATGATCAAGATTGACAAATGACCTCTTCTCTTGAATCTAATCACAATTCCCTTTTTATTTCTACTCATGCAGATCATGCCGCCTCGTAGGGATCAGACTGCGCAGCAATTGGCTGCGATGATGGCGATGCTGCAGGATGTGCAGCAGAGACAGCTTATGCTCGAGGAGCGATTGTCGAGATCTACGTCCGAAGGGGGGTCTGGAATGGGTGGGGGAGACGGTGATCCACCACCGCCGCCACCTCCTCCTCCTCCTCCTCCTCCTCCCCCCTCGCCGTTGCCACCGCGACAAGAGGACATATTTTCAAAATATCGCAAGGAGAAGGTTCCGGAGTTTCTGGGCAATACAAGCCCAGATGTGGCAGAGAGGTGGCTGAAGCGTGTGGAAAAGGTATTTCGCACCATACATGTACCGGATGAGGAGAAGGTTACCCTTGCCACTTACTCCTTAGCAGGCTATGCTGAGGAATGGTGGAGTTCTATGGAGCCGCAGATTACAACGCCAGTTACTTGGGAGAAATTTACTGAGGCGTTCCGGGAGCATTTCTACCCGGAATACTGGCTAGAGCAGCGCCGCGTGGAGTTCACACTACTCGAGCAAGGGAACAAGACTGTGACTGCTTATCTAAACAGGTTCACGGAGTTGCTGAAGTATGCTGCTAGCACTGTGCCGACTGAGGCTGACAAAGCATTCAAGTTCTTTCGGGGTCTCCGTAAGGAAATTCGCGAGAGACTAGTACCCCTTAGATTGGTTACTATGAAGGAAGTGGTTGATGCTGCATCACGAGTAGAAGAGGACTTGCGTGAAGGCAGGTCAGTGCAAACCAGGCAAGGAGGATCGAGCTATTATGGGAAGACTGCTCGTAATGACCGTTCGACAGCACGAAGAGGACAACGTACCCACCCCTACCGGCATGGCATGTCTACCAGGTCCGCACATGGAGGAGCTCCTACCTTGGGGCAAGCACTTTCCGAGCCATCACGACCAGCACATCCTATGGTGAACAGCATAACCGATGCACGTGTTTGCTACCGATGCAACCAAGAGGGGCACATCAGGTCCAACTGTCCGTTGAGAACTTCACAGATGCGAGGTACTGTACGAGGGGGACGTCCGCAGCACCAGGGACGTGGTTCTACCTCTCGTGGTGGCAGGGGACATCCCAACCAGACTCGAGGCACGACAGGTTCCAGTGGGCCCCGAAGAGAAGGACAACTCCATGCCATCACCGATGGGCAAGCACATGCTTCGGGATCAGTAGTACGAGGTATGATTTCCGTAGGCGACTTTACAGCTCATGCTCTTTTTGACTCGGGTGCATCTCATTCCTTCGTATCATGGAGTTTTGCGGATACCTTAGGCTGAGAGCCTACAGTAGTTTCAGACCCTTATCTTATTAAGGGACCTGGAGGTCAGATGTTTGTTGTACATCGGGTGTTTCCCGATTGCCCGGTCTATATTGGAGGTTATATGCTCGAGGCCTACTTGCTGCTTATTCAGATGGAGGATTTTGATGTTATTCTCGGCATGGATTGGCTTGAGAATCACCACGCATGTTTAGACTGTTTCCAAAAACAGATTATTTTCAGGATTCCTGAGCTATAAGAATTCATATTTGATGGAAGCATCTCGTCGAGAGGGGTAACCTGCATATCAGCATTGCAAGCTCATCGCCTGCTATCTCAAGGGTGTGAAGGATTTATTGCTCACGTCATTGGGAATCAAACTCCCATGGAAGGAATAGAGGATGTTGAAATAGTAAAGAACTTTCCGGATGTATTTCCTGCAGATTTGCCTGGGCTTCCCCCACCTCGTGAGGTGGAGTTCGAGATTTCTATCATTCCAGGAACTCAACCAATATCCATGACACCATACAGGATGGCACCAGCTGAGCTGAAGGAACTCAAGGTGCAGTTACAAGAACTGCTGGAGAAGGGTTTCATACGCCCTAGTACATCTCCATGGGGAGCGCCTGTCCTTTTTGTTAAGAAGAAGGATGGATCCATGCGCATGTGTATAGATTATCGGCAATTGAATAAAGTAACAATCAAGAATCGTTACCCTTTGCCACGCATTGACGATCTATTTGATCAGCTACAAGGGTCATCCATCTTCTCCAAGATTGATCTGCGGTCTGGTTATCACCAACTACGTATTCGGGATGTGGACATACCAAAGTCTGCCTTCAGAACCAGATATGGTCACTATGAGTTCTTGGTGATGCCCTTTGGCTTAACAAATGCCCCAGCAGCATTCATGGACATGATGAATCGGGTGTTTCAGCCTTTCCTCGACAGCTTTGTTGTAGTTTTCATTGACGATGTCCTCATATACTCTCGAGATGAGAAGGAACATCGCACTCACTTACAGACAGTGTTGGAGACCTTACAGAGGCACAAGCTATATGCAAAGTTTAGTAAGTGTGAGTTTTGGCTTCAAGATGTATCATTCTTAGGTCATGTTATCTCAGGTGCAGGAGTGTCAGTGGATCCGGCAAAAATCGAAGCAGTCCTTAGTTGGGAACGACCGAAGAATGTTTCTGAGATCCGAAGCTTTCTTGGCTTAGCCGGTTATTATAGGCGGTTTGTGAAGGGATTTTCTCAGATTGCCCTTCCCCTCACCCAACTAACCAAGAAAGAGATGCCATATGCTTGGTCAGAAGAATGTGAGAATAGCTTCCAGACTCTGAAGGAAAGGCTCACTACAGCTCCCATATTGACAATTCCGTCGGGCTCAGACGGATTCACGGTTTACACCGATGCATCAAAGGAGGGTCTGGGTGCGGTTTTGATGCAACATGGTAAGGTTGTTGCATATGGATCTAGACAGTTGAAGCCCCATGAGAAAAATTACCCAACTCATGATATGGAACTGGCAGCAGTTATCTTTGCTCTTAAAATGTGGAGACATTATCTTTATGGTGTTGCTTTCGAAATCTTCACAGATCACAAGAGTCTCAAGCATCTTTTTGATCAGAAGGAGCTCAATATGAGGCAAAGGAGATGGCTGGAGCTGTTAAAGGATTACGAGTGCACCATCTCTTACCATCCTGGTAAGGCGAACGTGGTTGCTGATGCCCTTAGTCGTAGGCCTCATTCAAGTGAATCTCGTCCTCAGCTTAAAGCATGGGATCTTCTTGCAGCTTTCAGTGATTGGCATCCATTTCAGAGTAGTCGAGAGACTGTCATAGTTCCATCCCCTTCTCGTCCAGAGTTAGTTGAGCGAATCATCCAAGGGCAACAGGAAGACCTGAGTATGCAGAGACTCAAGGAGAAGGCTATCGCAGGAACCTTAGTTGGCTTTTCTTATCAAGATGGTGTGCTACGAAATGGGAATCGATTGTGTGTTCCAGCAGATGTACAATTGAGGGAAGAGATCATGCGTGAGGCACATAGTTCACGTTTGTCGATACATCCTGGTGGCACAAAGATGTATAAGGATTTGAAAAAGAATTTTTGGTGGAAGCAAATGAGAAGGGATGTGGCCAAGTTTGTGGCAAAATGCCTAACGTGTCAGCAAATTAAGGCTGAGCATAAGAGGCCACCTGGACTTTTGCAATCCCTTCCTATTCCTGAGTGGAAGTGGGAGGGTATATCTATGGACTTTGTGACGGGTCTTCCTAAGACCACTAGTAGTCATGATGCCATCTGGGTCGTGGTTGATAGGCTTACTAAGTCAGCACATTTCATACCTGTGAGTATGGCATGCACTCCCTTACAGCTTGCAGTGGTCTTTATTAAGGAGATTGTCAGACTTCATGGGCTGCCTAAGCAGATTGTATCTGATCGTGATCCAAGGTTCACCTCTCACTACTGGAGGGAATTCATGAGTTCTTTAGAAGTACAACTATGCCTCAGTTCTGCATACCACCCTCAAACCGACGGACAATCTGAGAGGACAATTCAGACACTGAAGGATCTTCTTCGAGCATGTGTGCTGGAGTGGGAAGGTTCATGGAAAGACCATTTGCCGTTAGCAGAGTTTACGTATAATAATAGTTACCATGCCAGCATAGGTATGGCTCCTTTTGAAGCATTGTATGGAAGACGATGCTCTACACCTCTGAGTTGGCAGGAGATTGGACATAACCTTCTACATAAGGTAGAGTATTTGGAGGAGACTACTAAGGCAATCAAGATAGCTCGGAAGAAATTGCTTACTGCACAGAGTAGGCAAAAGAGCTATAGCGATAGACGACGCACTGATCTTAGTTTTGAGGTTGGAGATTTTGTCTTCTTGAGAGTTTCTCCCATGAAGGGAGTTCAGCGGTTTGGAGTGAAGGGAAAATTAGCACCACGGTTTGTCGGACCGTTCGAGATTCTCGACAAGATTGGTAAAGTTGCATACAGGATTGCTCTTCCTCCTCACCTTGCCGGTGTGCATGATGTTTTTCATATCTCCAACTTGAGAAAATATGTGCATGATCCATCGTATGTGATTAGTTATGATGACCTTCATGTGGATACTGACCTGAGTTATCCGGAGGAACCAGTTCGGATCATCGATCGTTCAGTGAAGAAGTTAATGCACAAGGAGATACCCTTGGTGAAGATCCTTTGGAAACAACACAACTCTGAGGAGGCCACTTGGGAACCTGAGGCGGATATGCGACGGGACTACCCATACCTTTTTGAAGGTAATTTATAAGCCACTTTCATCCTTTTTAAGGTTGTTATCTTTTACTCGATAGGATCCAACCTTTTAAGGTCGCTATATTACACCGGTTACATCCTAAGTCTCGGGGACGAGACTGTTTTTAAGGTTGTTATGATGTAACACCCCGTAATTTTCGGATTTTTCTGAAGCTTTAAAACCTATTCAATATTATACTCAAAAGAAGCGTCTCGTCGCAAGCTTTCCAACGAGCCCAAAAACGCGAAATTCCGAGTCCGGATGTGGGAGATATGCCTGTTTTAGTGAAGAGGGGTCATGGTTTTTGAGGGAATTAAGGGTTACGGGTTTTGGTTAATTAATTTCGAATTAGGGTTGTTTTAGGGTTTTTAAAACTAATGTCTTAATCCCCAACTATATAAAGACCCACACCCTTTATCTTCCCTCATTCCTACTCCTTTTCCAAACCCTAATCCATCCTTTCTTCCTTCCCAAGTCATTCTCTTATCTTGTTCCATCTCCTTCTTTAGAGAGCCAAAAGGATAATGGTGCAAGCTCCGTAGCTTCGAGACAAGAAGAAGACGAGGAAGGCCATCGCAAGGGAAAGGCAGCCCTCTCATCGGATTGGTGATCGGGCGATCGAGCACGTGGATCAAAGGCGTGCACGAGCATAGGTAACGGATCTTGACTTTATCTCTATCCTTTTCGCATACTTTGCGATTTAGAGATCATCGTCATTGGGGATGTTTGTTTGATTTTGATCTTTCCCCGAGATCGTCTCTTGCTGTTGGTATGGTACATCGGATCAAATTTCCATCAACTTTTATGTGTTGCTTTCGTTGCGTAAAATAAAATAGATGATGAACCCTATTGCGTGATTTATATTGTGATCGGACATGTTGTTAGACATGATCTGTTTATTTACGAATAGATTTTGGATAATAAGTTATGCCCATATATCTTTTAAACCGTAGATCTGCGAAAATCATTATGCTCTTATAGATATTATTGATTAGATATTATCGATTCGTCGGATTTCAAATCTCGTATATTTATTAACTTGAATCTGCAAATCGTGGATGGGCTTTGTTTTCTTTATCTTCGTTAATGGTAAATATGTTAAGGTCATGGAATAGTTTGAAAACTTGATTTGGGTTTGACTCGCCATTATTAGAATTAACGTCATAGACTTGAGTTGGATTAAACACTACTCATTCCTTTTTTTTTACAATATTTCTATTATTAACATCATGACTCTTTGAAGGATCCAAACCTATCAAGATTAAGTTCTATAAATTTAAGATAATGATGACGAAACTTCCATATATGATGAACTACTTATTCCATAAATATTGTTAAACATGCATTATACAGAGATATCCTTTTATTAGTAAGATTGACTCACGAATCTTTTGTTACATTAAATCTCACCAAATCCTGTACCCTTCCCTTTTTAGATGCCATGCCGTTAATTGTTTTTTTTATCCTTAATGCCAAATAATTTATATACATGCAACCAGACCTGCATTCTATAAGACCATAGATAATCATTTTTTTTGTATATATATATATAAATAAATTGGATTCCTTTAACAATAAAGAACTAATATCCATATATTGATAATGTTGTCGAGTACGATAGATATTGACGTTCATAGTCATGTGTATAACATGTGTTTGACAATACCTGTGTTTGCCAGCCTTGTTTTAGTTGATTGAAAATGTTTGAAAAAAAAAATGCTGTTACATAACTATTATATATTTATATCAGTTGAGTTGAGAGTAAATTGTTTATATCGTGACCATTATTGCATGATAAGTATCTTACTGTTCAAGTTTGTATATAAAATGATGATGGAGAGGCATAAGTCCGAGTACACGATTCTTGGGTATGGAAATCAGATTTTGAGAGAAACTAAATGTATTGGGCATCGTGTAGGGTGTATGCTAGTATACTCCTAGATGATTATCGCGTATTACCGGATTATGGTTCGAGGGTCTTATATAGCTTTGGTTCAGTACTAGAGCAGCCGAAACAAACATTGTCTCTAAGATTGATGAGGGTATAAAAAAAAAATGTAATATGCTTACGAGAGTTGGAAGGATAAATACTACAAGGTGGGTGCACACCCTTGTGGTCCGGCTGAGCCGACAGTTAGTCATCCTCACTCGCGGGGCATCACAGAGTGAGGTGGTGGTATGTACTCTGGTGGAATTGAGGTAGATGCACGTGTGCATTGTACCATACGGATCCGTTTATTTGTTGAACTTTTTAGGGAGCGAGCGAGACTCCTCCGGCAGACTCGATTGACGAAGTTACGACTCTTTGGGCTAGGTGCCCCCTGTCTCGAGTGTCAGAGTAGTACCAACTAGACTAACCGAAGGATCACGTTTGCGCACAGGTTTTAGATTGCACTATGAATGGAGTGTTGCAGACTTCATCCCTAGTGCAGGCTTTCTCCTTTGACGAGCGAGTCCGGGATAAGTAAATGAGAATATGAATATAGATATGTCAAAGAATTGGTTTTGATTGTATATGTGTAAAAGGCCAAGAATGTAAGTGATTGTATAATGCTAGATGCTTTTAGAATGTTCTCTTCTACACTTGTTAAGTTACTGCAATTGCATTGCCTATCTATACTCTCTTGATTTATAATTTATTTTATCCTTACTGAGTCAGTTGACTCATGAGTTACATTCTTTGGAAATCCAACAGGAAGTTTAGAGCAGGAGACAGAGGCTCATATCTTTGGTGGTGCATCTGCAGGACGTGGTTAAGGTTGAGGACTAGCTTCTTAGTAGTTGTTGCTATCTTTCATTTCCAAGTATTTATGATGTAATAAAGAGACTCTGAGGATTTATTGCTATTCCGATGTGGACCTTTGTTATCAATAAAAACATAGATTTTCCTTCCTATGTTTTTTTTTGTATAAATGGTATATCATGCAGGTTGTTCATGTCTGTTGTTGGGTAATAATGTGAATGGGTGTTGAGATGCGTTCCCGTCGAAGCGGGGCGTTATAGGTCTGGATCTGGCTCAGGGAAGCTTCGGTTGATCCGAGCCTAGCGGTCGAGGAGGAGGCTCAGATCGGGCGATGTGGGCGACTCTAGATCGTGGGATAAAGATGATCCAACAGTGGTGGATTGCGAACGCGTGGCGTATCTTGAACCGTCGGATCAAGATAAATCCAACGGTTGGTGAATGCTGGAGACGCGACATGATCTGGAGCGTAGGATCCGCCTGATCCTAAGAGTACGGGGCGAGGCAACGTGGATGGCTCCTGGCCGTCGATCTAGTAAAGATCAACGGTTGTTGTTCTTCTTCCTCAACGGGCCTGCCGCCTCCTGCGGTGGAGAAGGCTGGGCTCTAGCGAAGGGGGCCTGGCTCTGCCTCGTCCTCTGGGCGTCGATGAAGCTCGTCGGAGGCTCTTAAGTAGCTGGGAAGACGCGTCGAGGTGTCAGGATCCTCTGGCGGTCTCAAAAGTGGCTGAATGGCTCTGGGATGCGGTAGCGGAGAAGCTCGAGGGCAGCTCTGATGAAGTTCTGGCCAATGATCGAGAGGGTACCTACAGGGCGTTAGCAGATAGCCGAAGCATGCGGGATGACCGTGGAGTGATGCAGATTGAAGCGTGAGGCCTGTGGAGGAGTGGGGATGACCGATAATCGAGCTCTGCCACAGCGGTGGAGCCGGAAATGGTGGAGAATGAAGTACGTTGTCAGAGGGATCTAAGGATAGCGCGAAGATTAGAGCTCCATCGCGGAGCTCGGAGGATGCTTTGCGGGGCAAGATGGGTCTCGTGGAGGGCGAATTTAATCGGAGAAAACAAAGAAAAATTAAGAAGAAGATCAGGAGGAGAATGAAGGAATCTACCTGGGGTTAGAAGCTCTGAGGAGGCTTCCAGGTCTTCGCTCGAAGGTCGGTAGGATGCCTGAGCTCGTGCAGCTCACGAAGGTAGCTGCAGCACGACGAAGTTGGCCGTGGATCTCGCCGGAGGAATTTCAGCCATCGTCGCTCTACTTTTTTCCGAATTGCTATCACCGATAGGAAGATAGGAGCTAGGGGAATCTCTCCGTAGTGGCGGATGGGAGTGAAAGTGGCCGGAGATGGCTGATTTATATGACGAGGGTGACGACAAGCATGGCTGGGAGGTGATGTTCGTGGACGTCATGGAGCGACTCTGGGGGATGTCGTGAAGATCGAGGGAGATGGAGAGGATGAGGGATGAGTGGGCTCCATCATGGTGGCAATGGTGGTCGGAGAAGGTGGTCGTCGTGGAGTCGAAAATAGAAAGGGGGTGAGTGCTGCATGAAATTGAGAACGTGGGAGAGAGACGGTCTAGAGGTAGGAGACGAAGTCTCGATCGTTGGATCTTGCGATCCAATGGCTGAGAAGATGGCGCTAAGGAGCGGCTATGATATGATTTAAGGCGATGTGATCGGATGGTCGTTAACATGCCATGTGGCGTGCGCTCAGACCTGCAGAAATGAACGGCGATGAGGGGGTAGGGTTGGTGATCGAAGGGCTGATATTCAATGCAGAGGTAGCGGCTGAGATTGAAGGGACGAGGGCGCAATCGGATGGCACAAAAGAGTGCTACGTGGCATCATGAGGGAGAAGAGGCAACGAGCGGTGATGATGAAGTCCTGGGAGATATCTGACGGCGAGGGAGAAAGGCGTGCGTGGAGCTCATCGGGTCGTTGGATCAAAATGGGATCCAATGGCCTTGGGAGAGGGCGGATGAGTTAAAGGGAGCGGACCGCGTGGCGCAATCAGAGGGCGCCAGGTGGCCAGCTATGAGTGGATGAAAGGGGAAATGAATTTAGAGAGAGAAGGATGTCGAATTTGGAAAAACTCAGAACATGAAAGTTGTAGATCTCGATGAGATCTATAAGTTTCATGCTGACCAAAAACGGAGATGAGGTAAATGTGATAAAAAATACAAGAATACAAATATACATATATATAGTGTACAAAGAGGCATAAAAACCCAACTTTTGCCTACAAGCTCCGAATTGAATGAAATTAGTCTCATTTGAAAGGTCTAAGGGTGTGTATTATTATGAAGGTGAGTAGACCTAATTCGGAGTTGGTAGGAGAGAGATAGGTGCATTCTAAGGTCCAGGAGTTTAGGGCTTTATTGGGTATTTTACAAAAGAGGGGCTATGGTCTTCTTCCCTGTATTATTAACTAATGGTGTACACACTATAGGGAAGATGTTATTTAATAGAAGAGAATAGGTGGATATTTTATAGGTGGATTTTATACCAGGATTGGCTTCTTATTTAAATGCAAGGATGAATGCTAAAATGCATATTTTGTGAATTGATGCGTGAATGATATTTATGCAAGATAAATGGAAATATGTTGCTAAATACCCGGGGACAAAGCTCTATTTGCAACTTTAAGAGTGATGAATTACAGATTCATCTACCCCCTATACTTAAACCTTGCTCGTCCCCAAGCAACTAAAGTGAAATGCGAGAGTGAAATGATTTTGGGTTCCATACCAAGGTCATGAACACAAGTTGAAAATGGAGCTTTACTCGACGTTTGGATTTATTGTGTGGCAGAACCTTATTGGGATCTGAACTTAAGACCTACCAGACTTCAAGTTCCACAAGTCTTCTATTCAAGACTCCTCAACAGTCAGGTCAGAACAAATCCTCAAACGCAAATATCTGATGACTATGATTCTTACTTGGGTACTGTGTAAGTGAAATGTAACTCTCCACATCAGAAATGGCTCAGAAACAGCCTCCTCTAACAAGGTAACTCAAATAACCCGGTCCGATAACTCTTTCCTCGAGGAGCGGGGTATTCCCTTCTAAGTTCAAGTGCGACCAGCTCAAGAGGAGGGGGTGGAGAAAAGAATGGACGGTAGCCAGTGTAGCTACCTATCCCGGGATGCCTGACCGGTGTAGCCAAGTCATCTAGCTGCATACTTCTTGCTAATATACATACTCCGACAGGTATTTTATTTTCACTTGGACCTATCTGATTTTTTTGGAGTTTTTGCATTTTTTTGAACTATATACAAGGTGCAACATGTACATCAGGAGTTTTTCCTCTTGAGCCAGTAGACTATCCCTCTTTTGAAGCATTATTGCAACCCACAGCATCCCATCTTTAGACGTCACCACTACCAGACTAGGTTGAGATGCACTGCCCTCCCTAGAGGAGGACGGATGTTTCCACCCGTGTGCTACTCCAAGCTAAAGTATTCTATCTCCTCACCACCTCATTAATGAAGAGCTACGTGCATTGTGCTTGTCCATGTTAGGTCATTATCTAAAAGAATCATGCGTGTGCACGAGATTTTCTACTTAGACTAATCAAGATGACATGTGAACATAGACTTGCGGACTCAAAGAATTAAGTCACTTGACCTGAGAAATCTTCACTCCAGTTCCTATAAGGTTCCTATGAAATTAGGTGGATTAAGGTCAAATCAAGTCCATCCTCAATATCTACTCATAACTTGGTTCGGAACCCACTAGCTTTTCACTTTGCATATGCAAGATATGCAGATGAGATGTAGATGACATGCTATGTGGATGAATGAAATGCAAGACTCTTTTTCTTTTCTTTTCAGATGCAGAGATGATGTGCAAGAGTAAATAAGAAGCCTGTTTTTTTTTCATTTTTTGTGTTTTGTTTTTTTTCAAAACTTTGGTATACCTTCTATGTTACAACAATTTACAAGAGTTTTATAAGTGTTATACAAATGTATTTTACAAAAAATTTCAAAAATTTCTCTAAATTTTACCCAGCCCGTAATTATTACGAAATATATACAAAGATACGTGAAAGTACGAGCTATGGGTAAAGTATATATGTAATATATACACGCCCCCTATACTTAGCGTGTGCTATGTCCTCAAGGCACGGAAAGCGAGGAAAAATACATTGCTCGTGCTAAGCTAGGAGAGCTAAAATAACAAAAAGTATAGAAGTTGCTCCGACCCCCTATACTTAGGCTCTAGCAGCCTAAGTGTAGAAGAAGATCAAAAATGGGGCGGGCGAGGTTAAGAGATGGAGGAGTATATACACATTGGGCATCGGTCCCTCCTATACTTAGGCTCTAGTCAACCTAAGTATAGGACAGGAGTGAGTATGAGAACCGATGAGATCTAGAGAATATACAATGAACAATTTAGAGACTCAGGTCATTCTCCCCCCTATACTTAGGATATGATCATCCTAAGTATAGCCATGAAATGAAATGATATGGAGCCGGGGCGAGTGATTAGAATCACTGGGGAGGGAGGGAAAATATATACAAGGCGGATTGAGAATATACAGGGATCAAGAAGGTTTGTGATGAACCTTCTTGCGGGAGAGAGGAGGTGGGTAATATACAAGTGTGTCGCTGTCAGAATCGTCCTCAGATGAATAGTAGTGCGGTAATGGGATCGTCCAACGCAGGTCGAGACACGGCTGCTTGCTTAGATACAGCTTAAGAACAACGGAACTGAGCTCACTCATATAAATCACCTTGTCCAGACCCGATGAGGATTCCTCTGAAACTTCCTTCTTCAAAATGTTGAAGGAAATTTTCTTAGTCGGTTTTCTAGAACCTGAATCTTTGAAAGGGAGATGAGAGCGACACGCCTTGAGAGGTTCGGGGGAACATCTCGAGGAATCATCTCTCGACTTCCTCTCACTAGATAGCCGACTAGAAGAGGGAGCAACCGTGTTTTTATGTGGAGTCAATTTAGTCTTGGTTGTTTCCATTGAAGGTCCAGGATGTGGTGCGGTGTTGACCATGTGTTCCTCATCAGACGAGTCACCATATAGATTAGTATATTCCTGAAGGGTCAGCACACGTCTCGAGAAGGTACGAGTGATCTTAGTTGGCTTGACATTATTGGGCTCTTGTGTTGGATCATCAAAATGGTCAAGACAATCAGCAAAAATCATGTCCGACTCAATGTCAGTTTCTGGTCGTGAGTCCTCTTAAGAAGCTATCATGGTGGTTGTGCAAGTAGATGAGGAGGTGTGGGGAGTCTCTAAACCAATGGTCGTCCGGACAATCAGTCTCTCAAGTGTAGTAGATAGGTGGGACTCATCTTTTTCTCGATGGTCACGACTGTCAGCGGATGTGCGGGTCACCTTAGAGTAAAGTTTATCAAAGAATGGATGAGGTCGAAGCGCTCCTAATGCTGTAAAATCGATTTCCCGAGTCTCGCAATCTATAGTCGCCTTAGCCAAGGCTAAGAACGGCTTCCCAAGAATAATCAGGGACTGGGAAAACTCTCCTTGGTTCTCGATGTCAATGATCGTGAAGTCCACTTGGAGTAGAGCACCTTGGAAAGTAACAATGACTGAAATGTTTCCTCTCGACCGTTTGATGGATCGATAAGCTAGTTGAACGATCTCTCTCGACTTCCTAAGTGGCCTAAGTTTGAGCTTGTCAAACACAGAGGTCGGAGGATATTTATCGGTGTGTCATCATCGTTTCTTGCATTGGTAAAGATGGTGTCTTTGATTTCACATTCAACTCGGGGCAACCGCTTCACTCTGTGGCTTTTGATCTTTCTCTCCATCACCAAGGAGGTGGCCATAGACACTATGTGTCTTTCAGTTCTTGTCCTCTTATTGCCCGACCTCTTGGGCATCGATTTACTTCTCACAAATCGTTTGATGTCGGGAAAGTGATCTATGGCCTTTATTAAGGGAGGATTAAAAATCTATTCTTCATCGAGTGCTTCCCTTAGGGTAGGATCCAAATTCTCTAAGTCTTTTTCATTTTCTATTTTTATGGATTTTCCGATTTTTCGATGTTTTTGGTGCTTTGGATAGATGAATGATCAGACTCAAGATTGGAAGGCAAGGGGTTAGTAGAAGAGGGAGATAGAATGGACTCCAGCTGTATAGAAAATGTGGGTTCCCTAATGCTTGCTTGGTTTTCAACATCAGATCTACTTACGTCCTTTTCCACTTTCATTCCCAAGCTGGCAGAAATTGAGTGCAATATTTCCATGACATCTCTCAACTTGTTACCTAATGTTTCATTTTTTATGATAAGTCAAGAAATGTCATCCTCCAAAAAATGCTCATGACAAATCATGGGAGAGTTCTGCTCAATTAGAGGATACTGCTGAGATATTGGGGTTTCATACTCAACATACCTAGACTCTGGCATGTAACGCTGGGTCGAGTATGGACTATTGGTCGGAGCCTCATAGGATGGAGTCAATGAAAAAGGGGATGATAAGTCTAGGTCATGAGTCCAATCTTGTCAATGAATAGGCTCTTCAAACGAAGGCTGGTTAATGGAGGCTTGATCACTAAAGTCAATCAAGTCTGGGAAATCAGGATGTGCAGGCCTCTCCATTCTGGTTGTTCGATCGACCATGTTATGCCCTAAGGTCAAGTCGGGATGCGTATATGTAAATTGTTGCTTGGTCCCTACTTGAGGTGAGAATGAAGTATGTGGGGGCATATAGTTTTGCCAATCATCTGTCTCCGCAGTGGCTTGCTCTTCATTCGATTATTTGATTCCTGCAAGCTCTCGAGAATAAGGACAGTCTGCCCAAGATGGAATTGGATTCGGAGTGTTGGAATATGGAGTAGGTGAGAGATGCGAAGAAGTGGAGAAGTCAGTCGAAGTCCTGACTTCATAGTCGGGTTGAGGTGGAGCCGCCCACGGGTAAGGATTTCCCGTGGATGGCGAAGGATACATGGAAGAATGAGAAGGTGAAGATGATCAGTATATGGTCGATGAGGAATGACCAGAGGTCACAGGGTATGGAGACCAATATCCCGACATCTTTGAAGAGGAAAGGATGATTGTAAGCAGATGGAGGTAGAAAAATGTGCAATTACACAGGATAACACACACAGACAGACTCAAAGACAAACGCAAGAGCAAACCCTGAGTTCACATGCAACACGGTGAAGGACCCGAAACTGAGTCTGATTAATCTGGTTGATTTTAAGTGTGAGTTTATCATACAAGATAGCAAAGGTTACGCGACCTATAGGGAAGTCGGCTCAAAGCCGGATGTGTCTTCCCTATTTAACCTGTCGCCTAAGATACCACCGATCCTTCCTTTGCTCCTATCCCAAGTTGATGGATTCAAAGACCTGCCCCTATCTACCTGCAAGCAGGCGGAGGCTGACAAGGCCAGAACTTCACCCCGGGGGGTTACTGACAACTTGTCGCGAAGTATCGCAATTTTGCCCCTATCTACCTGAGACAGGCAGATGCTACTTGGTACTAGTCAATGAACCTGAATAATTCAACTTGTGATATTTGCTAGTATCGGTCGGAACGTGATATGGAAGGCGGAGATTTGGGCTCTGCCTTAAGGTGTTCACACACACTCAAGTACCCTCACTCAGCCTGAAAACAAGGTCGGGGTTAGTCTCCCTCAAACAAGAGTTAATTTTTTTGGTCCAATTCAATTAGCAGTCCAGATTTTAAAGATTAGTTGTCACTGATATTAATCCACACAAGCAATCACGTCTACCATCTAGTCCCAATTCCTTTATCTTAGGTTTAGAAAACCGAGAGAGAGAGAATTGGAAAAAGCCAATGTAATCGAAAAAATGACGATGAACGCTTGAGTAAGAATACTTATAGTTCCTCCAGCTCTCTACAATGTGGGATGCAAAACTGAATTGAAATTTTACACTAAATGCAAATGCAGACGACAAAATCCACTCCTAGACAAGCAGTTCTATTAGCGAGTGAAGCACATGTTGATTTGATTAGTTCTGCGGTCTAGGTGCATCTTTTAAGTACGAAGTGTGGTCCTAAAATTTTACGAGCATAAACAGTTCCTAAAATAGCTCTAAGAGCCGCAAGTACAAGTCTTATTCTACGTAAAGCAACACACAGCACAAAGGGACACGTTTTATTATGATGTACACACGCGACATCCCAAACGGGAACCACTGTAAATGCAGACAATTTTTTCCAAGTTAACAAAAAAATCTTTCTGGCGTCTCAACAATCGACTTGATCCACGAATCGTCGGCCTCCGATGCACTTCATGATGCGTCGACTTCAAGAAAGCCGCTCCAAGTCCACCGGGCCCTCGCACAAAAAGATACAAAAATGTTAGTGAGAGAGTGAGAGAGAAAAAATAATAAATAGAAAAATAATTGAAAAAAATGAATAATTTAAAGGTGGTTTGGGGATCAGACTACCCGAGTGACTGGAAAACGTAAATCTAATTTTTAAAGATAATCCTAAGCTGTTTGCCTCCCCGACAACGGCGCCATTTTGAAATGCGTCCCACGACCCTAGTTAATTTTGTCAAATTAATGGTCAAATTAATTAAGAATGTTCGTTGCAGTCAGATAACGAGAGCGAATCAAAAACCACTTTTAATTAAGGATGATTTAATCGCAAGCGGCAATCTTTTTTTTACTTGGGCAAGCCCAAGGTCGAACTCTGGGAGGCAGCTGTCTCCTTAGGTAAGTTATTAGAAAAGTCCAAAGTTTGATTTTCGGGGAAGACATTTTTTGGTCTTTTTCGATTTTCTATGCAAGACACATGCAAAAATTAGCTAGTTTACATGTTAGATCTGATAAGTGTTCAAATTAAGTCCAAAATTTATGAAAGTTGCCAGATGATGAAATGGGATGAAGTTAGACTACCCTAATGTTTTTGGAATTTTCTAGCACTAAATTAAATTACTGGAAATTAAATATGAATGCAGGGTGATTTTCACTAAATTAATTTTAAAAAATATCAAATCACAATATTTTTGGGAATAAAAATTATCCTAGATAAATCTAAAGATTAGGAATCCTGGAAAATTATCAAACCTTAATTTCGATGTGAAATGAACCTATTAAAATTTTAATTTAGAAATTCACCAAATCAATTATTTAGTTATTGGAATGCGTGCACTTGAGATGAAATTTTTATGCAAGGTAAAGCTGATTATCCTAGATCTAATGTGATTTTTGAGGAATTTTTGGAATCACAGAGAAATTACTATCAATTAAGAGGTGAAATTGGGCAAAATATAGCAAAAATGAACCAATTAATTAATAGAAAATTCTACTGATATTACAAAAATATGCCACGTGTCACATAATAAGGAGGATAATGTAAGCTACACAATGCAATTTTCAAAACTCAAAAATGTTCAAAACTCAAAAATGAATTAATATGTATGCCTAAATATGCGTGCAAAGATAGGGGTATAAATGCAATACAGGAATTAAAATTTCTGAAAATAAAACGTGCATACAGGGACTATTATGCAATTAGCTATGATGCAGGGGGGTGGATGCAATTTCTCCACGGGACACGTGCTCCTTACGTGGGGTCGACTGACAGGGACTGAAATGTAATATTGAAAACCTTCAGGGGCCTCAATGTAATTTGCCCAGGACCCACGTACAGATCACGTGGGGTTGATACGCCTGAAATTCGACCCTTTAATAGTGTTTTTTTAACACTGGATATGTCATCACAGTCGAGCCGAATCAGGCTCATCAAAGACCATCTCATTTAAATAAAGCAATCAAAATAAGATGGTCGTATTTTTTTTACTTGGTAAGAAACCAAGGTCGAACTCAGGGACACGAGCCTCTCTCTCGTATTATCCAGATTTTAATCTATCTAATTAAGTGTTGAATTGAAGGATCATAGGTCAAATTATGTATGACTCAACAATGCATTAAGCGAATATGAAAATATTCATTTTTTATTAATTTTTATCATGCAAATAAATACAATGAGATGCAATGAAAATATGCCCTAGGTCAGAATAGATATGGTGAGCACAATTAACAAAAGTCAATTTCAAGTTTAATTAAGGAGACAGATTTGATGAACAATTTAAACAAGGCATAAGTTAAAGCTCTAAGAGACACATGGAGAATAAAATAACACATCAAAATTAATGTGTCCAAAAATGAGAAATGATCATGCCATTAGAAAGATCATCAAACGTTCTTCAAAATGAAACTGAAATCAACTTAATCGGAGTTACGGTGCTCAAGATATGCATGAAAGAAAGAAAGGGAATAACTGAAATAAAACATGAAATAAAATTACAAACAGGTCCCTAGGAGGGACTAAAATGTAAATATGAAAAATATCGGGACCTTCCCTGTAAACCCGTGAGGGTATTAATGCAAAATACCCCAGGTGCGCGTGTGATGCACGTGATCCAGGACCTGGTTGCAAATTGAAGAAGTCGGCGGGGCCTCTGTGCAATTTACCTAGATGGCACGTGCTATGCACGCACCATCCAGGCTCGGAGGGAGGCTCATGCTCGGCAGAGGCTTGCGTTGCTTCGGATCGGCTCGGAAGAATCGAGCCTCAGGCTTGGAGTCATAGGAGGCTCGGAGTAGGCTCTGAAGAATCGAGCCCACTGGTCTGGACCTAAGGCTCGGTGCTGCTTTGGATCAGACACATGGCTCATCGTAGTCCGTTGGATATTGGATATCCGACTATATCTGAAGAAGATGCTTCTGGTCGACGTGGATTCATCTGGACCGTTAGATGATCCCCTGGAGAGGGCCATCCAACGGCAACTGCTCTGTCTTCCTCCTTATTAGCTGGCGGCGGAATCAAAGCTCCGGCGAAAGGGCTTCTCCTTCGTCGCTCTATCTAGGGAACGACAGACCTCCCCAGAGCTCCTTGGATGATCTTCGAGGAAGATGGGAGCTCGGGGAAGGTCCAGGATTCTCTGGAGCAGTGCATCGAAGCTCAGGTGATTGCTGCAGGGTCGACGAAGCTGGCTCCGATGGAGCTCCGGCCATTGCAAGCGTTAAGGACCTGCGTCATTAGGTACATAGCCGAAGTGTATGGAAGACATGTGCGTGAGTGAATGGAAGCTCAGGGAGGTGAAGAAGATGGGAGCTCTGAGCTCCTCCACTGTGGGTGGCAGAGGAGATGGGTCGGAGGCGTTGAGAGGTATGGATGAGGGAGAAGATGAACGAAGGGCGTCACGTGAACGAGGGGTGCGTGGCGAAGCTCGTAGGGTGAGCG
Source organism: Ottelia alismoides (assembly GCA_037367405.1). Taxonomy (NCBI): domain Eukaryota; kingdom Viridiplantae; phylum Streptophyta; class Magnoliopsida; order Alismatales; family Hydrocharitaceae; genus Ottelia; species Ottelia alismoides. Next base: position 180,680 of record JAZKJV010003657.1, read on the forward strand.
ATGAGGGTCGAGAGGGAGGATAACTTCCTAATTAATTAAGAGAACATCAAAGAAAATGCAAAAGAGGTAGAGGATACTTACCTGATCGGAAATGGTGGTCGGAAGCTTGGGCTGGGGCTCGATTCGAGCCCCGGGTTGTCGCTGGACCCCGTCAGCAACTCGGGGCAGCTCGAGCGGGCTTGGAGCTCCGAAGCACCGTCGTGGTCAGTGGTGGGTCAACATCAGAGGAATTCGTTGTCATCGCTCAATCCTCCGCCTCCCCCTGTCACAGGGAAACGGAGGAGGGCTGGGCCATCACCCACGTAAAGGTGGACGGCGGTTGCTGGTGGAGTAGGCAGTGTATTTAAGGTGTGGAGGTGGCAGTTATGGTGGGTGGAGTCGTGGGTTGCATGAGCAACATGGAGCGAGCGGAGGAGAGACATGGAGTGAGTAGACGCTCACGAGGGTGCGGGATGAACGTGCTCCATCGTGAGCATGTTGGAGAGTGGAGAGGTTGAACGAGGGTTCGGAGAAAAATGGAAGGGCGGAAGGGTTCTGCGAGGTGGAGTTTGTGGGGAGAGAGGGACTTCGGGAGGATGACGATTATGCTCCGCCGTTGGATTGGGAGATCCAACAACTGTTGAGTGGGCACGAAAGGGCGGTGTGGATCGCCCAGATTGCATCTGGTTGGCTTATCGGATGGTGGAGGACTCATCAGCGATGGATGGTGGCGATGAAGGGACTAGAGCGAGATCTAATGGCGCATGATGCGTCACGTGGCAGGCTGTAGGCGATGCGCTGGTGAGCGGCTGTGATGAGGAGTAGATGCCGATCAAAGGGCTGAGGTCATCGAGTGGATCGAGCGATCATGATGAAATAGATCGTGTGGATGAAAATGTGACGCGTGGCACGAGGTGGGGCTGGCGCTAGCGGATGGCAGTGATGAACTCAGGAATTTGATCAGACGGTGGTTATATCCAGACGGTGTGGTGCGAGTAGGGCCGTTGGATGAGGAGAAGATCCAATGGCCTGGAAGCGAGGGCGGCCAAGGTAATGAGGCCGGGCCACGTGGCTCAACCAGAACGAGCTACATGGCCCAATCAGATTATTAGGGGATAGAAACTGCAATATGAAGGGCTAAAAAGCCGAATTTGAGAAAACTCAAAACATGAAAGTTGTAGATCTCGATGAGATCTACAAGTTTCATGTTGACCAGAAATAGAAACGAGGTCAACTGCAGACAGAAAATATTTTTAGGGGTATTTTTAAGGCTAAAAACACCACGAATTTTTGTTTTGCCATTTTTTTGTGATTTTTAATTTATTCAAGACTCTGGTAATTACAAGATATTATCTGGTTTTTATTGACACAAATTTAAGCAAGGGGGTTAAAAATGGAGAATTGTGATGATGAAATTGGGTTTCATCACCCCCTATACTTAAACTATGCTCGTCCTCGAGCATCAAAGAGAATGAGTAAGCTGGATTAACCCCCTTGTGCATGTGAGTACTGGATCCAATCCGGTCAGGTCTACTCAACTTTAGAGGTCCAAAATCCTAAAGTTCAACCCAGCCTTAACCAAGAGGCACCCAATTCCTCTAATTCTCCAGACTCTCTCTGATGTACATATAATCTAAAGATATGACATTTAGTGTTGACTGCGATTCCGAGAGTAGAGTCAAATCGTCACCCAAAGTCTTGGTCCAAGAAATTCTCCTAACGACCCAATCCTCAACACTAGGGAATAAATCAAATCTTGCATCCAGTCCACCGTCTCTTTAGTTGTCAGACTTAGAAAATTGTAGATGGAAGGCCAGTAATGGAAGGCATGGGATTGTGTCATTTCTTCTCTCCCTCTCGTTGGAACAAGGATTCTCTCTAGTGCATTCTTATGCAACACATTTTTTTGGTGTTGATCAGTGCGTCCGTCAAGAGATGTTGGAACTGTCTGCACTTGTTTTCCTAGGAATACACCGGGGTGTGTCTCTTTTGAGTACCTATCGTACCTTCGACACTCAGACTCGTAGCATTTACGATGCAGAGCCCTTTTTTAGTGCAAGCCCGACTCCTGGTCCTAACAGTGGTGGTCCAAGTGGACACTTTAAAAAGTTTGGGAGCGCTCGCCTTTGGTGGAAGCTCTTTGATATGTAACTTTGTGGAATGAGAGCTTTTATTTCATTGATTTGTAGTAATTTTGGCTAGCTCCACTACTTTTACCAAGAGTTGGCGCACACTAATCAACATTTTTTATTTATTCACACCCTGACACTTAGGTAATTATCAAAAGATTATTATAAGAACCAAGTTCTCATACTGGCTAATATTTGTTGACACTCAGGTTTCATGAAGCCTCCAAAGATTTTATCACATCCTCGAGCATCATTAGATCAAATCCAGACTTGAATTCCTCATCCCAATCCCTTAAGTGAAGAGTCAACTCATCTCATCAAAACAACAGTCGTGCATGTGATGTGTTGATCATATTCTTATTGTCTAAGACTAAGCATGGGATATAACATGCAAATCTAGAATTCTAGGGAAATGTGAATGATTAAGTCTATGACCCTGATGGCTAAGGCTGGTTAACCTAAAATCTCAAAGTCCTCATAAAGCTAAGTTTCCTTGAATATTTCAGATCCTGGGTGAAAGTGTGAAAGTAGAGGATTAATCCAACTCCTTCATTCAGAAACAATTTTTTTGATTCAAGAGATATTAGGACTGCCTAAACTCAATTAAGCATCTGCATTCAGCCGGTATGGATGTAAGTACAAGCAGAAGCCCGTTGCTTGAGGACGGGGCCTTACGCGATGTCCTCTAAACCATCCAATCTGCTAAGGGCGAACCCTCAATGAACGCTGCTACTTAATTGGGCTTAGTAGTCACGAATGGTCCCTGATGGATTTTTGGTGTTTTTCTCATTTTTATGGATTTTAATAAGAGGTTAAAATATAGGTTAGACTCAACTTTCCTTGAAAAGAGATAGAAAATTTTGAAAACCATGTCACACAAATAAAAAATTTTCAAAACATTTTCAAAACATTTTTTTAAAACAAGGAAAAATCATTTTCGAAAATATTTTTATCAAAATGCGTAACATAGTATAGGAAAAGTCGTGAAAAACATTTGAGTCCACTTAGTCCAAAGAATTTTACTTTAGCCAAAAAGTTTTAAAATTTTCAAAATTTTCAGATTATAGCTAAAGTAAGTATACTGTATATACAATATACCCCCCTATACTTAAACTTTGCTATGTCCTCATAGCACTAGATGTTACAAGTCCATAGGTCCATTTAAATATAGAGAAATATATGGGAGCTAAGAGGGGCTCCCCCTATACTTAGGTTAGAAATAACCTAAGTATAAAGGCAAGGAAAGAAGAGTAGAGAAAATCACGGGGACTCAGGTCCACCCTATACTTAGGATGAGATTAGCCTAAGTATAAAGATGGAATTTGATGTTGGAGAGACCCAAGGTGAACGAAGAAGAAGGATGGATTTACAAGTGAACGGATGAATCTACGGAGATGGATGGAGTGACTAAGGCTCTGGGGAGTGTATCGAAGCAAACATGGCTCAATCAATCAAGCAAGACCCTCAATTTCACCAACTCACACATGAAACCAACCGAGGTTAGTTTATTATCTTATCGGTTTTATTGGTGATAAAACATTTGATGTTTACGCAGAGAAAAAATGTTAAGCAAAAATCAATGCGTAAACGAGGTTGTTGCTCTCCCAAAACCAAAATTTTACTCCATTTTAGGTTGACTTGCAATTAACAGTCCCAATTTTTCTTAAGGTTGTCACTGATTAATGTGAGCACATAAACCAAGCATTCATCGTCTACCATTCATTCCAATTTTCAATTAACCTAGGTTATCAAGCTAGGAAAGGGAAATCGAGAAAAACCATGTATTCGATAAAAATCGCGATCTAGGCTAAGCGATAAATCATGCAGTGACTTGGCGAAAACACGTGAAAACTGGGGCTGTTTTAAAAACCAAAACTCATGTATGCAAGTCGATAAAAGCTGCACCTATCATGCTTCTATTAGCGAGGAGGAATATCTTTTAAATTTGGCTAAGTGAAACGAGGCTAGGTGCGTCTTTGATTAACGTGTGTCCTGCCTACAAGCAAGCACGTAAAAAATGAAAAATAAATTAAGCTCAAGATCTGCATGCCTGGTCCTAGGTCGACACTCAAGTGGGGACGATCCCCACACAACAACAATCGTTCGATTACAATCATGAGTCTTCGATCGAAGACCGCTGTAAAGGACGAATTATTACAAGTATGGAAATAAAAATGCAAGACATTTTTTTCTTTCTTTTCTATTTGCTCCAAGCATGCTCTTGCGGCTCCTCGCAGCGGGAAACACCAGCTCCTCACCTCCTCGATTGATCAAGGGCCCTACCACAGAAATAAGGGTTAGAGATCAAATAAAAAAGGAAAAGATTTATAATGCAAAATAAATGAACAATTTGACCTATAAAATGAAAGACTTAACTAAATAAAATAAAGTTCCAAATAATACAAGAAATGGTCGTGTACCCAGCAACGACGCCATTTGATAAGCCTGAAATTCAGCCCTTTAATAGTGTTGTTTTAACACTAGATATGTCATCGCAGTCGGGCTGAATTGGGCTCATCAAAGACCATCTCATTTAAATATAGCAATCAAAATAAGATGGTCGTAATTTTTTTTACTTGGTAAGAAACCAAGGTCGAACTCAGGGACACGAGCCTCTCTCGTATTATCCAGATTTTAATCTATCTAATTAAGTGTTGAATTGAAGGATCATAGGTCAATTTTGTATGACTCAACAATGCATTAAGCGAATATGAAAACATGCATTTTTTCATTAATTTTTATCATGCAAATAAATGCAATGAGATGCAATGAAAATATGCCCTAGGTTAGAATAGATATGGTGAGCACAATTAACAAAAGTCAATTTCAAGTTTAATTAAGGAGACAGATTTGATGAACAATTTAAACAAGGCATAAGTTAAAGCTCTAAGAGACACATGGAGAATAAAATAACACATCAAAATTAATGTGTCCAAAATGAGAAATGATCATGCAATTAGAAAGATCATCAAACGAGCTTCGAAATGAAATTGAAATAAACTTAATCGGAGTTACGGTGCTCAAGATATGCATGAAAGAAAGCAAGGGCATAACTGAAATAAAACATGAAATAAAATTACAAATAGGTCCCTGGGAGGGACTAAAATGTAAATATGAAAAAGATCGGGAAAATCCCTGTAAAATACCCACACGCACAGAGGCATTTTTGCAATTTTGAAAACCCGTAAGGGTATTAATGCAAAATGTTGCAATTTTGAAAACCCGTAAGGGTATTAATGCAAAATACCCCAGGTGCGCATACGATGCACGTAATCCAGGACCTGGTTGCAAATTAAAGAAGTCAGCGGGGCCTCTGCGCAATTTACCCAGATGGCACGTGCTACGCACGCGCCATCCCAGCTTGGAGGAAGGCTCAGGCTCGGCAGAGGCTTGTGTTGCTTCGGATTGGCTCGGAAGAATCGAGCCTCAGGCTTCGAGTCGTAGGAGGCTCAGAGTAGGCTCGGAAGAATCGATCCCACTGGTCTGGACCTGATGCTCGATGCTGCTCTGGATCAGACACGTGGCTCATCGTAGTCCTCTGGATATTGGAGATCCGATGGTATCTGAAGAAGATGCTTCTGGCCGATGTGGATTCATTTGGACCGTTAGATGATCCCCTGGAGAGGGCCATCCAACGGCAACTGCTCTGTCTTCCTCCTCTTTAGTTGGCGGCGGAATCAGAGCTCCGGCGAAAGGGCTCCTCCTCCGTCGCTCTATCTAGGGAACGACAGACCTCCCCGGAGCTCCTTGGACGATCGTCGAAGAAGATGGGAGCTCGGGGAAGGTCCGGGAGTCTCTGGAGCAGTGCATCAGAGCTCGGGTGATTGCTGCAGGGTCGACGAAGCTGGCTCCAACGGAGCTTTGTCCATTGCAAGCGTTAAGGACCTGCGTCATTAGGTACATAGCCGAAGCGTATGGAAGACACGTGCGTGAGTGAATGGGATCTCAGGGAGGTGAAGAAGATGGGATCTCTAAGCTCCTCCGTCGTGGGTGGCGGAGGAGATGGGTCGGAGGAGTTGAGAGGTATGGAAGAGGGAGAAGATGAACGGAGGGCATCACGTGAACGGGGGTGCGTGGCGGAGCTCGTAGGGAGAGCGATGAGGGTAGAGAGGGAGGAGAACTTCCTAATTAATTAAGAGAACATCAAAGAAAATGCAAAAGAGGTAGAGGATACTTACCTGATCGGAAATGGTGGTCGGAAGCTTGGGCTGGGGCTCGATTCGAGCCCCGGGTCGTCGCTGGACCCCATCAGCAACTCGGGGCATCTCAAGCGGGCATGGAGCTCCGAAGCACCGTCATGGTCGGCGGTGGGTCAACACTGGAGGAATTCGTCACCATCGCTCAATCCTCTACCTCCCCCTGTCACAGGGAGACGGAGGAGGGCTGGGCGATCCCCCACGTAAAGGTGGACGGCGGTTGCTGGTGGAGTAGGCTGTGTATTTAAGGTGTGGAGGTGGCAGTTATGGTGGGCGTAGTCGTGGGTTGCATGAGGAACGTTTAGCGAGCGGAGGAGAGATGTGGAGTGAGTAGGCGCTCGCGAGGGTGCGGGATGAACGTGCTCCATTGTGAGCATGTTAGAGAGTGGAGAGGTTAAACGAGGGTTCGGAGAAAAATGGAAGGGCGGAAGGGTTCTGCGAGGTGGAGTTCGTGGGCAGAGAGGGACTTTGGGAGGTTGATAATGATGCTCCGTCGTTGGATCGGGAGATCCAACGGCTGTCGATTGGGCATGAAAGGGTGGTGTGGATCGCCCAGATCGCATCTGGTTGGCTTATCGGATGATGGAGGACTCTTCAGCGATGGATGGTGGCGATGAAGGGACTAGAGCGAGATCTAATGGCGCCCGATGCGTCATGTGGCAGGCTGTAGGCGAAGCGCTGGTGAGCGGCTGTGATGAGGAGTAGATGCTGATTGAAGGGCTGAGGTCATCGAGTGGATCGAGCGGTCATGATGAAATAGATCGTGTGGATGAAAATGTGACACGTGGCGCGAGGTGGGGCTGGCGCTAGCGGATGGCAGTGATGAACTCAGGAATTTGATCAGACGGTGGTTATATCCAGGCGGTGTGGCATGAGTAGGGCATTGGATCAGGAGAAGATCCAACGGCCTAGAAGCGAGGGTGGTGGAGGTAACGAGGTCGGGCCACGTGGCTCAACCAGAACGAGCCACGTGGCCCAATCAGATTATTAGGGGAAAGAAACTACAATATGAAGGGTAAAAAAGCCGAATTTGAGAAAACTCAAAACATGAAAGTTGTAGATCTCGATGAGATCTACAAGTTTCATGTTGACCAGAAATGGAAATGAGGTCAACTGCAGACAAAAAATATTTTTAGGGGTATTTTTAAGGCTAAAAACACCACGAATTTTTATTTTGCCATTTTTTTGTGATTTTTAATTTATTCAAGACTCTGGTAATTACAAGACATTATCTGGTTTTTATTGACACAAATTTAAGCAAGGGGGTTAAAAATGGAGAATTGTGATGATGAAATTGGGTTTCATCAGGGGGTCCTAGGCTCGTTGGACGTCGGAGGCTCGGGCGGCTCTGGAGGTCCGGATCTAGCTCAGGGAAGCTTCGGTTGATCTGAGCCTAGCGGTCGGGCAGGAGGCTCGGATCGGGCGATGTGGGCGACTCTGGACCGTGGGATCAAAGATGATCTAACGATGGTAGATTGCTGACGTGTGGCATGTCTTGACCCGTCGAATCAAGATCAATCCAACGGTTGGTGAATGCTGGAGACGTGGCGCGAACTGGAGCATAGGATCCGCCTGATCCTAAGAGTGCGGGCCGAGGCAACGTGGATGGCTCCTGGCTGTCGATCTAGTAAAATCAATGGTTGTTGTTCTTCTTCCTCAACCGGCCCGCCGCCTCCTTCGGTGGAGAAGGTTGGGCTCCGACGAAGGGGGTCTGGCTCTGCCTCGTCCTCTAGGCATCGATGAAGCTTGCTGGAGGCTCCCAAGTAGCTGGTAAGACACGTCGAGGTGTTGAGGATCCTCAGGCGGTCTTAAAAGTGGCTGAATCGCTTTGGGATGCGGTAGCGGAGAAGCTCGAGGGAAGCTCCGATGAAGTTCCGGCAAATGATCGAGAGGGTACCTGCAGGGCGTTAGCAGCTAGCCGAAGCGTGCGGGGTAACCGTGGAGTGATGCAGATTGAAACGCGAGGCCTGTAGAGGAGTGGGGATGAGTGGTGATCGAGCTCCGCCATGGTGGCGGAGCCGGCGATGATGGAGGATGAAGTGCATCGTCAGAGGGATCTAAGGATAACGCGTAGATCAAAGCTCCGTCGCGGAGCTCAGAGGATGCTTTGCAGGGTAAGAAGGGTCTCGTGGAGGGCGAATTTAATCGGAGAAAACAAAGAAAAATTAAGAAGAAGATCAGGAGGAGAATGGAGGAATCTCCCTGGGGTTAGAAGCTCCGAGGAGGCTTCTAGGTCATCGCTGGAAGGTCGGTAGGAGGCCTGAGCTCGTGCAGCTCACGGAGGTAGCTGCAAGACGGCGGAGTTGGATGTGGATCTCGCCAGAGGAATTTCAGTCGTCGTCGCTCTACTTCTTTCCAAATTGCTGTCACCAATAAGAAGACAGGAGCTAGGGGAATCTCTCCGTAGTGGCGGATGGGAGTGAAAGTGGCCGGATGTGGTTGATTTATAGGACGAGGGTGACGGCAGGGATGGCTGGGAGGTGATGTTCGTGGATGTCATGGAGCGACTCTGGGAGATGTCGTGAAGATCGAGGGAGCTGGCGAGGATGAGGGATGAGTGGGCTCCATCGTGGTGGCGTTGGTGGTCGGAGAAGGTGGTCGTCGTGGAGTCGAAAAAAAAGGGGGCGAGTGATGCGCGAAATTGAAAATGTGGGAGAGAGACAGTCTGGATGTAGGAGACGAAGTCTCGACCGTTGGATCTTGCGATCCAACGGCTGAGAAGATGGCGCTAAGCAGCGACTACAATATGATCCAAGGCGATGTGATCGGATGGACGAAAACGTGCCACGTAGCGTGCGCTCAGGTAGGCGGAAATGAGCGGCGATGAGGGGGTAGGGTTGGTGATCGAAGGGCTGATATTCGATGCAGAGGTAGCGGCTGAGATTGAAGGGATGAGGGCGCAATCAAATGGCACAAAAGAGTGCTACGTGGCATCATGAGGGAGAGGCGGCAACGGGCGGTGATGATGAAGTCCTGGGAGAGATCTGACAACGAGGGAGAAAGGCGTGCGTGGAGCTCATCAGGCCATTGGATCAAAAGGGGATCCAACGACCTTGGGCGAGGGCGGATGAGTCAAAGGGAGCGGGCCGCGTGGCGCAATCAGAGGGCGCCACGTGGCCAGCTGTGAGTGGCTGAAAGGCGAAATGAATTTAGAGAGAGAAGGAGGCCGAATTTGGGAAAACTCAAAACATGAAAGTTGTAGATCTCGATGAGATCTACAAGTTTCATGCTGACCAAAAAATGGAGATGAGGTCAAATGTGATACAAAAATACAAGAATACAAATATACATACATACATACATACATATATATAGTGTACAAAGAGGCCTAAAAACCGAACTTTTGCCTACAAGCTCCGAATTGAATGAAATTAGTCTTATTTTAAAGGTCGTAGGGTGTGTATTATTATGAAGGTGAGTAGACCTAATTCAGAGTTGGTAGGAGAGAGATAAGTGCATTCTAAGGTCCAGGAGTTTAGGGCTTTATTGGGTATTTTACAAAAGAGGGGCTCTGGTCTTCTTCCCTATATTATTAACTAATGGTGTACACACTATAGGGAAGGTGTTATTTAATACAAGAGAATATGTGGATATTTTATAGGTGGATTTTATACAAGGATTGGCTTCTTATTTAAATGCAAGGATGAATGCTAAAATGCATATTTTGTGAATTGATGCATGAATGATATTTATGCAAGATAAAGGGAAATATCTTGCTAAATACCCGGGGACAAAGCTCTATTTGCAAATTTAAGAGTGATGAATCACAAATTCATCAACCATCTCCCCCTGTTTATATACTTGTCTTCAGTTTAAAAAAATGATTAAAAATCAAATAAAAAAATACAAAAAAATAAAAAAGCTCCAAGCAGGTGGCTGACACCCCCACTCTACTGTCACCACCACTCCCCCCACAGTTCGCCAACGATGTCAGCCCTCCGCCCCTCTGTGGCCCTCCTCCGTGGCAGCCGCCTGCATGCTCCCACCAGTCTGCGGCCAGCCACCACCGACAGCCACTAGCACCACTCTCCTCGCCCCTTCTCCATCACCAGCTTGTAGTCACGCCATCACCCTCTGCCTGCAGGTCCTTACGTGTGCTGTCGCCCCACACAGCTGGCACATCCATCGACGGCCCTCTCCGCAGCTCTTGTCACACCACCACCTCCAACGGTAGCCTGCAGCCTCTGCTCCAAGCGTCGTACCATCCCTTCGCCCCATGCCTGCATCCTGCTTTGGCCATAGCCACCTGCAGACCAGCAACGTCGCAACCGCGGGTCTTGCCCCTCCCCCCGTGCACGCGCCTCTCGCTGCCCATGCACACATCTCCATATCCCTCCAGCATCCTCCCTCCATTGTCTCCATCTCCCGTCCTTGTGCTCCTCCGCTCGTAGCCGCGCTGCCACCTGCGGTCGCCCCCAAGAAGCCGTACGCCACCGTCCCCACCGCTAGCCGCTCCAGTCCAACCCGTCACCGTCATCTTCTTTCATCGGGCCCTATCGCACGAAGGTATTTTTATTTTATTTTATTTCTTGTCAAAATTGCATAATTTATTTCACATGTTTTAATTATTGCAAACATGCCCCTGTACGTAGTTTGCGTTGTCAGTTTTTAATTCTATATTGCATGGATAGCCCTATGTTTGCATATTAATTTGGACATCTTTTTAGCATCATTTTATATAACGAAAAATGACATGATGTTGGGCAACTAATCCTATATCATTTGGATATTTATTTGGATTTTTGTGAATTTTGGGTAATTAATTAAAATTGTTTAAGTGAGAAATTCATATTTTACCCAATTTGTGGTCTTAAATTCATATTTCATTCACGGTTTCTCCAAAAATTCTTCAAAAATTAGAAATTATACCTTGAAATGTGTTTAAATTACTAACTTTCATCTTAATCGAGTTATCTTATGCCTCAAAGAAATTACAGAGTGATGTTTAGTAATTGATTTTTAGTTAAATACACACAAATTATTTTTGTGAAGTTCCAACTCTATTGGATTGATCCTATAAATACATATTTGAGATAATTCGCTCTCTGATTAAGTTGATATTGAGGATTTATTAGGAACTAAATACTTACAATCACTCTAATTTATTAGAAAATAATAAAAATATCATATATTCTCGAAAAATTCTAGCCTCATATCATCATGTTTTGGTTTCAGTAAAATTTTCATAATTTTTGCATTATGTTTGTGTGAAAAATTGCTTGAAATCCATAAAAAGTGTGCATTTTCTGTTGTTGAATTTTAACCCATAAAATTCCAAAAAAATGTGTTTTGCATTCATCACTGGATTAAGTTTCTAGAAAAAAAATATAATTAGGCTAACTTTGATTTAGTTCATATTAATATTAATTTACCTAAGTTGTGTGTTTTCTTTAACTTAATTTAATCGCATTTTACATATAAAAAAATACAAAAAATCCGTATTGAAAACCTAGACCTAGGTATTTTGATTAACCCAAAGTTGTTCCTTTGCATTCCTGTGTTCGACCCCATACTTACTCGTGATATAAATTTAAATCGAGACACTCTTCAGGGAGATCTTTTTTCTCGGTTCTGATTAATTGGCTGAGTGTCGTGCTACGACGAGCGCCTAATATACCCACTCAGGCAGATTCGTCAGATGGTGCCGTTGCCGGGGAGGCAAATGACTTAGGGTTTATTTTAGAAGAAAAATAGATTTAGGTTTTCTCTTACTGGGGTAGTCTGATCCCCGAGCCATCTTGTAATTAATCCATTTATTTTTTATCTCTCTCAATAATTTTTATGCTAATTTTTGTATATATTTTGTTGTTCATCTCTCCAGTATAAATTTTATTTTCCTTACGAGGGAACAGTGAACTTGGACTTCACCAGAGGTTGATGGACGTGACGCGTGCCGACTGTTGAAGATCAAAGGATTTTTAATTTATTTTGAGAGAATTTTATTTTTTTTGTGAAATTTTCAATTATTGTGTTGTAATAATTTAGATAATTTGCTCTTACAACGGCTCTTGTTTGAGAGCTCGTGCTTATTTCAGGACTGAACATTTGTCCCGTTCGTGGTCATGTGGTTGATTGACGTAGAATAGGACTTGCACTCGTGGGTCTTAGAGCATTTTTACTAGAATATTTTTATTACTTGTGCTCGTAATATTTAGGACCACACATCACATTTAACGATATACACTTAGACCGTAGAGCTATTAGTAAAATTTAAATTGTCCATCACTCGTTAATAGAACTGCATGTCTTGGAGCGGTTTTCTCATTTGCATTTCATGTAGTTTAAATTTTCAATTCTGTGTTGCATCCCGCATGTAGAGCACGATGATCACTGTAAGTCTTCTAAACTAGGTATGTGTCATTGATTTGATTATTTGCATTGATTTTTCTCGACTCCCTTCCCCTTGGTTTTGAACCTTAGGTTAAAAGGAAATCCAGACTGATCGTTAGGCATTCCATGTTTGGTGGGATTAATCAAGTGATAACCGAACTTAAAATCAGAACTGCTAATCAGAGTTGACAAAAAACTGACTAAAATTAACACTTGTTTTTGGGAGAGCAAAACCCTCATTGTATGCTTGTGATATTGTGATTGTTGAGAGGTGAGGACGCATCCCTAGGATAGGGCCCAAAACCTATTTTTAAGCCTTGTGTAATTGTATTTATGTCTTGATTTATCACCAAATTAAAATTGAAAAGATAAATGGTCGGACTCTTGTGACCATCACTATGTGTGTAGGTGAACTCAGGGTCTGCTCTTGTACTTGCACGCTATCTTCCTCGATCCGCTTCATTCTCCCATCTCCCTTCGAAGATGTCAGGATATCAGTCATTATATCCAAGTCACTCTTCTTCGACCATATTTTGATCATCTCCACCCTCTTATTCCTCCCTATACCCCCACCCCGACCGCGAAGTCAGAACTCCGACTGACTTCCCCACTTCTTCATACTTCTCACCTACCCTACATTCTTACACCCCTGACCCACATTAATGAAGTGCTAAATTGCTAAATTCTTGTATCAATAAGGATCCATTGTAGCATGGGCACTTAGCTTCTCATACAGAATCGAGAGAAATCTCAGTGACTAGGTTCTCAGCTTTAATTTTTAACCTGGGAAGTCCAGGGTCGAACGCAAGGATGCGAGCAATTTATTGAGTAAATTTAGATATTAAATATTATAGATATAAATCTTTAGATTAATTATGTCAAGCAGATGCACAAATGACAATAATAAAAATAGATACATTTTCTAACACATATTGTATGCAACTAAATTAAATGCAAACAACGATGCACGGGCAATATTAATAGGACAACTACACTTAAATGCACAAAACAAATAACTTGGATCAGTTATGAAGATAATATGCATTGATTAAAATATAGGTGACTTAACAACAAGTGAATTCAATCTCAAAACTCTATTCCATATTAGTTAAGAATTTCACTTGTAAATTTTAATACACATACCCTGCAAATAAAACTTCAATGACCTAATAATATTTATCAAAGAAAAGGCAACCAATAAATCATTAAAGATTGACATGATCAAAGAATTATTCAAAGTGCAATTTCCATGAACTATAGATATGTAAACAAGCACTTTAAGCAAGGAATAATGAAGGTGGGATTCTTAAATCAAATTCGTTGATAAAAATCATCACAAGATAGAGTGTTAAACAAGCTTTAAAATGAGACCAAAATCACATTAATTAGACTTCAAGATAAAAACCTATTCACCAATGAAGCCATGGGCATAAATGTAAGAAAACCTCCAAGTTTCATTACAAAATAGGACATACAGGGATGGATTTGTAAATACAATAACTTTTAGGGACTTATCTGCTATTATTGAGAAGATGCAAGATAATAATATAAATAGTTTGTATCGCGTGCGGGAAGCATGTGCATTGAGGCTCGGTCCAAACGTAGGCTTGGTCACACGTGTCTTGAATAAATGCCTCGGTGCTGGCATGGATATCACGAGTCTCAGGAGGCAAATCAATGCTTTGCGTGCAACATGTCGTGCTTTAGACCGTTCGATCAGGCTGTAGTCAGATAGATCGACAGTTTCTACTATTCTTCCTTTAACGAGCTCCTACGCAAGCGATAGGGATATAGCTGGTCTCCGATTATTGTCATCTTCCTCTGCCTTGCTCTAGTTCTGTCGGTGAAGGTATATGAGTCTTTTTGAGGGTTTGGAGAAATCAGTGGCACCACAAAGAAGCTCTGCTCTTGTTGATCTCGTGGTCTATATGAGGTCATCGGAGACAGCGGCCTTGAACATCCCTCCATTGAATGTCTGACCATTGAAGTCGATTTGGCACCTGCAGGTGTTAGCAGAAAAGAACCTCCGAAAAAAAATGTATTAGAGGATGGAATGGGATCTATTTAAGATGGTGGTTATGAGCCCTATATGGGTTTTTCCTCTGTTCAAGAGGAGAAAATGGCTCAATGTCAATACAATCATGAAGAAATGTAGAGTAATATTGGTGAGTATGTGTAGATTTGGTGATTAAAGTGGTTATATAAAACAAATCAGATGAATAAGTTGAAGAAGTTTAGAGTTGAACTGAAGTAAAGAAAGTCAAGAAGAAAACAATGAAGAAGTTACCTAGAAATCGATGGGGGAAAAGGGTAAATGAAGAAGATGCATAATACTAGCCTTTGGTGGAGCTTTTCAAGCTCTACATCGTCGCTCAATGCTTAGGCTTTCATAGAGCTCTAACAATCACTTGGAGAGGATTGTAACAAGGGAGAAGCCACTTGGATCTCTCCAGAGTAAAATCTCCGTCGTCACACTAGTTCTCTTTGAGGTACTATCACAATCGATGAGAAAAGGCTAGGAGGCTACTCTCAAAGTAGCGGATAACCGACAACGATGGCTGCAGAGGGGGTATTTGAAGAGTTGAATGTGGAGGTTGCAGGTGGTTTTCTTGGGTAGTTCTAACTCTGTCATTGGTAGGGAATTTAAGGTTAGGGATTAATAGGTGGTTAGCGGGAGTTAGGGAAGCTAGGAGAATGCAATGATGGTGGTGGTTGGTCAGGGATGGCCGAGAAAATAGGGAGAAGGTTGCAGTTGAATGGTTTGCAGAGTAGGAGACAACTGATGTGGGAGTTAGAAGGAGATATCGGACTGTTGGATTAAGATCCAACGATCCAGATTTGGGCGCAACTAGAAGGATAGGATCCACTTGATCAAGGGGATCAAGTGGTCATAAACATGGCGCTAACAAACAACCTGGATACATCTGTTCAGGAAGTAATCAAACGTCCTTCATGGAGATGGGTGGCAAACACAGAGGCAGGCCACATGGCACGTTCTGAAGGTGTCACGTGGCTCAATAGGAATTAAGTTAATTCCGAAAATCAAAGTTAATTCCAGAAGAATTAGTTAGAAAACGAATCAGAAAAAGTGGTAAACATGGAAGTTGTAGATCTTGACGAGATCTACAACTTTCATGTAGAAGTCAGAGAGATCAGAGGTCATTTGTATATAGTTAAAAATAAAAACTATTAAAAATAATATTAAACTATTTTATTTATTTTTTATATTATTTTATTTATACAAAATATTACTCTATTTATTTGATTTTTAAGAAGAAATACATACATAAAATATTACACCATATTAATATATAATAATTAGTGATAAATATATACAAAACGTAAATTAGTAGTTAATATTAATTAGTCCATGAATCTTGTTATTTTACTTAGGCAAGAGAGATAAATATATAGAATTAAGCTGATAAATCTGAGATTTATCACCCCCTATACTTAGGCTAACCTCGTCCTCAAGTTAATAAAGAAAGAATTGGTTAGTTAGTTAGATTAATTAGTGAGATCCCTGACATGTGTGGGTGAAAATACAAGGCTTGATTTAACCAAAAACACTAGGTTTAAGAATCCTAAACTCTAAGTTTATCCAAGTATTAATCAAAAGTAACTCAACTCCTCTAATTGTCATACTCTCAGTGTATACATAAATATAATGAATATGACTTAGTGTAGACTGCATCAAGAGAGTAGTTTCAAAACATCACCAAAAATTCCAATCTTGGTAGCTCTCCTAAGGACTCAACCCTAAACTCTAGGGAACAAATCTAGTCTTGCTTCAATCCACCATCTCTTTAGTTTGTCAGACTTTAAAACGATAGATGGAAGGTAATATAATGGAGGTTGTAGGATTTGTACTTATTTTTCTCTTCCTCTCATTGGAGCAAGGTTCTCTTAAGTGTCAATATGCAGCACAATTTCATTTTTTTATTTTTGCTAATCAGTGTGTTCGTCAAGAGAAGTTGGAGTCATCTGCACTTGTTTCCTGGGAGTACAACAGGGTGTGCCTTTTTTGAGTATCTAATATTCCTTCTACACCCAAACTTGTAGCATTTACGATGTATATCTCTTTTTAGGTGCTAGCCCAATTCCTGGTCCCAATAGCGGTGGTCCAAATGGACACTTGAAAATGGTTGGGAGTGCTTGCCTTTGATGAAAGCTCTTTGATATTTGTCTTTGTATGGTGAGAGATTTTCTTCATCATTTCTTTAATTTCTTTGCTTTGGCTATCTGTATTGCTTTTACCAAAAGATTGACACATACTGATCAACTTATTAATTAATGTCATCACACCCTGGCACTTTAGGTTTGATCAAGAGATAGCATGAGAACAATTCCCATACTGGCTAAGATGCTGACACTAAGGTATCATGAAACTATCATTAATTTTATCCCTTCCTCGAGCATCATATAGATCGATTCCAAACTCAAACTTCCAATCTCAATCTCCTCAATGATATCTTGACTCATCTCAATCATGAATGCAGTTGTGTGTGTGAGTGAAAGTTAAATTCTTTTAAGGGAGATTAAGCATGAAATATAGCATGCGTATATTCAAACTAGGAGAGTATGAATTTTTAAGTCCAAGACCCTAATGATTAATACATGATAACTCTAAGTCTAGGGACTCCTTAACAGAGTGTTAAAGATCACCTCAAGCCTTGAGTATATAGTGAAATTGTGTCAGGGAAAGACAACAATTAATAAGTTGGCTAGTTAATTATTTTACAAAATAATTAAAGAGTTATTAGATTTATTGAGGTAAAGTAAATAGACTAGTTATCTTTGACATAACAACACAGAGGAACAATACGAAGAACATACTAAGATACCCGACACAACATTACAATCTTCAGCTCCTTAGAAATCAATATTGGCTCTTCATGGTTTAAAATCACAAGATGCCTTATGTTTCAACTGCTTCTTCCTAATGGAGAACACTTCAGAATCTGAATAAGAAAGATCTTCATCAACTTGAAAATTTATTCTTCTAGAATGATGTCATTCTTCCTCAAAAGTGATATTCATATCCACATGGGAAGCCTCAAAATTCTTCATGATTATGGGAAGAGGAATCAAAGCACAAAATCCTGCAATATATTTTTGGGTTTTCCTTAAAAGAGAAAAACTAGACATAGAGGGATGACCCAACTTACAAAAAAGATAAGGATTCAATGAATAAATACCCTCAAGAAAAGGTAAGGGAACCTCCATATCTAATTCTTCCATCAATAGATTGTCCTCCTCAATTGGCATCACTCTTTTAAGAGAATTATTTATCAACTTGATCTTGCAAAATATTGAATTAAAATCCAAACTCTCCTCCATGTTGAACTGAAAAAGACTCTAAGGCGGACAACCTTATAAAGAGAAAGAAGCAACAATTCAATGAACCGTCACGACCTCTGAGGAACATAGATTCGAGATAATGAAGGGACATAACGCGAATTATTTAAAGTTTTTATCGAATTTAGTTAGTATCAATTTCACCTTTAATTTTGAAAAGAATTTTTCAAAAATCTTTTTCCAGACAATGTCACATAAATGTACATATTTTAAAAATATTTTACAAATGATTTTCCAAACATGTCACATCATATTTTTCGTAAACCATGTAAAATACTTTAAAAATCATGCCATATATATATATAATTTTCAAAAATTATTTTCAAAATATTTTATACAATACTCAGTTCAAAAATTGCAATACAATACCCATAACCCTAGAAGTTTGAAAATTTTAAAAATATGAGTTATGGCAATAGTATATATGCAATATATATGGCATACCCCCTTATACTTAGCTTTTACTATGCCTCATAACACAAAGGGATGTGAAGATATTGCTCAACTAAGCATAAAAGAATTCACGAGAACTGGTGATATGGTTACAGGTGCAAAATGATTAAAAGAATCAGTAGTAAGAGATCTGGAACTCAGATCCAATTATATTTAATATGAGAAAGTAGAAAGATATGCACAAAAATAGGTGACCCGAGAGGAATAATTAGAATGACAAAAAGATCTCCCCTATACTTAGGCTGAAAATAGGCCTAAGTATAAAGGAATAAATGATAAGTAAGGAGTTAGAGGATTGCTAAAGAGTATGAATCTTTAATATATGAATCTTCTGATGACAATCATGCCTCATCTAATAAAACTGACTCAACAGGCATGAAGTTAATCAATTCGAGGGGAGTTAACCTTTCCTTTGAGTCTACAAAATGCTTGAGTAACTGCCTGTTAACCAAAAATGGAAGTGTATTCTCTGAAAGTTTTGAAATCTCTACACTACCATTCTCATGCACATTCCTTACAATAAAAGGACCCGTCCACTTCGACTTAAGTTTCCCATGGAAAATCCGTAACTTTGCATTAAACAACCATACCTTTTGTCCATGAACAAAGTTCTTGCATCTAATATGCACATCATGCCACTTCTTAACTTTGTCCTTATAGATCATGTTGTTGTCATATGCTCGATTATAGATTTCCACCACTTCATTTAAGTTGAACTGGACAAACAATCCACCGGTAACAAGATATATTCAAAACCTTGGCTATTAGGATAGGGACCCATAAAATATATGCCCCAAGCATCAAAACATCATAAAACATCACAAATTGCATGGGCATCTCATCTCTAGCTCCAACAGTCCCTCCCATCCTTTGGAAAATAGGACACGACCGTACAAAATCTACAGCATCTCTAAACAAGTTCGGCTAAAAGAATCCACATTGCAACACTTTGTGAGTGGTTCTTCTTCCCGAATGGTGTCCTTCTGCCTCAAGTGAATGGCAATATGTGGGGACACTTTGATATTCATCCAGAGGAATACACCTTCTCCAGACACAATCCAGGCCTTCAAAGAAAAGGAATGGATCCTCCTAATGATATTTTCTTGAATGTGACTTGAGTCGGTCTATACTGCTCCTAGTCCGACCATGGAGAACTTGCTGGGAGACAAGGAAGTTAACCATGTTGAAATACCATGGGAGTGAGTCAATAACACAAATAGACTCATCTGGAAAGGTCTCTTGTACAGCCTCAGAATCAGGGGAATCCTTTAGTTCAATCCTTGAAAGATGGTCATCCACTACATTCTTAACTCCAATTTTATCCTTTATTTCCAAATCAAGTTCCTGGAGTAGTAATATCCACCTAAGAAAGTGCGCCTTTGCATCCTTCTTTTTCATGAGATACGTAATGGTCGAATGATCTGTATATGATGTCGCCTTAGAGCCTAAAATCACAGGCCTAAACTTCTCTAATGCCCAGACTACTGCAAGCATTTCTTTTTCAGTCACTGTAAATTTTTCTAAGATGAATCCAATACCTTGCTTGCATAGTGAATAGCAAACAGAATCCGATCACGCCTATGCCCCAATACAACTCCTATAGTAAAATCCAAAGCATCAGTCATGATCTCAAAGGGAAGAGACCAATCAGGAGCCTGCAGAACTGGTGAGGCGTAGATCTTCTTTTTAAGGAGCTCAAAGGTCTCAAGATACTTGTGATAAACAAAGAACTAGGTGTCTTTTCTTAAGAGCTCAGTCAGTGGTCAGACAATCTTAGAAAAATCCTGAATAAGTCTTATATAAAATCCAACGTGCCCCAGAAATTACCTGACTGACTTAATGTTGGTTGGTGGTTCAAGTTTCTTGATCACATCCACATTGGCAGGATCAACCACCATACCCTTTTTGGAGATGACATGCCCCAACACGATACCCTCCTTGACCATGAAATGACACTTTTCTCAGGAGAGTACCAGATTCACCTCCCTACACCTCAGAAGAACTCGGTCCTAAACAAGAATCAAATGAATCGCCATAGATCGAAAAAACATCCATGAAGACCCCAAAGAAATCCCCAACATCTCGGCAAACACTGCAATCATGCACCGCTGAAAAGTGTCCGGGATGTTACATAACCCAAAAGGCATGCTCTTGAATGCATATGTGCCGAAAGGACATGTAAAGGTGGCTTTTTCCTAGTCTTCAGGGGAAATGGCTACTTGATTGTAGCCTGAATATCCATCAAGAATACAGAAGAATTCCTTCCCAGCTAATCTCTCCAAAATATGATCAATAAAAGGCAAGGGAAAGTGATCTTTCTTGGTTGCAGCATTCAGACGTCTTTAATTGACGCAGACGCACCATGATATGCGTACTCATGTCACAATATCAACTCTTTCGTCATTGGTGACCATCTGAATTCCTGACTTCTTTGGGATAACATGTAGAGGTGCCACCCATTTGGAGTCAGAGATAGGGTAAATGAATCTCGCTCGACACCATTTCTCTATTTCTTTCTTAACTACTTCCTGAAGATTTGGATTAAGCTTCCTCTGAAACTCACAGGAAGGTCTAACATTATCCCCAACAAAAATATGGTGTGAACAGAGTGCATGATTTATTCCCACGAGATCCGACACTGTCCATTCTATAACCTTAGGTTCTTTTCTAATACTTCTAACAACTTAGCCTCCTGCTCTATAGAGAACCTAGAACTAATGATGACAGGAAACTTATTCTTTGGTTCCATAAGGAAAGTGTACTTGAGTGTAGGAGGTAGTGGTTTCAACTCTGGAAATGATGAATCGTCAGGTACATCAGGCTGAACTACCACTGAATTTGGATCTGTGCTGCAAAGTGGAGATGATTCAACTATAATGCTATACACCAACTGAACTGAAGAATAGGGAGACAGATCACCAAAAATATACGACAATTTGGCCAAAGCCGCATCCGACTCAACATCTAATTCCCTTGATTGTTCCGAAGGAAATGGAACTGACACGTCTAAAGGGACTTCTATGTCATCAAAGGAATAGGAAGAAGCATAGCTCAAGAACTCTGGAACTGTATCAACAACCACTATGTGTACACTGTCGTTTCAAGTGAGAGTATCTCGCTCTATATTGTGGGGTTATGAAGATTCCCACTGTGCTAACTACATCGCAGTATGCCTCTGAGAATGAAGAGAAATCTATGCTAGATTCGGAATCAGATCGTTGCCATTTTGTCTACTTCATATGTAATTCCACTTCTCCTCCTAGATAGCGGAACTTCATCATCCATGTCTGATAATCAAATGAGGTTCCAACAATCCTAAGGAAAGGCCGCCCAAGGATGATCTGTGAATCTCTCCAATGATGAGGGATATCCATTTCAAGGACAGTGAAGACCACCATATAATCTTGTCCCTCAATAGAGATAATGACATTCTTGACCTCTTCCGTAGCCTTAGTCATTGATTTATTTGCAAACTGAAGTATCAGTCTAGATTTACGTAAAGGCCCTAACTTCAGTTTCTCATATAAGGCAAAGGGTAATAAATTGATCGAAGAACCATTATCCAAGAGAGTGTTTGCAAAGGCTATTTCATCGATATGACTAAGCACATAATGAGCACCTAAATCTCTCTTTTTCTGTGGAAATTTCTGGTTCTTGAGACAATACGTAGTGGCGACCGAAAGAATATGAGTTTTGATATAGTAGCTTGGTTTCTTCCTGCTAACACTACGTGATGTGCATCTCACCTTCAGATATTTCTGAAATGTAGGGTGACTGGCCATATACTCATCAAATGGCACTTTTACCATTATATCATCTCATCAAAATCATGCCATATCCATATCGTCTTTCTGAATCTTATTAATGACGTGCTTTCCCACCATAAGAGCACGGGGAAAAGGGATAGGCAAAGAATGAAGTGAAGACTCAAATTCATAAACAGAAACATGCTCTTTATTATTACTAGAAACTGAGGTTTTCACACATGAATCTTTTACAATTGGAATAACAACTGAATTGTCTACTTTAGGACAGAGAATGTCTGCTGAATGTGTGTTCTCCTTATCCGAAGGCACAAGGTCCTTCGTAGATTCTGAATCTGATACGTGCTACTCCGTTCTTGTACTCTTCCTCAATCTTCTCCTGAAAAAGCTAGCTCTTGTGAAGATGTCTGGCATCATCCTCCTCTGAAGTCTCCTCAGGCTGAGCTTCAGAGTCGATTCTATCCATGTCCTTATTCCGATCAGGTATGGCCACGGTCCGTCTGCTTCTAAGAGACATATGATGAACATAATCAAATGTAGAGATCTCGACTTCAGACTTATGAAAATATGAATAGTATACCTGATTCAAAGAAGGATGATGTTGTGTTTTATTCATGCTATTAGGATTAGCCTTAACTTGGGATGGAATAGATGTAGAAGGGATATTACACTCATCATGTAGATGGGAAAAATGGTTGAGATCAACCCTCAAATCTTGTACTTCGTTCCTGTAGGAATGTAGCTCATCCATAATTTGTCACTGAAAATCCATTGAACCTGATGATGAATATTGTTGTTGGGAAGAGGAAGGATATGAAGAACGTTAAGACTAGCCCAGATGGCCATAAGAATGCTACTGCTGGATATGATTATGAACATGCGGGCCCTGCTGGCCCGCCTTGTATGTCTGCTGACGCCCGAATTGTTGTTGTTGTTGCCTCGATGCCTGGTAAGGAATGGCTCCAGAGCTCATTGGTGCTAGAAGAGGTGTAGGAGTAAATGATGTGTTGTAAAATGTCTGGGGACGTTGATAGCAGAATCTATCCCCAGAACCTCCCTACCTAACAGGGTCATTGGTGTACCATACACCATTTATCTCCCACACCTGGGAAGGCTCCTCAGCAATTGTCTCTATAGATGGTGGATGTTGCTGACATGGGTTAAAGGCTGCTCCTCAACCTGTGGCTGGAGTGTCCCTGACACTTGCTACTCCTGAATGTGATGAACACGCCATACGGGAGCAACATATGCACTCACGGTAGGTACCCTCATCTTGGATACCTTCTCAGAAAGCTCTACCATCTGCTTAGGCAGTTTGGACAAGTTACTGTCGAACTCATTCCTTCGCCTATCTATCCTTTCAACTACTGTAAGTTTATCTGTTATTAAGCCCATATCAAAAGGATCTATTGTACCCTTCACTCCCCTACTAGATAAAAGTGGATTAGGGGTCTCTAGCTGAGCTCTACTAGCAGTCTGTTCTCTACTTGTTTCAGCCATTTGCTCGAACACCTTCCAGACAATGTCTGCTCCTCGTGAAGTGTAGTGGCCTCCACAAGCAGCACTAACTAAACCCTGCACCTCAGGGTGTATACCGTAATATACTGATTAAACGAGTATGGTATGCTCTAAGCCATGGTAAGGACATTTCTGTAGGAGGTCTTTGAATCTCTCCCATGAATAACAGACGGCTTCATGAGGAAGTTGGGAGAAACTTGTGATGCATGAATGCATTAGGTTTTTCTACTCAAAGGATAGAACTTCTTCAGGAATAGGTCCTTGAACTAAGCAAAAATGGTTACATTTACCCTCAGGTTCTTCATCCAATAATCGACTGTATCCTTTAAGGCAAATGGAAGGGCTTTGAGACTTATGTAGTCTTGGTTAACCCTAGGATGTCTAAGGTTAGAATAGACCAACTTAAAGTCCCTAAGGAATGCATATGGTTCCTCGTGAGCATCCACATGAAAATGTGGCAACAAGCCAAGGAACTGCGGCTTCGACTCATATTCTACTTGAGGTTCATTTGGGCTCAACCAATTTCGCATTTGAAACTGCCTAGGATTGTATGTCGCATCCATAGGATTATTAGCACCCAAGTGTAACTGGCCAAGCTGTTCTCTCATGAGTGCTTGATTCTGTTCAGATTCATCTAACCTAGCCAATATTGCATGCATCAGGTCCTCTCGCTCTTCCTCTTCTCCATTCCCATTTTGTCTTTTGAGAGGCATCTTTACTGTGTCTTCGATACCTTCATCAAACAAAGGGTTGGAGTGAGATCTAGACAAAGATAATAAAATCACGTTGATCTCACCAAGGCAATGGTCTTCCTCAGTGTGAAAAGAAGAAGGAAAGGGGTTGGTCGAGATATAACCTTCCTTGAGGAGTGAAGCGTGATACTCCAAATTGAAAAAATGATTATTTCCGAACCGTGATAGTCCAGTAAAAGGAGAAGAAGGGGACTGGACCGGTGAGGATGTGATATTTAGGTGGTTCAGTGAAAGGCTCGCAAAGTCTGAGAAAATATCCAACCAATTATCCATCTTCGATTTCAAGAGGTAAGGAATTTATGCACGCTAGATTCCAAAAGAACCTAATTATACCAGGCATGTGAATGTATAGAGTGACTCACACAAAACAATAAATACAAACCCTGGTTAACTCATCAACTCAACACTGAAGGCCGAGATGATGGCCTTATTATCTTGCCAAATTTTAATTGGTGATCAAATGCAAATCATATCGGAGTTACGAGATGTTAGGATCCTAAATTTTCTTACAAATTGTTCCGATTTCTATGACTATTTGCATCCACTCTCAGCCGATATGAAGATAAATTAGCCCGTATAAGTACGGCTACCCATTTACTTAAAGACCTGGCCTTGTGCGGTGTCCTTTAAACCCTCCACTCTGCTAAGGAAATCCAGACCGTTAGCAGCTACCCGTAGATCCTCACTAAGAAGCGGCTATTCATTTTTATGGAACCAGCAGTTCATATGAAAATTTGTGGCATGGATCTATCCTAATGCCATCCCTCTATCACAGAAATGTATCAGCAGACAAATGAGGGATTTGTGCACCCGTAAAATAAGGTTGTTTTTATTCCAATTTATTTAGGTCAACTTGCATCACTTTAGTCCCGATTTTAAGAGTTTGGTTATCACTTGAATTTTAAGTGACCACAATCATCGCCTAACGTACAGTTCCTTTTCCTTTATCCTTATGTTGGTAAAAACTGACGGAGAAAGTGAAAAATGGAATGCAATCAAAAATCAGTGATGCATGCAATCCTTAGAAATACTTACAGTGCTTCCTACCACTCTTCATATGGATGCATAACAGATTTTTTTTTTAAATCTAGCTATATGATGCAAGTTGAGAAACCAAACCTAAGCAGCAATTCTATTAGCAATGAAGAAATCAATTTATTTTACTAAGTAGAACATATCCTACGTGCATCTATGAATCTCCTAAGATTTTTGCAATTGTGAATCTTATGAGATTCTTGTAATGTGTCCTAAGTTACGGAATAGATCAAGCAAAGAAATGACCTACGATCTTTCTATTTGGCGAAATGTTCGAATCTAAAACATCACTCAAGTCGAGAACCACTCTTGACACAACCACACAAAAGAATAAAAAGAATTTATAAATGCCTTTGTTTACTTGTGTAAGATCTCAATCGAGAATCATTGTAAATAGGCAAATAAGTTACAACACCATTGAAGAAATTATAATTAACCAAATTATTTTCTCTACTAATTGATTTGTCTAATGGGCTCTCTAGCAAGTTGCTCCAAGATGCATGCCTCTATGGTATTTTAGAAAATGTCGGCTCCATGGGCCTACCACAAAACAATAAAAATCTATTAGAAAGTTTTTAGAGAGATAAAACACTTAATTAAATAACATCATGAAAACATCAACACAAGAAATAAGCTCAACAATAATTAAGCTCGAAAATTACTAAAAAAATTATTTGCTCCGAAAAATAATCACAAAATGTGTCGCATCCCTGGCAATGATGCTATCTCATGAAGTGCTAAATGCATTTATTAATAAGGATCCGTTGTAGCATGTGCACTTAGCTTCTCATACAGTACCAAGAGAAATCTCAGTGACGAGGTTCTCAGCTTTAATTTTTAACCTGGGAAGTCTAGGGTCAAACATAAGGACGCGAGAAATTTATTGAGTAAATTTAGAGATCAAATAAATAGCAATCTTTAGATTAATTATGTCGATCAGATGCACAAATCACAATAATATAAATAGATATATTTTCTAACACATTTTTTATGCAACTAAATTAAATGCAGATAATGATGCACAAACAATATTAATAGGACAACCACACTTAAATGCACAAAACAAATAACTTGGATCAATTATGAAGATACCCTAAATTGATTACAATATATGTGACTTAACAGCAAGTGAATTCAGTCTCAAAACTTTACATATTAGTTAAGAATTTCACTTGTAAATTTTAATACATATACCCGGCATATAAATCTTTCAATGACCTAATAATATTGATCAAAGAAATGGCTACCAATACATCAATAAGTATTGACAGGATCAAGGAATCATTTAAAGTGCAATTTGCATGAATTAAAGAGATGTAAACATGCACTTTAAGCAAGGAATAATGAAGAAGTGATTGTTAAATTAAATTCATCCACAAAAAGCACCAAAGAGATGCAAACAAGCACTTTAAGCAAGGAATAATGAAGGTGTGATTCTTAAATCAAATTCATCCATAAAAATCGCCACAAGATATAGTGTTAAACAAGCTTTAAAACGAGACCAAAATCACATTAATTGGACTTCATGATAAAAAGTTATTCACCAATGAATCCATGGGCATAAATGTAAGAAAACTTCCAAGTTTCATTACAAAAAAAAGACATACAGGGACAAAAACGTAAATATAATAACTTTCATGGACAAATCTGCTATTATTGAGAAGCTGCAACATATCAATGCAAATAGTCTATATCACGTGCGAGAAGCATCTGCATTGAGGCTTGATTACACATGTCTTGAGTTAACACCTCGGTGCTGGCTTGGATATCCCAAGTCCAAGTCTCAGGAGGCGAATCGGTGATTTTGGCATGCAACGTATTGCACCTTTAGACCGTTCTATCAGGCTGCAGTCAGATAGATCGACGGTTTCGGCCATTCTTCCTTCACGAGCTCCTTTGTTGGCAGCATGGATATAGCTGGTCTCCGATGACTGTCGTCTTCCTCATCCTTTCTCTAGTTTCATTGGTGAAGGTATATGAATCTTTTTGAGGGTTTGGTGAAATCAGTGGCGCCACAAAGAAGCTCTGTTGTTGTTTAGATCTCCTGGTCTATGTGAGTTTGTTGGAGACAACATCCTTGAACATCCCTCCGTTCAATATCCGACCATTGAAGTCGATTTGGCACCTGCAGGTGTTAGCAGAAAAGAACCTCCGAAAACAAATGGATTAGGGGATGGAATGGGCTCTATTAAAGATGGTGCCTGCAGCCCTATATGCCTTTCCTCTGTTCAGGAGAGAAAATGGCTCAATGTTGATACAATCATGAAGAAATGTAGAGTAACATTGGTGAGTACACGTAGATTTGGTGATTGAAGTGGTGATATAAAGCATATTAGATGAATAAGTCGAAGAAGTTTTGAGTCGAACTAAAATAAAGAAACTCAAGAAGGAAACGATGAAGAAGTTACCTAGAAATCGATGGGGAACAAGAATAAATGAAGTAGATGCAAAATACGAGACTTTGGTGGAGCTTTTCAAGCTCCAAATCATCGCTCAATGCTTAGGCTTTCACAGAGCTCGAACAATCACTCAGAGAGGATTGTAACAAGGGAGAAACCCCTTGGATCTTGTCGGAGTAAGATCTCCGTCGTAACACTAGTTATTTGCGAGGTTCTGTCACAATTAATGAGAAAAGGCTAGGAGGCTACTCTCAAAGTGGCGGATAACCGGCAACGATGGCAGGAGAGGGGGTATTTGAAGAGTAGAAGGCAGAGGTTGCAGGTGGTTTTCTTGGATAGTTCCAACCTCTGCCATTGGTAGGGAAGTTAAGGTGTGGGAGAATGCAATGATGGTGGAGTTTGGTCGAGCGTTGGTCGGGGATGGCCAGGAAAATAGGGAGAAGGTTGGCAGTTGAATGGTTTTGAGGAGTAGGAGAAGGCTAATACGTGAGGTAGAAGGAGATCTCGGGATCGTTGGATTAAGATCCAACGGTCCAGATTTGGGCGCAGTTAGAAGGAAAAGATTCACTTGATCAAGGGAATCAAGTGGTCCTAAACGAGGCGCTAACAAATGGCATGGATACGTCTGTTCATGAAGAAATCAAACGACCTTCATGAGACGGGTGGCAAATATAGAGGCGAGCCACATGGTGCACTCTGAAGGTGCCATGTGGCCCAATAGGAATTAAGTTATTTCAGAAAATCAAGGTTAATTCAAGAAGAATTAGTTAGAAAATGAATTGGAAAAAAGTTGTAAACATGAACATTGTAGATCTCGACGAGACTACACCTTTCATGTAGAAGTCAAAGAGATCAGAGTCATTTGTACATAGTTAAAAATTAAATACTACTAAAAACCATATTAAAACTATTTTCTTATTTTTTATATTATTTTATTTATACAAATATTACTCTAATTTTTATTTGATTTTTTAATAAGAAACACATAATAAAATATTACACCATAGTAATATATAATAATTAGTGATAATTATATACAACACATAAATTAGTAGTTAATATTAATTAGTCAATGAATCTTGTTATTTTACTTAAGCAAGAGAGATAAATATATATAATTAAGCTGATAAATCTGGGATTTATCACACATCCTCCCTGGATTGACTCGCCATATTCTCATCCGCTTGTTGGAATCAAGGAACAAATCAAAGAGCAAGCCACTGTTGAGATGAATGATTGGCAGAATCATTTGCCCCCACAGACCTCATTCTCACCTCGAGTTAGGACTGGACAACAATTGACCTATACACATCCCGACTTGACCTTAGGGTACAACATGGTTGACCAAAAGGACCGAATGGAGAGTCTTGCGTCATGCGATCTTCCTAACTTGATTGACCTTAGTGATCAAGCCACATTGACCAACCTTCATACCACCCATTCGAAGAGTCAACACAAAATGGGATTGAATTCATGCGACCGCTCTACAGACCCCCTGTCTACTGACTCCACCGTATGAGGTTTCGACCAACATCTGCCATACAAACATGCCATACTCAACCCAACATTACACGCCTGAGTTAAGGTGTGTTGAGTATAAGATCTCGAGTTCTCAACAATATCCTCCAACTGAGCAGATTTCTCTCATGATGTATCATGAGAACTTATTAGAGGATGACAGTTCTAGACCGATCAAGAGTCCATGTATGAAAGTGGATCATGGATTTCGTGGATTGAATTTTCAAACCCTGGAAGACATCGGATTGACCACACGTCATGTACAGCTGGAGTCCCTTTTACCTCCCTCTTCTACTGACCACTTTCCCTCCAAACTAGAGTCTGTACATTCTCTTATTCCTCCCTTCACCTATCAAAAAGATAAAAAAATTGAAAAAAATCTGAAAACACCATAAAATAGGAAAAAGGAAAAGATGTAAAAAACTGGACCCTACAGTTAGGTAAGCGATTGATAGAGAGTTGACTTTTGAGTTTCCCTTAATAATGGCAATTGAACACTTTCTCGACCTCAAAATATTTGTGAGAATTAAACTGATGCCTAAAAGGTCGGGCAATAAGAGGACAAGAACTGAGAGATACATAGTGTCTATGGCCACCTCTTTGGTGATAGGGAGAAAAACCAAGAGTTGCAATGTGAAGCGATTGCCTGGGTTTTGCTATGAAATCAAATACACTGCCTTTACTCATGCAAGAATCGATGATGACTCACCAATAAATATCCTCCTGAATGTCCGTGTTTGCCAAGCTCAAACTCAGATTAAGTACAAAGATGAGAGAGATTATTTAGCTGGTTGATCGGTCTATAAAACGGTCAAGAGGAATCATTTCAGTCATCATTACTTTTTAAGGTGCACTACTCCAGGTAGACGTGATCATTGACATTGAGCACCGAGGAGATTTGGCCCAGTCTCCGATCATTCTTGGGAAGCCGATCTTAGCCTTGTCTAAGGCAACTACAGATTATGATACTCGAGAAACTGATTTCACTATATTGGGAGCACTCCGATCTCACCCAGTGTTTGAGGACACACGATATTCTAAGGTAACCTGTAAAGTCGTAGATAGTAGTGACCTTCGAGAGACAGTTGAGTCTCATCTCTCTACTACAACTGAGATACCGATTGTCTAGGCGACCATTGGTTCAGAGACTCCCTGCACCTCCACATCACCCACTGCTTGCATCACCACCACCGTGACAGCATCTAGAGAGGACTCACAAACAGAAGCTACCCCTGAGTCGAACACGATCATTTCTTATTTCCTTGATTATTTAGATGATCTGATGCATGAGCCGATAAATACCAAGCCAATTGAGAACATTATGCCATACTAGAGACGTGTGTTGACCCTGCAGGAGTATTACAATGCATATGGTGACTCATCCGATGATGAACCTCTGGTCGGCACCTCACACACACTACATCCAGGACTTACACCAAAAGAGGCAAACAGGACCAAATTGACCAATCTCAATAAATCGGTTTCTCCATCCTCTAGTTGGTCATCGGGTAAGAAGAAGAAGAGTATTGATTCCTCAAGGTGTTCCCCCGAACCCCTCAAGACGTATCACTCTCCTCTTCCTCTTGATGCTCCAGGTTCTAGAAAACCAGCTAAGAAAGTTGTCTTCGACATACGGGAGAAGGAATTTTTTGAGGAGTCCTCATCAGGTCCGAATGAGGTGATCTATATGAGTGAGCTCATTTCGGTTATTCTTAAGACATATTTGAGCAAGAAGTCGTGTGTCGAACCTTGTTGGACGTTCCCTACCACTCACTATTAGTCCTTTGATGACGATTCTGACAGCGACACATATGTATGCTACCCACCCCATCGCTCTCGCAAGAAGGTCCGTCACAAACTTCTTGACCCTTGTATATTCTCACTCCTCCTTGTATAGTTTTCCTTTCTTTTATTTTCCTCCCTCCCTCGTGATTCGCATTACTCACCCGAATTTCGTATCATTTTCATTTTGTGGCTATACTTAGGATGACTAGATCTTATGTATAGGGGGTGAGTAACTCGAGTTGCTGCATCTCTTCTTTTTATTTTCTTTTTGTATATTCTTTCCCACTCTCATCGGTCCCCCAATCTTGTGTTCTCTCCAATACTTAGGAACCATAGCCTAAGTATAGGGGAGCTTATGCCCGTTATATATTCTCCATGCTCTTTTATTCTTTTTCTCTTCTATTCTTTTCACCCACTTATGCTTAGTACGAGCTATGGCTTTTTGTCACCTAGTGCCATGAGGATATAACACATGCTATGTATAGAGGGTTTGTATATATTACATATATAATGTACCTATAGCTCGTACTTTGAATTATTTGTAATTAAAATAAGTGGTTATGAGTAAATTGTTGTAAGTAAGAGGTATAACAAAAAACTATTTCATAAAAAACCTTTTTTAAAAAAACTAAAAACTCTCCTTTTTTAAATATATATATATATATATATACACTTTTTGGACAACATCAAAAAATTTTCAAAAAAAACTCTTTTAAAATTTTTTTTCAAAAAAATCCCTCTTTGTTATCAAAATAAAAAAATCTTTTTCAAAAAAAGAATGTCCTTTCTTAATTTCCTTTCTTTTTAAAAAAACTTTTGAAAAAAAAATCTTCTTTGTTCTTTTCCTTTCTTTTTCAAAAATAGAACAAAAAAACTAACTAATGAGTTGGTTTAGTCCCTAAAACCTACACCTTCACACAAGACTATTGAAGTTCAAGGACAGTTGGTTTATGAGGTCTTGAGATTTTACGTTAACCAACCTTAGTGATTAGTGTCTTTGACTTAATTATTCACATTTCCGTAGTTTGAAAGATTTGTCTACTATATTGCATGCTTAGTCTCTACCTTAAGAATATGATTAGTACCTCACAAACACGACTGCAGTTGTGATGCGATGAGTTGAAATTTCACTTGAGGAACTGGGATGAGGGATTTGAGTTTGGACCTGATTTTATGATGCTCGAGGATGGGATAAAATCAATGAAGGCTTTATAAAACCTAAGTGTTAGCACCTTTAGCCAGTTTGAGAACATTATTCTTGTACTATCTCTTGACATTTACGTATGTGCTAGGGTGTAATGAAATATAAAAATTTTTGTTTATTAGTGTGTGCCAACTCTTGGTAAAAGAAGTAGAGCTAGCCAAAGTAAAGAAAAAAAGAAAGAAAGAAATATTGAAAGAAAATCTCTCACCAAACAAAATCAGATATGAAAGAGATTCCACCAAAGGTGAGCACTCCCAATCATTTCAAAGTGTCCACTTGGACCACCGCTATTAGGACCAAGGAGTTGGGCTAGCACCGAAAAAGGGCTATGCATCGTATAGTTATACAAGTTTGGGTGTCGAAGGTATCTTAGATACTAAAAAAAGACACACCCCAGTGTACTCCCAGGAAAACAAGCAGACGACTCCTAATTCTCTTGACAGACACATTGATTAACAACCAAAAAAATACATGTGTTTAGTTAGTAAGGCACTCGAGAGGATCCGTGTTCCAATGAGAGGGAGAGAAGAAATGATACAATCCTATGCCGTCCATCAACTGGCCTTTCATCTACACATTTAAGTTTGACAACTAAAGAGACGATGGATTGGATGCCAGAAACGGTTTATTCCCTAGTGTTGAAGGTTGAGTTCTTAGGAGAGTCTCTTAGACTGGAACCTTGGGTGAAGTTTCAACCCTACTCTTATAATTGCAGTCCACACTTAACGTCATATCCCTATTATATATGTATACATAGAGAGTCTGATGATTATGGAAATAGGATACCTTTTGACTAGAGCTTGATTCGGCTTAGAATTTTAGAATCACTAAAACCAAGACTTGTTCAACAGATCAAGTCTTGTATTCACATGCACAATCAGTAGTTAATACAACTTATTCATTCTTTATTTGCTCGATGACTATAAAAATTTAACGATACGGGGCTGATGAATCCATGATTCATTATCTCAATATATTGATCTTAGCAAAATCTTTGGGTAAAATCTCAAACAAATGTCCATAAAATCAATAAATTAATAAATTAACTTGTAAATAAATTAACTAATTATTATATATTATATTGTACAAAATAAATTTATAATAAAAATCCATAAAATAAAGGAGTTTTCACCTGTAAATAGCCCAAATTTTTATATAATTTTTATATTTTTATTTCAACTCCTTTTTGGCTAATTATTTTCTAACTTGTTTAAAAAATGTTAAAAAAATACAAAAATAGAAAACAAATTTCACCTCAAATAAATACTCCTAGATCCCAAAGAGAAAAGGTCGTAAAGTCCAACTTTCCGGCCAAATTCTTGCTCCCTATGAACTCCAAATTCATCAAACTCACTTTTAAAGACAAGTTAAAAAATTATCTATCCAATGCAAGTGGTTTCATTAAAATCAAAGCTCGTTTGCAAATTTTGAGTTTGGGAGTTAGGTATACACTATATATAATGGACATATTCTTCTTTTCTCATTCTTGATTTACTTTTGTTAATTACTAAAAAAATCTAGAAAATCATTTTTGTATTTTTTTTATTTCTAGTATTTTATTTCATTTTATTTTTATTTTGTATATATCTTTTATTAAAAAATACGAAAAAAATATAAAAGCAGAAAATTTAAAAAATGGATATATTGTTTTTTTATTTGTGGACTTACTTTTGTAAATTCTACACTCTCTCATTCAACTCCACCATTCCACCAATTTTATAACTCTCATTCTTCTTCTTTTAATTTATCTACTCTTCTTCATTTCCCTTCATCCGCCATTCTGAGAGTAAAAGGAGAGAGATTGGAGTATTTTGTCGGTGATAACGACTGAGCATCATCCTCAAGTGACAACCTCCTTCAGGTGAGATCCGCAGAGACCATCACTGTTGTGTCATGAGTTTCCCATCAAGCTCGCATAGCTTCTCTGATTTTTTTCTCCAATCGGATGGAGGCCACGACATGAGTCCAACGTAGCTGCTCCGTAATATTCATTTTTACTCTACACCCAAATCACTGTCATCCACCTCCATCATCTTCTTCATTATTCCTATTTACCATCTCCCCCCTTTATATACTTTTCTCCAGTTTATAAAATTTAAAAAAATTATTAGAAATCAATTCAAAAAAATACAATTTTTTTTAAAAGATGCTCTAAGCAGGTGACTGGTACCCCCCTACTCCACTACCGGCCACTGCAGCTCCCCCCACAATACGCCAACGCCGCCGATTCTTTGCCCCTTCTGTGGCCTTCCTCTGTGGTTGCCGTTCGCAGGCTCCCACCAGTCACCAACATCCACCGACACCGCCCTCCTCGCCCTTTCTCCAGTGCCAGCCTGCAGTTGCGCCATCGCCCTCCACCTGCAGGTCCTCACGTACGCTGTCGCCCCACGCAGCAGGTGCCCCCGCGCTGGCCCTCCCTGCACTGCCACCTCAAGTGGTAGCCTGCAGACGCATCTCCAAGCGGTGCACCATCTCTCTGCCCCATGCCCTCATCATTTTTTGTCCATAGCCACATGCGGCCCAACAACTTCGCAACTGCGCAGCCCTAGAGCAGCCGTAGGTCATGCCCCTTACCCCGCGCACACACCCCTCGCCGCCCGCACACACGTCTCCATCGCCCTCCAGCAGCCTCCCTCCGTTGCTCCCATCACCCAGCCTCGTGTGCCTTCGCTCATAGCCGCACTGCTACCAGTTGTCGCCCCCAAGCGATCGCACGTCGTCGTCCCCACCGCCAATCGCCCCAGCCCAACCTGCCACCACCATCTCCCTTTCATTGAGCCCTATCGTACGAAGGTCTTTTTCTTCTATTTTATTTCTTTTAAACATACATATTTTATTCTACATGTTTCAATTGTTGCAAACGTGCCCCTGTGCGTAGTTTGCATTGTCAGTTTTTTATTTCTGTATTGCACAGATACCTACGTTTGCATATAAATTTGGACATCTTTTTAGCATCATTTTATTTAATGTCATGATGTTGGGCAACTAATCCTATATTATTTGGATATTTATTAAGATTTTTGTGAGTTTTTGGTAATTAAAGAAAATTGTTTAATTGAAAAGTTAATATTTTACCCAATTTATGGTCTTAAATTCATATTTCATTCACAGTTGCTCCAAAAATTCATCAAAAATTTTAAATTATGCCCTGAAATACGTTTAAATTATTGTCCAACTTTCATCTTAATTGAGTTATCTTGTGCCTCAAATAAATTATAGAGTGATTTTTAGTAATTGGTTTTTAATTAAGTCCATAAACATTATTTTTACAAATTTCCAAATCTACTAGATTGATAATACAAATAGCTATTTGAGATAATTCGCTCCTTATTATATTGATATTGTGGATTTTTAGGAATTAAATACTTACAATCACTCTGATTTGATTAAAAAAATCATTAAAAAATCACATATTCTAGAAAAATTCCAAAAGCATTATTGTAGCCTCATTTCATCAGGTTTGTGTTTCAGTAAAATTTTCATACTTTTTGCACTATGTTTGTATGAACAATTGCATAAAAATAAATAAAAAGGTATGCATTTTCCGTTATTGCATTTTAACCCATAAAATTCCAAAAAAAATGTGTTTTGCATTCATCACTAGATTAGGTTTCTAGAAAAAACATAATTTGTCTAAATTGGATTTATTCCATATTAAAATTAGTTTGGCTAAGTCGTGTGTTTCCATTAACTTAATTCAACCTCATTTTGCATTTGCATTCATTTTGCATAAAAATTATAAAAAATATGCATTAGAAACCTAGACCTAAGTATTCTAATTAACAGGAAATTGTTCCTTTGCCTCCTTGTGTTCGACCCTGGATGCCTGGGATATAAATTTAAGATGAGACACTCTTCGTGGAGATCCTTTTTCTCGGTTCTGATTAATTGGCTGAGTGTCATGCTACGACGAGTACCTAATATACCCACTCAGGCATATTCGTTAGTGTCTCGACTTTAGTTTATATCCTAGGCAAGTCCGGGATCGAACATAGGGACAAAATAGATTAAGAGTTTTTATTGAGGTCCAATTTTTGGTGGTCAAGCTACTAAGAGGGGATATTAAGGCTAAGCAAGGTCATAATGCACAACAAAATGTATGAATGATATTTTTGGTGATTGTTTATGCAATTAATAATAAATACTACAAAATGCAAATTAAAATAAGCACTCTAAATGGACATATGCGATAAGAGTATTTAATTAAGTTAAGTTCCTGAAATTCTTGATCAATCAATTCTCTACATCCCTTAATCCAAGTTTTATAACAAGCTAAAACCTAAGGTTGGCCAAGATCAATTATGCATCACAATTCATAACATGTTCAAGTAGTGATCAATTTATCCCCATGAGACACACAAATTAGGAAATAAATGTCAAATAAATTAAAACTTCAATTTCTAGATACTTAATTAATGATCAATCAAATCAGGAAGCAAAGTGGTGCATTTAATCCATTTCACAAGCTAATTAGGAAGATCAATTAAGCACAACTAATAACCTAAGTTCTTTGAATTTTCAATCACTTAAAATAGGTTGCAAATAGAATCTAATTAGCCCACATTAAAGAGAATCAAACAGAGTCAAAACAAGAGTAATTTCATGCAATTTAGATATAAGGTGCTCAAGTTATTCACAATTAAATCCGGGTCCTAAATAAAAGAAAACATAGACTTTTTACTTCAAAAAGGTCCAAATAGGGTCTAAAATAAAATATACAAAAGTTGCAGAGGGCTACATGCAATTTTCACAATACATGGAAGGACTAAAATGTAATAAAAATATGAGGCTTATCTTGCAATTTTCACACTTGAAACATGTTGTGCACACGCACAGAGAACCAAAATGTATATCTGAGAAGCTGTAGGGGTCCCGATGCAAAATTCCCTCGGTCATGTGGCCCGCATCACGAGAGGCAGTGGTAGCTCGAGGTAAGGCCCGACGCTACGAGGCATCTCCACGTTGGCTTGGGCCAGGTCAGAGCCTGAGGCTCAAGATCGAATCGGTGCCTTGACTGGAGGCTCGGGGCTAATCGTAGCCATTGGATCTGATCGAGATGATCAGATCTGATGAATATTTGTACGTTGAGTTCTTCCCCCTCCTCCATGAGGGGTGGTGCATGCGTGGAGATCCGTCGATGGAGCTGTAGCTCCTCCCGACATGTATGGAGTCAGTGAAGATTGGAGGAGGTAGTTGAAGCTCCTGTGAAGGTGTTGCAAAGGTGTAGGAGCTCAGAGGTGGTCTGAATCATCGTGTCAATGAAGGTTCATCGGAGTGGAAGCTCGAGGTCGGAGGGGGTCTCCAGATTCCAGCCAATCAAATGAATTGAGAGCCTACAAATGTTAACGAATAACCGAGTTCGAGGGGGTTTGAATGGGATGGTCGTGAGGCAGAGCGGGGACTCATCGGAGGTGGAGTAGTTGAGCCTGAAGTTGATTCCAACCTTTGCGAGGCCGGATGTGGAGCGGGGCATAGGAGGTGATGAAGGCAATGCGAAGGTGTCGGGAGAGAGGTGGAACTCGTGCGGTGAGAAGGGAATGACGGTTGACGTGTGTGCTAAGATAAATAGAATAGGGATTTTTACTTGGCAGACCCTATAAACTTTTTAAATTACCTCTACGACCTTTTGCACAACGTAATTACCCCACTAACCCTGTAAATTACCCCAAGAACCCCCACATGCTTCAAACAGATTAACCGGAGGGTTCATGGGGTAAGAGTTGGCAAGTTTACGGGGCCGAGGGGGGAATTAGATTGTTTCAAAGGTTGTAGAGGTAATTGGTAAAGTTTATAGGGTCTGTCAGGTAAAAATCCCAAAAGAATAACATGACAAAAAATGGAGAAATGAAGAAATGAACAGAGGATCACCTGAGGAAGAAGACGGT
Source organism: Ottelia alismoides (assembly GCA_037367405.1). Taxonomy (NCBI): domain Eukaryota; kingdom Viridiplantae; phylum Streptophyta; class Magnoliopsida; order Alismatales; family Hydrocharitaceae; genus Ottelia; species Ottelia alismoides. The sequence goes on from JAZKJV010003657.1 coordinate 218,985, forward strand.
GGACTAGGGCAAATTGGAGATGCAGAGAATGGGCTTGGAAGGTAGAGTTGGAAACTCCGGTCATCATTGGAAGTTCCAAAGGCTGAAGGACCTCGGCTCGAGTAGCTGATGCAACTGCAACAAGTCGTAACCGCCTTGGATCACGCTAGCGAGAATGCTTGTTCATCGCTCACTACCTCGCTTACTTCATGTCATGAAGGTGGAGTTGGTGTCTCAGAGTACCCACACATACAGACGGATGGGCGCGAAAGTGAGCAGAGGAGTGGTATTTGAGGAGGAGGAGGAGGAGGTGCGGGTGAAGGAAGACGTAGGTTTGCAAAGACGAGGGACATTAGGGCTTTGAGTCAACGAGATAAAGAGTGGGAGAGGGCCAGTGAGAGAGCAGGGAAAATGGAAAGGGGAGAGCAGTTGGAGCATGAATCATGGGAGAGAGAGAGATGTTCGAGGAGGAAGAAAAAGAACATGGGACCGTTGGATCTTGTGATCCAACGATCCTGATGGGAGCAAAAGCGGGCGCTCCAGATTAGATATGGAGACCCTATCAAGCAACTGAGAGCAGAGCAGGGATGTGCAGTGGGATGAGGTCTAGGTAGAAGAGATGGGTGGCCAGGAGGGAAGGCAAGTGGTGTGTGTGAAGGATATAGTGAAATCCTTAAACGCATCATGGAAGCGTGAGGATCGCATTGTATGCGATCGGGAGCAACTAGTTGCACTAGTTGCTCAAGGCAACGGAATTCAAAGAATTTTTTCATGTGATGAAACCACATGTTCCAAGAACACTTCTCGGATCATTTCATCTAGACCCCAAACAAGTATTAGGGTTACCTCTTGAAGTATGCTTGTGATCGAGTCTCTAATTGAAGAGACCTCCTGTCTCGAGTCCGATCCGACGGAGGAGACGCTTGCGAGTGTGTTGATGAAACATGTGCTCCTAGCAATCCATGTTGATGATCCAAGTGGCGGATCTCCTGATCTCGACATATGAGATCTGACATCTTCTTCATGAGCGAGGCACAACGAAGGAAATGGTGATCCACAAGTAAACAGTACGGCAGCATAACGACGATGCTGCTGCGATGGAGACTCTCTCTAGGGCATCCATGGTGGACGACCATATGAGAGAGAGAGAGATGAAGTAGGCGTATAGAGAGAATGCGAGAGAGAGAGAGAGAGCATATTTTGTAAAACTTAAGAAGAGCAAGGGGTGCCCTTCTACTTATAATACTTTGAGATCCATGGATCTCAATCCATGGACAACACAAATCCAATGGCTCACATTATTTTGTGTTTCTTTTAATGGTCATGATCTTGTTGTTAAAAACACAACAATAATTAGTTTAATTAAATCAAATATATATATTGAATATAATTTGATTCATATTATATCAATCTTCATTGGAGAAATAGGAAGGAGGCAAGCCTCCTTCCATAAGGATGGTGGACGACCACCACATTCCTTATAGAAATTGTGTCCATCCACTCTTCCTATTTGGATGTGGATCTCTCTTCCTTATTACATGAGATTGCATTATCACATGATTCTCTCCAAGATTTGCAACAACTTTTGTTGCAAATTATTTCAGAAAAATAAATCCAATTTATCTTGTGAACATTGCAATCATGCCATTGGAAATTTGTGAATCATATTCACAACCCAAAATAAAATGTAAATTACATTTTCAATTTATTGTACAATGTGAATCCAATTGACATGAACATTTAATTAACAAATGTAAATTACAAATAGCTCTCTCTTATATATTATAAATCACATTTATAATATACATATGATTAATATGGATAGTGCTATCCACATTAGTCATATCCATTAAATTTATATCACATTTAATCATCTTGGATCTCTATTCTCATGTGCCCAAATAATATGAATCATATTCACATTATTCACAGCTTTGATAATTAAATCGCATTTAATTATCTAAGATAACTCTCTTTATAATATGAATCAAACTCATATTATTCATATTATTAAATCACCTTTAATTATCCAATTTCTCAATGCTCAGATACATATATCAACAATGGAATTATCCATGAACTCTTTCAAGGATAATGCGCTTTCTCTGTGAGTACTTAGAGATAAGGACATGTCGATTGTATTGTTACAGGTATAGTGACTTGAATATTGACATCACATCTCAAATCTAGATCTTGCGGACCTTCCATAGATGCTTGATTAAATCAAGGCCGTAGATCCACTCTTCTCATTGTATCTAAATCACATTCAGATCACGTTCAACACTTGGACCAAGATTAGATTACTTCTCTACAGAGAGGAGTCACTAAAATCCAGACTCGTTTCATCACTCCCTAGGAATGGAAGCATCATGGTTATACAATCGTTTATGATCACATCACCCTCGGGTATTCCTAATACCTATACATCCTGCATATTGGAAGACCAAGAATAATCCCAAAGTATAAAATCAATTTTACACTGTCTACTTCAAAGATTTATCATTAAGTTTCTTATTCGATCATTGGGAGTCAGTATCGATCATATACTTTCAAAAGCATATATCATACCTAGGTGTTGATCATATACTTTCCAAAAGCATATATCAATCCCTACAAATTTAGTCAAGCTTCCAAAACGAGATGACCGCACACAGAATTTGATTCTTCCCAATATCTCATGAGTGAGCTCATATCTTCTGGTTCAGTAATGAACCTATATGATCCTTTTGAGAGATCATACTACTCATATGTCCTTGTATGCACACCAGCGCACCGGTGTATAGACCTTGATTATATCATCAACCTATTGGTCTGCCAAATGTACATACTTAGACATATAGTAACACATCTGTCTCCGGTCAGAGGATGCGTGCCTATATCATGACAACATACGACATAGAACTTTGGTTATCTCAATCTCGTTAAGTCAAACCTTTGACCTAACTTATCTAACACCTCCGAATCTCTATTTCTATACAGATGACCTGCATTAAGAGGTCAGTTAGATATCAACCTTCAGAGAAAGGATTGCCATCTCCTTCTCAGACTGGAGATCATCTCTTAATAATCATTTGATGGTACTTGATGCATCCTTAATCTAACTCTTTAGATATTAATCCAAGCATCAACCTCTATGATTCAATAATTGAATCAACAGTTGTATGATTATTAAGATGGCCATGGTACATAAACCTAATTGTACTAAGGGACCTATTATGAAAATTAGTTATTCGTCATTTCAGATCAGGGAATGATATTTGCAATAATATTTATTGCACAATGGCTCGCCGTAGGCTCGCTTGTCCAACAATCTTCCACTAGCCCAAAGAGCCATTAATGGGCTAATCTTTAAAACCCGCATCCATGTGACAATCATAGGTTATTTAGGAAAATAGCTAGGTATGATGATCGGTCACTCTGTTCCCGATTGACTATGCCAAGTCCTTTTACGACACTTGCATATCTCCCAGTAACAGTGCTCACATCCAATGCGAATGTTGCATCTATGCAACCAATACTCAATTTTGTTAAAGAACTTATAGTGTCCTTGACACTAATGCTCTATAATTATTATAACCAGTATGTCATAATCCTTATTAGAATACCTTATTCCCGGAGATCATTATCTCCTATGGTATCCACAGTTAAGACATTTTAGATCTCTATCTATAAATTCGTAAGCTCTTGAAGATAAGACTTTGAGATCACTATCTCAAAAAGTATTGTCATCTTTGAAATATTATTATTACTGCAATCAAATGTTTTATCTCCATAGTATGATTAGCAACAATCTACTACACCCATTGCATGGCAGACATCTGGCTTTCGTACATATCTAGTATACACTCGACTTCTCGTAACTGATGCACAAGGGCAAGCAGTTTTAGCATTCACATCCTCAACTCTTTGAGGTGTTATCCCTTTAGATTGTTCAGTGCCATATCTTGAAGGAAAGGAAGCCTTACTTGGATTTTCCAAATTGGAATATATCACCGGTGTACCATTTAATGTAACAGTCCCAATACCCTCTTCTCTTTGCTTCTGAACACTTTCAGAACTAAGATCCAATAGGTATCCATGAGATCACATCTCAATGCATTGAATAGACCGTCAAAAAAACACTTATTATTATCCTTATATCATTCCAAATGATTAGGATATTATCTACATTTAGCACGATGCGGTTCATCAAGATTCTACCTGAAACCATAACATTTATGATTCCATCAAATCTAATGTTCCAACTACAAGAAGCTTATTTGATTCCATAGATGGAGTTTTTCAGCTTGCACACCTTTCTTTCCTTAACCATGAAGCCATGGGTTGCTTCATGTGAATGTCCTTAGGGAGGTATTCACGGAGAAATGCAATATTGACTTTCATATTAAAGATGGCAAGTCAAGTTGTATAGCTATAGTTAGCAATATTCTGATGGGTTCAAGCATGGTCACTAAAGAGCAAGTCTCATCGCAAGCGATCTCTTCTCTTCATTGTGTATCTTGAGGATACAAGCTGTGCTTCGAAAGTCTCTACTTTCTCATCAGGTTCCCTCTTTCTCTTGAAGATCCATTTACACCATGATGGTCTTACCCATTGATGAATCCACGATTCATCATCTTAATATCTTGATCTTAGCAAAATCCCCAAGTAAAATCCCAAATAAATGTCCATAAAATCAATAAACTAATAAAATATCTCTTGTAAATAAAACTCACTAATTATTGTATATTAGATTGTACAAAATAAATTACACATAAAAAGCCGCAAAATCACAGGAGTCTTATACATGTAAATAGCCCAAAACTTCATGTATTTTAAATAATTTTATTTCAACTCCTTTTTGCCTAATTCTTTCTCTAACTTGTTTATAAAAATGTATATAAAAATAAAAAAAATACAAAATAAATTTTACCTTAAATAAATGCTCCTAGATCCCAAAGAGAAAAAGCCGTAAAGTCCAACTTCCAAGCCAAATTCCCGCTCCGTCTGAACTCCAAATTCACCAAACTACTTTTAAAGTTCAAGCTAGAAAATTATCTATCCAATGGAAGTGGTTTCATTAAAATCAGAGATCATTTGCAAAAGTTGGGTTTTGGGACCTAGATGTACATTGTATATTATGTATATATTCGTTCTTTATTCATTTTTTATTTTTTCTTTCCTAATTATTAAAAATATAAAAAAATTATGGTTGTGTTGTATTTTGATTATACTATTTTACTGTATTTTTCCGTTGTAAATATCTCTTATTAAAAAGATAAAAAAATACAAATTAGAAAAGTAAATAAAAATTGTACATGGTGTTTTGTCTTCTTTTGTAAATTCTCCACTATTTCTCTTCTCTTTTTATTTTATTGTATTTAAAGTACCTACTTTATTTATTTATTTATTTATTATTTAATTTCCATTCTCTACAATAACCACCAATTCAACTCCATTATTCCACCATTTTTCCCAACTTCCCATTCAACTCCATTAATAATACAACCTCCCATTCAACTCCACCACTTTAATAACCTCTCATTCCATCATCTTTATATACATGTCATTCTCCTCATTTTTGCCTTCGATCCATCTTTATGTGAGGAGAGGCTAGTTCCTAGAGTTGAATCGGTGACAGCGACGCAACCGCGGTCGAGCGACGACGGCCCTTTCGCCGGTGAGATCCATTGGCTTTTTGGCCAACATCGCACCACATACGTACGTTGCTCGAGATCATCGCTCGCCGGTGATTTGAGCGAAGACCGTGCTCTCGTGAGAACTGCATAGACGACGACATTCATTGTAAGTATTTTTCTCTATTCATTTTATCATCGTTGTTGTTTTTGCATTTTTTATATCACATCAAATTCACCACATTTTTTTTATCTTTTACATGTCATCAACATCATATCATTATCTTCACCACCACCATCACACCATCATTTTTCCCCATTTGTTTAGTTCCTCATCACCACCAATCCATCTTATTTCTTTAATCTTATTCCCTGTTTAAAAAAATTAAAAAAATTAAAAAAATTAAAACAAAAAAGAGATTTTATTACAGCAGAAAAAGGAATTCAAAAAAAATAAAAAAAATAAAAAAATAGGCGGCGGAGGTTGCCGACCCTCCCAGCAGCCGCCGGCCACCCCCACCGCCGCTTCACCCCTCTTCCACGCCAGCGGCAGCGTCGCCAGCCATCCTCGCGGCCGCACCGCCAACTGCGGCCGCGCCGCCACCTCTCCCTGCGGCCCGCACCCTCCTCCAGCCATCTCCAGGCCCGCCGACCGCTCTCCCCCCTCCGCCTTTCAGCCGCCTCCCACGCCGACCATCGCGGCTGCCATGCTGCCTTCCTCGCGGCCAGGCGTGGCCACGCACCCCCTCCCCCTTTGGGTTTTTCTCCCACGAAGAAGAAGGTGGAATCTTTTCTTTATTTTTTTATTGTAAAAATTGCCGAACTTCCTTTATAATTTCTATAATTACAGAATGGTCCATGTACATATTTTTGATTTAAATATTATTTTCTGAGTTTGCACCAATACCCCTATGTTTGTATGTTGATTTGGATACCTGTTATGCATCTTTATATTCAACGAAAAATGCTTTCATGTTGAGCAACTAATTCTCTACATTGTGGATATTTATTTATTATTTTGTTGTATTTGGGTAATTAATTAGAATTGTTCAACTGAAATATTGCATATTTTACCCAATCAGTGATCTTAAATTCATATCTCACACACCATTGCTCTAAAAATCCCACAAAAATTAGGAATGATGCCTTGATAAGTGATTAACTTATTATCCAAATGTCATCTAAAATGGAGTTGTCATGTGCCCGAAATAAATTGTAGAGTGATTTTAGTATTTGATTTTTAATTAAATCCACAGACATCCTTTTTGCAAAATTTCAAGTCTCCTGGATATCATATGAAAACATCTTTTTGAGATAATTTACACTCTGATTAACTTGCTATTGTGGATTAATTATAAATTATTTACTCACTTTCTCTCTAATTTCACTAAAAAATCCATAAAAAAAATCATAACTTGTCAAAAAATTCCAAAATAATTACTGTAGCTTCCTTGCATCATGTTTATATTCCAGTAATTTTTCATAATTTTTGCTTACTGGTTGTGTGAAAAATTGCGAAAAACCCCATAAAAAGTGTACATTTTTAGTTGTTGCATTTTAACCCATAAAATTCCAAAAAAAGTACCTTGCATTGATCTCCGGATTAGGACTCTAGGAAAAATATAATTTTGGTTAAATTGGATTATTTTGACATTAAAATTAATTTGACCTTGTTGTATGCTTTCTTAGTGTCGTAATTCACTTGCATTTGCTTTTCACCTTTGTTTTTGCATTAAAAAGATTAAAAAATATACCGCTTGGAAATCTAGATCTAAGTTTTCAAATTAAAACCAAGTTATTCCTTTGCCTCCCTGTGTTCGATCTCGGACTTGCCCGGGATATAAATTAAGCCGAGACACTCTTCACGGAGATCCTTCTCTCAATTCTGACCGAATCGCTAAGTACACGTACTACAACGTGACCGAATTATACATCGTATTTAGCGGCTCGTCAGATGGCGCCGTTACCGGGGAGGCAAACGGCTTAGGGATTAATTTAAAAATTTGGATTTAGATTTTTTCTACTCGAGTAGTCTGACCCCCGAGCCACTTGTATTTATTCCATTTTTTGCAATTATTTCTCTTCATATTTTTGTATATATCTTGTTGTTTATCTCTGTTATATAAATCTCATTTTCCTTGCGAGGGCCCGGTGGACTTGGAGTACATCGGAGGTCGACGGACGCGACGCACGCCGACTGCTGAAGGGCTAGGAAAAGCAATTTATTTTTTGAGAGAAATTTTGTAAATTTTTGTAATTATTTTATTGTAATTATTTAGGTAGCTTGCTCATTTACAACGGCTCTTGTTTGAGATCTCGCGCGTGTAAAAAGACTTAGGCATTATTTGTGGTGTGTCAAGCCTGTTTCACTCTCTGGTGAGGGTAGGGCTTGACTTGAGTGGCGAAATTTAGGATTAGGCACATGGTAGTATAGAATCAAATTTGTTTGTGCCCATCGTAAATTAGGCCACACATATCTTAGAAGATTCACTTATCTGATAAGATTCATAATGAGACGCACATAGACACGTACTACTTAGCTCAAAATCAAATCAATTCTTCCCCGCTAATAGTATACTGTTTAGGTGCGGTTCTCTCGATCTGCATGCATTTAGTGTAATATTTTTAAATTTTGTTTTGCATAACACATGAAGAGTGCTGGGATTCACTATAAGTATACCTTCTTCTGAGCACGCATCATAGTTTCTCATTTGCATTCTGATTTCCGATTCCCCTCTTGTTTTACAACTTAAGGTCAAAAGGAAATTGGGACTGAACGGTAGACGTGCTTGTTTGTTCACATAAATTTCAAGTGATAACCTAACTCTAAAAATTGGGACTGAATTGAGCAGGTTGATTTAATTAATTGGAATAAAAGAACCCTTGTTCTTGGGTGCATAAAGCCCTCATTGTTTGTTTTACCTGCAAGTGAGAGAGACGACCCTAGGATAGAGCCAAGTCTGGATTTCTTACTTACTACTGGTTCTTTATTTTTAGGCGATTAGCTACTTTTCAGTGAGGATTTACGGGTAGCCGGTAAACGGTCCGGACTTCCTTAGCAGAGTGCGAGGTTTAGAGGATGCGTTAGTCCTCAAGGAACGGGTAGCCGTATTTATACGGTCCGTACTTACTCCTATACTGGATGAAAGTAGGTCAAACTAGTCGTAAGAACCGGGCCAATCTGTAGGAAAATACGGGCACCTAACTGCTCGTTGATCTTTCCAAGATTGTATTCTCACCAACTAAAATTGACCAGATAATTCGGCCGAACTCTTACGGCCATCACATGTTGAGTTGGTGAAATTGAGGGTTTGAATTGTGTTTGTATTGTGTGAGTTCACTCCGCACATTTTACGTGCACCGTAGAACTAGTGCATCATTGACTATCGTGATCTAATCGGTTCTTTTGACATCGAAGATGACTGATTGGGGGGATATTTATTCGGACTTTGCGAACCTCTCGTTGAACCCTTCAAAAAGTATGTCTTCAAAGGTCCAAGCGCAACTTGGACCAACCTGGACTCATGACCCTCTTGAGCCCAGGATCACTCACTCTCGGGATGGTTACTCTCAAACCATTCCATTTCTCTCTTCCCACCTCACCGAGGAAGACCATCGTCTCGGTGAGAATATCTTGATTCATAAATCCTCTTCTAATCCAGAACACCTTGCTGATTCAGGACTTAAAGAAGATTCAAGTAAAATGCCAAAGAAGAAAGAAGAGGAAGAAGAGAACCATGAAGACCCAATGAGAATGATACTTGCCCGATTAGCTGCATCTGAGCAGCAACATGCATTACTGAGAGCTCAGTTAGGACAGTTAAATGTTGGGGTCGAATCACCAATGGATGCGGCATATAGCCCCGGACAATATCAAATTCATAACTACTTGAGTCCGGCCGAACCCACTGTTGACTTTGAATTGAAGCTGCATTTTCTGAACTTGCTGCCACATTTTGATGGGAATGCTTCTAAGGAGCCATATGCATTCCTAAGGGACTTTGAGCTCTTCTGTGCTAACCTCAAACATAATAATGTTAACCAGGATTATATTAGGCTCAAAGCCCTTCCATTTGCCTTGGGTGGAAAAGCCGATTACTGGGTAAAGAATCTTGGAATCATTGTCACCACTTATGCCCAGTTCAATGACCTATTCCTAAAGAAGTTCTACCCTTTGAGTAGAACTAACATGATGAGGATGCGAATTACGAGTTTTTCCCAGTTACCCCATGAAGCCTTCTGTGATGCTTGGGAAAGATTAAAGGACATCCTACAGAAGTGTCCTTGTCACAATTTAGATGATAACATCTTGGTCCAATCATTCTCCACTGGACTCAACCATGAGATGCAGGGTTTAGTGAGCGCTGCCTGTGGAGGCAGCTACACATCACGAGGAGTGGATACCGTCTAGATGGTATTCGAGCAGATGGCTGAAACTAGCCGCTCGCTGATGGCCAGCTGGGCCTATACACCATCCCCTAGTTCACTCTCATTTGGAGGGGGAAAATCAACTATAGTCGATCTCTCTTAGGACGTGATCCCTAGCATGGGACTTCTTGTAGACAAGCTTACTGTAGTCGAGAAGATCGACAGGAGGATTGATGAGTTAGACCAGAGCGTCTCCAAACTTCCAAAATAGATGGAGGAGTTGACTGAGAAGGTATCTAAGATAAGGATACCCGCCGTGATTGCACCCTCTGCTCTCGTATACCGAGTTCACCATGTTCAGGAGCAGTTGGTGTCAGGGCAACCCCAGTCGTGGGAGCAGGACCAATCCTACACCCACTCTTTCCAGCAGCCACCTCCATTAGCAGAGACAGTCCAGGAGGAGCCTCCCCCGATTTGGGAGGTGAATGGGATATGGTATACTCAGGACCCTGCCAGGCAGGGAAGTACGGGAGACCAACAGACCTATCAGCGTCCTCCAACCTTTCACAACACCGCATTCACCTCAACACAACCTCCTTCACAATAGAGCCCTGTATTCCAGCCACCCCAGCAGCAGAGGCAGCAGTACCACCAATATGGTCGACATGGCAATTACCAGACGGGCCAGTAGGGCCCGCAACCCCATCAGCAGCAGCAAAGGCAGTACACTGGCCAGCAGGACCAGTCTTACCATTCTTCTTCCTAATATTATCCACTTCCTTCATCGTCTAGTACCGTGGATATTCAACAGCAGATACTCGACGAGCTACGTTCCTACAGGAACGAGATTTAGGACTTACGGGTGGATGTCAACCGCCTGTCCAGATGGCGAGACGAGCAGACTGCACCCTCTACCTCGATCCTAGCCCAAGTTCAGGCTAACCCCAATAACCTGAACCGTTCTAGTTCCCTGCACCACTTTGGTCAGGTATACTATTCAGTATCTCCTAAATCTGAACATGAGATTCTTTCGTGTGACGAGGCTAACCACATTTCACTCAGGAGCGGAAGGACCGTGGTCGTACCTGATCGGGCGAGGGACACGAGGCGGAGCATCTCTGGAGCTCCACCTGAGGAGTCTTCAGAGGACGAGGAGGAGAGGCATCATATTTCAGAGCCCCATCAGCACCGTTCGAGGATTTCCACTCAGGGAGCCGAGAGGAGGAGGAGAGCGCATATGCAGCATCGTCAGCATGGATATTCTTCTGAGTCTACGGAGGACCTTGCATCTCTGATTGTGGCGGATACCACTCCAGCTTCTATTCCCCAACCTTTAGTAGATAGTTCTGATTTCGATTCCATGTTGCATCAAAAAGATTCTTGTATGAAGAACTCTGTTTCCATTAAGTCAAAGAATGATCTTTCAGTTCATGATTCAGACTCTTCATCCTTTGTTTCCCTAGCTTCAATCCCTTTCCCCCGTGCTCTTACGGCAGGAAAGCGCATCAAAAAGATTCAGAAAGATGACCCCAATATAGCACAGTTTTGTAAAGAAAACATCACAGTTAAGGTAGCATTTGATGAATATGTGGCTAACCATCCTGCCTTCCAAAAATACCTTAAGGTGAGATGCACACCTAGAAGGGTTAGCAGGAAGAAAGATAACCAAAATATAAAGACACATGTATTATTAGTAGCCACAACCTATTGTCTCAAGAAACAGACTTTGCCAAATAAAAAGAGAGACATGGGTGCTCACTATGTGGAGAGTCGTATTAACAACATTGCGTTTGCACGCACACTCTTAGATAACGGTTCTTCGATCAACTTACTCCCCTTAGCATTATATCAGAAATTGGAGTTGGGACCACTTCGTAAATCTAGAGCTTTACTCCAATTTGCAGATCGTTCAGTGAAGAGACCTAAGGGAGAAGTGAAGAACGTCGTTATCTCGATTGAGGGGCAGAACTATCAGGTGGACTTCACAGTCTTGGACATGGAGACCCCCAATCATTGGAGAGAATCTCAGATCATTCTTGGGCGACCCTTCCTTAGGACCGCAGGCGCATCTTTCGATTATGGTACGAGAGTGATGAAGTTCTGTTCTCCAGGTGGAGAAGTGAACCTTGAGATGAAGCAAACCAAGTGTCAGCGACCTGATTCAGAGAGTAGTACAAAGTACTCATCTTCAGAGGCAGATTGCAGTATGATTAGCGCAGTTGGGATTTGGGGACAGATTCCTTCAGGACAGATTGAGACCCTTTCATCTGGACAGGATATAGTGCATGATGCAGTTTGCCAGGTGTTGTCTGATCTTGTTAGAGATGCATCAACCTATTATCATGATGACATAGAGATCCATCAGGATCTGTCAGTTCCATTTGGAACAATCATGGGACATAGATGACGAGTCGGACGTGTCTTTTGCCGATTGTTTGGATATTTTTGACGATCCGACTCCTGATACTTCTGATTTGGTGGCGAGTACTACTCAGCTTAGCCCACCTTCATACAGCACGGAACCAGATTCAGATTCAGTTCAGCCAGATCTGCTTGATGATACCACATTGCCAGAACTGAAATCACTACCTCCTACACTCAAATATGCCTTTCTTGCGTGACATAAAGAGAGATATCCTGTCATCATTAGCTCAGACTTGAATTTAGAACCGGAGTCTAGGTTGTTAGAGGTCTTAGAGAGGAACCGCAAAGCAATAGGTTGGACAGTGTCGGATCTTGTGGGCATCAACCCCGCTCTCTGCTCGCACCACATTTTTACTGAGGATAATGTGAGACCTTCCCGTGAATTTCAGAGGAGACTTAACCCCAATCTACGGGAAGTGGTGAAGAAAGAAATTGAGAAATGGTGCAAAGTAGGGTTTATATACCCTATTTCTAACTCCAAGAGTGTGGCCCCGCTTCATGTTGTCCCGAAAAAGTCGGGAATTCAGATGGTCACCAACAAGGAGGGGGTAGAGATCGCGACACGAGTACCTACGTCGTGGCGTGTTTGTGTTGACTACAGGCGCCTGAATGTCGCGACCAAGAAAGATCACTTTCCCTTGCCTTTTATTGATCAGATCTTGGAGAGACTCACAGGGAAAGAGTTCTTCTATTTTCTTGATGGGTACTTAGGCTACAACCAGGTGGCCATAGCCCCTGAGGACCAGGAAAAGACCACATGTCCATTCGGCACTTATGCTTTCAGGCACAAGCCATTCGGGCTCTGCAATGCTCCGGGCACATTTCAGCGGTGCATGATAGCCATATTTGCTGAGATGGTGGAAGATTTCCTGGAAGTGTTCATGGATGACTTCTCGGTCCATGGTGATTCTTTTGATACATGTCTAGCGCACTTGGACCGAGTCCTCACGAGGTGTAGAGTGGTGAATCTGGTACTCTCCTGGGAGAAGAGTCACTTTATGGTGACGGAGGGTATCGTGTTCGGGTATGTCATCTCCAAAAGGGGAATGTAGGTTGAACCTGCCAAGGTAGAGGTGATCAAGAATCTCGATCCACCTACTAACGTGAAGTCAGTGCGGTCATTCTTAGGGCATGTTGGATTCTATAGGAGATTCATTCAAGATTTTTCAAAGATCGCCCGCCCACTGACTGAGCTCTTAGGGAAAGACACAGAGTTCGTTGTAGATCACAGGTGTCTGGAGGCCTTTGAGCTCTTGAAAAGGAAGATTTGTGCCTCATCTATCCTACAAGCTCCTGACTGGTCTCTCCCCTTTGAGATCATGACTGACGCTTCAGATTTCGCTATAGGAGATGTGTTAGGCTAACGGCGAGAGGGGATTCCATTTGCGATTCACTATGCGAGCAAAATATTAGATCCTACACAGAAAAATTATACAGTGACTGAAAAGGAAATGCTCGCAGTAGTATGGGCCCTCGAGAAGTTCAGATCATATATTTTGGGCTCTAAGGTGACAATTTATACTGATCACACAACCATTCGATACTTAATGGAAAAGAAGGACGCGAAGGCACATCTTCTTAGGTGGATTTAACTCCTCCAGGAATTTGATTTGGAGATTAAAGATAAACCCGGAGTGAAGAATGTTGTGGCTGATCACCTTTCTCGAATTGAACTTAAGGATTCTCCATATCATGAGCGGATTAGAGAGACCTTCCAAGATGAGTCAATTTGTGTTATTGACTCCCTCCCGTGGTATGCCAACATGGTGAACTATCTTGTCTCCAAGCAGGTTCCCCATGGTTGGACTAGGAGCAGCATTGATCGACTGAAGTCGGATTCGAGGAGATACCACTGGGACGATCCTTTTCTTTTCTTTGAAGGACCGGATTGTGTTTGGAGAAGGTGTATTCCTCAGGAGGAATACCAAAGTGTCCTCACATATTGTCATTCACTTGAGGCTGGAGGACACCATTCGGGAAAGAGAACCGCTCACAAAGTACTTCAATGTGGATTGTATTGGTCGACCTTGTTTAGAGATGCCATTGATTTTGTGCGGTTGTGCCCGATTTGTCAATGGATGGGAGGGATAGTTGGACAGAGAGATGAGATGCCTATGCAACCGATGATTATTTGTGATGTTTTTGATGCATGGGGCATAGATTTTATGGGTCCCTTTCCCAACAGCCAAGGACATGAGTACATATTGTTGGCGGTTGATTATCTATCGAGGTGGGTGGAGGCTATCCCAACCCGAACCACAGACATCAAGAATGTATGTAAGTTTATGAGAGACCATATTATTGCTAGGTTCGGGGTGCCAAAAGTTTTGATATCTGATGGGGGTAGCCACTTCATGAACTGGGATATGAGATCTTTAGATAAGGACTATGGATTTGAGCATAGAGTTACTAGTCCTTACCACCCACAGTCCAACGACATGGCAGAGGTTTTGAACAGAGAGGTGAAGAGTATTTTGCAGAAATTGGTTCGTCCCGATAGGAAGAACTGGTCTCAACTCTTGGACCAAGTTCTGTGGGCCTATAGGACAGCCTACAAGACACCATTGGGTACTTCACCATTTAGAATGATCTATGGCAAGCCATGCCATTTGCCCGCAGAATTGATTCATAAATCCGAATGGACAATTAAGAAGATTAACAGGAGTTGTCACCTAGGGAAGCTTTGTCGAGACTTGAACTTGAACGAGCTCGTGGAAATCTGAAACAGGGCATATGAAAACAGTTTTTATAAGGACAAAGTAAAGAGATGGCATGATCAGCACATTAGGTGCAAAGACTTTGTCCCTGGGAAAAAGGTATGGTTGTTCAATGCCAGGTTGAAGATGTTCCATGGGAAGCTCAAATCTAAATGGACGGGTCCCTTTGTGGTTAAGAAAGTGCACGGGAATGGAAGTATAGAGATAACTGATCTCACAGATGGTGCACAATCTCATGTGGTGAATGGACAACTGTTGAAGCATTTTGTTGATTCGAAAGAGCAGTTAGTCCAAGTCGAGGTCATAAACTTCATACAGAGTGAGCACAGAGCAGACACATCTTACTACTCTTCATGAAGATACAGCATCAAGATTCAACATCATAGAAGATTCAATCACTCTCGTACATATTCTCCCTTCTTTGTATATTCTCGAGATCACATCGGTTCTCACACTTACTCTTGTCCTATACTTATGCTGACCAAAGCATAAGTATAGGGGGGACCGATGCCAGCTGTGTGTATATACTCATCATTTATCCTCTTGACCTCATTTGCCCCATTTTTTGCTCTTCTTCTACACTTAGGCTGACCAGAGCCTAAGTACAGGGGGGGCAGATCGACTTCTATACTTTTTTTTATTATTTTAGCTTTCCTACGCTTAGTACGAGCTATGTGTTTTTGTCACCTAGTGCCATGAGGACATAGCACAAGCTAAGTATAGGGGGTTGTGTATATATTACATATATATTTTACCCATAGCTTGTACTTTTACATATATATTACATATATATTTTACCCGCCGGCCGCCCCCCAGCAGGGACGCCGCGCTCCATCGCGCTGCAGCAGCACCGCGCGGCCGCGCGCGTGCGGTCCTCCGCGTCCTTCTCCCCTCAGCTCGCCGCCGCCGCCGCCCCCAGCGGACCGCACCCTCCTCCACATCTCCGTGGCCGATCTCCCGCCGCCGTCGCCCTCAGCGGACCGCGCCCACACCCCACTGCCGTACGGCACCGTCGTGGGGCACCGCCGCCCCTCACGCCGCTGCCGACACTGAAGCCGCCGTCCTCCCCCTTGTCCCTTTTGGGTTCGTCTTCACCTGCAACGAAGGAAGAAGGTCAATTTGTTTAGTTTTTTTTTATTTTGTAAAAATTGCACCTTTATCTTTTCATGTTTTTATAATTACAAACAAGTCCCTGCACATGCTTTTGTTGTAATTATTTCATTTTCTACTTAGCATGAACACCCCTGTCTTTGTGGATTAATTTGGACCTCATTTATGCATCATTTTGTTCAATGAAAAATGTTTCTGTGATGAGCAACTAATTGTCTACATGCTGAATATTTATTTATATTTTTGTTATATGTGGGTAATTAACTAAAATTGTTCAACTAAAATATTGCATATTTTACCCAATCAGTGCTCTTAAATTTATATCTCACACACGATTGCTCTAAAAATTCCCCAAAAATTAGGAATGATGCCTTGAAAAGTGATTAATTTACTATCCAAATTTTATCCAAAGTGGAGTTGTCTTATGCCTGAAATAATTTGTAGAGTGAATTTAGTATTTGATTTTTAATTAAATCCACGTATATCCTTTTTACAAAATTTCAAATCTCCTGGGTTCTACATGAAAATATATTTTTGGGATAATTCGCACTCTGATTAATTTGATAATATGGATTTATTAGAAATTATTTACTCACTGTCACTCTGATTTTAGTAAAAAATCCATAAAAAATTCATACTTCGTTAAAAAATTCCAAAAAAATTACTGTAGTCTCCTTGCATCATGTTTTATTTCCAGTAATGTTTTCATAATTTGTGCTTACTGTTTGTGTGAGAAATTGCAAAAAAACCCATAAAAAGTGTGTATTTTTCATTGTTGCATTTTAACCCATAAAATTCCAAAAAAATACCTTGCATTCATCTCTGGATTAGGACTCAAGGAAAAATATATTTTGGCTAAATTGGACTATTTTGACATTAAAATTAATTTGGCCTATTGTATGATTTTTTAGTGTCTTGATTCACTTGCTTTTGCATTCTTGTTGCATAAAAAATATAAAAAAAATATCGCATTGGATATCTAGATCTACTTTTTTAAATTAAACCTAAGTTGTTCCTTTGCCTCCCTGTATTCGACCCCGGACTTGCCCGGGATAAAAATTAAGCCGGGACACTCTTCACGGAGATCCTTCTCTCGGTTCTGACCGAATCGCTAAGTACACGTATTACAATGAACACGAATTAATCTTCGTATTTACGACTCGTCAGATGGCGCCGTTGCTAGGGAGGCAAACAACTTAGGGATTAATTTGAAAATTTGGATTTAGATTTTTTCTACTCGGGTAGTCTGACCCCCGAGCCACTTGTATTTATTCCATTTTTTTCAATTATTTCTCTTCATATTTTTGTATATATCTTGTTGTTTATCTCTCTTATATAAATCTCATTTTCGTTGCGAGGGCCTGGTGGACTTGGAGTACAGCGGAGGTCGACGGACGCGACGTGCGCCGACTGTTGAAGGGCTAGGAAAAACAATTTATTTTTTGAGAGAAATTTTGTAAATTTTTGTAATTATTTTATTGTAATTATTTAGGTAGGTTTCTCATTTACAGCGGCTCTTGTTTGAGAGCTCGCATATGTAAAAAGACTTAGACATTATTTGTGGTGTGTCGAGCCTGTTTCACTCTCCGGTGAGGGTGGGGCTCGACTTGAGTGGCGAAATTTAGGATTAGGCACACGGTAGTATAGAATTAAATTTATTTGTGCCCATCGTAAATTAGGCCACACATATCTTAGAAGATTCACTTATCTGATAAGATTCATAATGAGACGTACATAGACACGTACTACTTAGCTCAAAATCAAATCAATTCTTCCCCGCTAATAGTATATTGTTTAGGTGTGGTTCTCTCAATCTGCATGCATTTAGTGTAATATTTATAAATTCTGTTCTGCATAACGCATGAAGAGTGCTGGGATTCACTGTAAGTATACCTTCTTCAAAGCATGCATCATAGTTTCTCGTTTGCATTCTGATTTCTGATTACCCTCTTGTTTTACAACTTAAGGTCAAAAGGAAATTGGGACTGAACGGTAGACGTGCTTGTGTGTTCACATAAATTTCAAGTGATAACCTAACTCTAAATATTGGGACTGAATTGAGCAGATTGATTTAATTAATTGGAATAAAAAGAACCCTTGTTCTCCGGTGCATAAAGCCCTCATTGTTTGTTTTACCTGCAAGTGAGAGAGAGACGACCCTAGGATAGAGCCAAGTCCGGATTTCTTACTTACTACTGGTTCTTTATTTTTAGGCGATTAGCTACATTTCAGTGAGGATTTACGGGTAGCCGGTAAACGATCCGGACTTCCTTAGCAGAGTGGGAGGTTTAGAGGATGCGTTAGTCCTCAAGGAACGGGTAGCCGTATTTATACGGTCCGTACTTACTCCTATACTGGCTGAAAATAGGTCAAACTAGTCGTAAGAATCAGGCCAGTCTGTAGGAAAATACAGGCACCTAACAGCTCGTTAATCTTTCCAAGATTGTATTCTCACCAACTAAAATTGACCAGATAATTCGGCCGAAATCTTACGGCCATCACCTGTTGAGTTGGTGAAATTGAGGGTTTGAATTGTGTTTGTATTGTGTGAGTTCACTCCGCACATTTTATGTGCACCGTAGAACTAGTGCCTCATTGACTATCGTGATCTAATCGGTTCTTTTGACATCGAAGATGACTGATTGGGGGGATATTTATTCGGACTTTGCGAACCTCTCGTTGAACCCTTCAAAAAGTACGTCTTCAAAGGTCCAAGCGCAACTTGGACCAACCTGGACTCATGACCCTCTTGAGCCCAGGATCACTCACTCTCGGGATGGTTACTCTCAAACCATTCCATTTATCTCTTCCCACCTCACCAAGGAAGACCATCGCCTCGGTGAGAATATCTTGATTCATAAATCCTATTCTAACAAGTAAAATGCCAAAGAAGAAAGAAGAGGAAGAAGAGAACCATGAAGACCCAATGAGAATGATACTTGCCCGATTAGCTGCATCTGAGCAGCAACATGCATTACTGAGAGCTCAGTTAGGACAGTTAAATGTTGGGGTCAAACCACCCATGGATGCGGCGTATAACCCCGGCCAATATCAAATTCATAACTACTTGAGTCTGGCCGAACCCACTGTTGACTTTGAATTGAAGCTGCATTTTCTGAACTTGCTGCCACATTTTGATGGGAATGCTTCTAAGGTGCCATATGCATTCCTAAGGGACTTTGAGCACATCTGTGCTAACCTCAAACATAATAATGTTAGCCAGGATTATATTAGGCTCAAAGCCCTTCCATTTGCCTTGGGTGGAAAAGCCGATTACTGGGTAAAGAATCTTGGAATCATCGTCACCACTTATGCCCAGTTCAAGGACCTATTCCTAAAGAAGTTCTACCCTTTGAGTAGAACAAACATGATGAGGACGCGAATTACGAGTTTTTCCCAGTTACCCCATGAAGCCTTCTGTGATGCTTGGGAAAGATTCAAGGACATCCTGCAGAAGTGTCCCTGTCACAATTTAGATGATAACTTCTTGGTCCAATCATTCTTCACTGGTCTCAACCCTGAGATGCAGGGTTTAGTGAGCGCTGCCTGTGGAGGCAGTTACACATCACGAGGAGCGAATACCGTCTGGATGGTATTCGAGCAGATGGCTGAAACTAGCCGCTCACAGATGGCCAGCAGGGCCTATACACCATCCCACAGTTCACTCTCATTTGGAGGGGGGAAATCAGCTATTGTCGATCTCTCTCAGGACGTAATCCCTAGCATGGGACTTCTTGCAGACAAGCTTACTGTAGTCAAGAAGATCAACAGGAGGATTGATGAGTTAGACCGGAGCGTCTCCAAACTTCCAAAACAGATGGAGGAGTTGACTGATAAGGTATCTAAGATAAGGATACCTGCCGTGATTGCACCCTCTGCTCCCGTATACCGAGTTCACCATGTTCAGGAGTAGTTGGTGTCAAGGCAACCCCAGCCGTGGGAGCAGGACCAATCCTACACCCACTCTTTCCAGCAGCCACCTCCATTAGCAGAGACAGTCCAGGAGGAGCCTCCCCGGGTTTGGGAGGTGAATGGGATATGGTATACTCAGGACCCTGCCAGGCAGAATAGTACGGGAGACCGACAGACCTATCAGCGTCCCCCGACCTTTCACAACACCGCATTCACCTCCGCACCATCTCCTTCGCAGCAGAGCCCTGTATTCCAGCCACCCCAGCAGCAGAGGCAGCAGTACCAGCAGTATGGCCGACAGGGCCATTACCAGACGGGCCAGCAGGGCCCGCAACCCCAGCAGCAGCAGCAGAGGTAGTACACTGGCCAGCAGGGCCAGTCTTCCCGTTCTTCTTCCCAGTCTTATCCACTTCCTTCATTGTCTAGTCTCGTGGATATTCAGCAGCAGATACTCGACGAGCTACGTTCCTACAGGAACGAGATTCAGGACTTACGGGTGGATGTCAACCGCCTGTCCAGATGGCGAGACGAGCAGACTGCACCCTCTACATCAATCCCAGCCCAAGTTCATGCTAACCCCAATAGCCTGAACCGTTCTAGTTCTCAGCAGCACTTTGGTCAGGTATACTATTCAGCATCACCTAAATCTTAACATGAGATTCTTTCGTGTGACGAGGCTAACCACATGTCACTCAGGAGCGGAAGGACCATGGTCTTACCTGACCGGGCGAGGGACACAAGGAGGGGCATCTCTGGAGCTCTACCTGAGGAGTCTTCAGAGGACGAGGAGGAGAGGCATCATATTTCAGAGCCCCATCAGTACCATTCGAGGATTTCCACTCAGGGAGCCGAGAGGAGGAGTAGAGCGCGTATGCAGCATCGTCAGCATGGATATTCTTCTGAGTCTACGGAGGACCTTGCATCTCCGGTTGTGGCGGATACCACTCCAGCTTCTATTCCACAACCTTTAGTAGATAGTTTTGATTTCGATTCCATGTTGCATCAAAAAGATTCTTGTATGAAGAAATCTTTTTCCGTTAAGTCAAAGAATGATCTTTCAGTTCATGATTCAGACTCTTTATCCTCTGTTTCCCTAGCTTCAATCCCTTTCCCCCGTGCTCTTACGGTAGGAAAGTGCATCAAAAAGATTCAGAAAGATGACCCCGATATGGCACGGTTTTGTAAAGAAAACATCACAGTTAAGGTACCATTTGATGAATATCTGGCTAACCATCCAGCCTTCCAAAAATACCTTAAGGTGAGATGCACACCTAGAAGGGTTAGCAGGAAGAAAGATAACCAAAATATAAAGACACATGTATTATTAGTAGCCACAACCTATTGTCTCAAGAATCAGACTTTGCCAAAGAAAAAGGGAGACATGGGTGCTCACTATGTGGAGAGTCGTATTGACGACATTGCGTTTGCACGCACACTCTTAGATAACGGTTCTTCGATCAACTTACTCCCCTTAGCATTGTATCAGAAATTGGAGTTGGGACCACTTCGCAAATCTAGAGCTTTACTCCAATTTGCAGATCGTTCAGTGAAGAGACCTAAGGGAGAAGTGAAGAACGTCGTTATCTCGATTGAGGGGCAGAACTATCAGGTGGACTTCACAGTCTTGGACATGGAGACCCCCAATCATTGGAGAGAATCTCAGATCATTCTCGGGCGACCATTCCTTAGGACCGCAGGCGCAACTTTCGATTATGGTACAGGAATGATGAAGTTCCGTTCTCCAGGTGGAGAAGTGAACCTTGAGATGAAGCAAACCAAGTGTCAGCGACCTGATTCAGAGAGTAGTACAGAGTACTCATCTTTAGAGGCAGATTGCAGTATGATTAGCACAGTTGGGATTTGGGGACAGATTCCTTCAAGACAGATTGAGACCCTTTCATCTGGAGAGGATATAGTGCATGATGTAGTTTGCCAGGTGTTGTCTGATCTTGTTAGAGATCCATCAACCTATTCTCATGATGACATAGAGATCCATCAGGATCTGTCAGTTCCATCCTCTTTGGAACAATCATGGGACATAGATGACGAGTCGGACGTGGCTTTTGCCGATCGTTTGGATATTTTTGATGATCCGACTCCCGATACTTCTGATTTGGTGGTGAGTACTACTCAGCTTAGCCCACCTTCATACAACACAGAACTAGATTCAGATTCAGTTCAGCCAGATCTGCTTGATGACAACACATTGCCAGAACTGAAATCACTACCTCCTACACTCAAATATGCCTTTCTTGCATGACCCAAAGAGAGATATCCTGTCATCATTTGCTCAAACTTGACTTTAGAACAGGAGTCTAGGTTGTTAGAGGTCTTAGAGAGGAACCGCAAAGCAATAGGCTGGACAGTATCGGATCTCGTTGGCATCAACCCCGCTCTCTGCTTGCACCGCATTTTTACTGAGGATAATGTGAGACCTTCCTGTGAATTTCAGAGGAGATTTAACCCCAATCTACGGGAAGTGGTGAAGAAAGAAATTGAGAAATGGTGCAAAGCAGGGTTTATATACCCTATTTCTGAATCCAAGTGGGTGGCCCCGCTTCATGTTGTCCCGAAGAAGTCGGGAATTCAGATGGTCACCAACGAGGAGGGGGTAGAGATCACGACACGAGTACCTACGTCGTGGCGTGTCTGTGTTGACTACAGGCGCTTGAATGCCGCGACCAAGAAAGATCACTTTCCCTTGCCTTTTATTGATCAGATCTTGGAGAGACTCGCAGGGAAAGAGTTCTTCTGTTTTCTTGATGGGTACTCAGGTTACAACCAGGTGGCCATAGCCCCTGAGGACCAGGAAAAGACCACATTCACATGTCCATTCGACACTTATGCTTTCAGGGGCATGCCATTCGGGCTCTGCAATGCCCCGAGCACATTTCAGCGGTGCATGATAGCCATATTTGCCGAGATGGTGGGAGATTTCCTGGAAGTGTTCATGGATGACTTCTCGGTCCATGGTGATTCTTTTAATACATGTCTAGCGCACTTGGACCGAGTCCTCACGAGGTGTAGAGAGGTGAATCTGGTACTCTCCTGGGAGAAGAGTCACTTTATGGTGACGAAGGGTATCGTGTTGGGGCATGTCATCTCCAAAAGGGGAATGGAGGTTGACCCTGCCAAGGTGGAGGTGATCAAGAAGCTCGATCCACCTACTAACGTGAAGTCAGTGCGGTCATTCTTAGGGCATGTTGGATTCTATAGGAGATTCATTCAAGATTTTTCAAAGATTGCCCGCCCACTGATTGAGCTCTTAGGGAAAGACACAGAGTTCGTTGTAGATCACAGGTGTCTGGAGGCCTTTGAGCTCTTAAAAAGGAAGATTTATTCCTCGCCTATCTTACAAGCTCCTGACTGGTCTCTCCCCTTTGAGATCATGATTGCCGCTTCAAATTTCGCTATAGGAGTTGTGTTAGGCCAACGACGAGAGGGTATTCCGTTTGCGATTCACTATGCGAGCAAAATATTAGATCCTACATAGAAAAATTATACAGTGACTGAAAAGGAAATGCTCGCAGTAGTATGGGCCCTCGAGAAGTTCAGATCATATATTTTGGGCTCTAAGGTGATAATTTATACTGATCACACAACCATTCGATACTTAATGGAAAAGCAGGACGTGAAGGCATGTCTTCTTAGGTGGATTTTACTCCTCCAGGAATTTGATTTAGAGATTAAAGATAAACCTTGAGTGAAGAATATTGTGGCTGATCACCTTTCTCGAATTGAACTTAAGGATTCTCCTGATCATGAGCGGATTAGAGAGACCTTTCCAGATGAGTCAATTTGTGTTATTGGCTCCCTCTCGTGGTATGCCAACATGGTGAACTATCTTGTCTCCAAGCAGATTCCCCATGGTTGTACTAGGAGCAGCATTGATCGACTGAAGTCGGATTCGAGGAGATACCACTAGGACGATCCTTTCCTTTTCTTCGAAGGACCGGATTGTGTTTGGAGAAGGTGTATTCCTCAGGAGGAATACCAAAGTGTCCTCACATATTGTCATTCACTTGAGTCTGGAGCACACCATTCGGGAAAGAGAACCACTCACAAAGTACTTCAATGTGGATTGTATTGGCCGACCTTGTTTAGAGATGCCATTGATTTTGTGCGGTCGTGCCCGATTTGTCAAAGGATGGGAGGGACAGTAGGACAGAGAGATTAGATGCCTATGCAACTGATGATTATTTGTGATATTTTTGATGCATGGGGCATAGATTTTATGGGTCCCTTTCCCAATAGCCAAGGACATGAGTACATATTGTTGGCGGTTGATTATCTATTGAGGTGGGTGGAGGCTATCCCAACCCGAACCGCAGACAGCAAGACTGTCTGTAAGTTTGTGAGAGACCATATTATTGCTAGGTTTGGGGTGCCAAAAGTTTTGATATCTGATGGGGGTAGCCACTTCGTGAACCGGGATATGAGATCTTTAGCTAAGGACTATGGATTTGAGCATGGAGTTACTAGTCCTTACCACCCACAGTCCAACGGCATTGCAGATGTTTCGAACAGAGAGATGAAGAGTATTTTGCAGAAAATGGTTCGTCCCGATAGGAAGAACTGGTCTCAACTCTTGGACCAAGTTCTGTGGGCCTATAGGACAGCCTACAAGACACCATTGGGTACTTCACCATTTAGAATGATCTATGGCAAGCCATGCCATTTGCCCGCAGAATTGATTCATAAATCCGAATGGGCAATTAAGAAGATTAACTGGAGTTGTCACCTAGGGAAGCTTTGTCGAGACTTGAACTTGAACGAGCTCGTGGAAATCCGAAACAGGGCATATGACAACAGTTTGATTTATAAGGACAAAGTAAAGAGATGGCATGATCAGCACATTAGGTGCAAAGACTTTGTCCCTGGGCAAAAGGTATGGTTGTTCAATGTCAGGTTGAAGATGTTCCATGGGAAGCTCAAATCTAAATGGACGGTCCCTTTGTGGTTAAGAAAGTGCACGAGAATGGAAGTGTAGAGATAGTTGATCTCACAGATGGTGCACAATCTCATGTTGTGAATGGACAACTGTGAAGCATTTTGTTGATTCGAAAGAGCAGTTAGTCCAAGTCGAGGTCATCAACTTCATACAGAGTGAGCACAGAGCAGATACATCTTATTACTCTTCATGAAGATGTAGCATCAAGATTCAACATCTTAGAAGATTCAATCACTCTTGTACATATTCTCCCTTCTTTGTATATTCTCAAGATCACATCGGTTCTCACACTTACTCTTGTCCTATACTTATGCTGACCAAAGCCTAAGTATAGGGGGGACCGATGCCATCCATGTGTATATACTCATCATTTCTCCTCTTGACCTCGTCCGCCCCATTTTTTGCTCTTCTTCTACACTTAGGCTGACCAGAGCCTAAGTATAGGGAGCGGATCGATTTTTATACTTTTTTTATTATTTTAGCTTTCCTACGCTTAGTACAAGCTATGTCTTTTTGTCACCTAGTGCCATGAGGACATAGCACAAGCTAAGTATAGGGGGTGTGTATATATTACATATATACTTTACCCATAGCTCGTACTTTCACGTATTTTTTGTATATATTATACAATAATTATGGGGTGGGTAAAAAATCTATAAAAAAACCTTTTCAAAAAAAATTCTTCTTAAAAAAAACTTTTCACAAAAAAAGTCCTTTCTTATCTACCTATCTTTTTCAAAAAAAACTCTTGAAAAAAAAGCAAAACTTTTTTAACAAAAAAAAACTTCTTTGCCTTTGTTTGTCAAAAAAACCTTTTTGAAAAAAAAATTCTAAAACTTTTTTTTAAAAAATCAATCAATCATAAAAAAACTAAAAAAACTAACTAATAAGTTGGTTTAATCCCTGACACAATTCACTTTCACACAAGACTAGTGATGTTCAAGAACACTTGGTTTATGAGGTCTTGATATTTTGAGTTAACCAGCCTTAGTCATTAGGGTCTTGGACTTAATTATTCACATTTCCCTAATTTGAAAGATTTGTATGCTATATTGCATGCTTAGTCTCTACCTTAAGAATATGATTAGCACCTCACGTACACGACTTCAGTTATGATGAGATGAGTTGAAATTTCACTTGAGGAACTAGGATGAGGGATTTGAGTTTGGACTTGATTTAATGATGCTCGAGGATGGGATAAAATCAATGAAGGCTTCATGAACCCTGAGTGTCAGCACATTTAGCCAGTATGAGAACAAGGTTCTTGTACTATCTCTTGACATTTACCTTTGTGCCAGGGTGTGATAAAATAAAAAAAATGTTGATCAGTTGGCAGACAACTATAGAGACGGCGGATTGGATGCAAGAAATGGTTTATTCCCTAGGGTTGAGGATCGTGTCCTTAAGAGAGTCTCTTGGACTGGAACCTTGTGTGACGTTGTGACTCTACTCTTGTAATTGCGGTCAACACTTAAAGTCATATCCCTACTATATATGTATACAGAGAGAGTCTAATGATTAGGGAAATTGGGTACCTTTTGACTAGAGCTTGGTTCAGCTTAGAATTTTAGGATCTCTAAAACCGAGAGTTCTTGAACGGATCAAGTCTTGTATTCACATGCACAGTCAGGGGTTAACCCAACTTATTCATTCTTTATTTGCTCGAGGACTAGCAAAGTTTAAGTATAGGGGTGATGAATCCACGATTCATCATCTTAATATCTTGATCTTAGCAAAATCCCCAAGTAAAATCCCAAATAAATGTCCATAAAATCAATAAACTAACAAAATATCTCTTGTAAATAAAACTCACTAATTATTGTATATTAGATTGTACAAAATAAATTACACATAAAAAGCCGCAAAATCACAGGAGTCTTATACATGTAAATAGCCCAAAACTTCATGTATTTTTAATAATTTTATTTCAACTCCTTTTTGCCTAATTCTTTCTCTAACTTGTTTATAGAAATGTATATAACAATACAAAAATACAAAATAAATTTTACCTCAAATAAATGCTCCTAGATCCCACAGAGAAAAAGCCGTAAAGTCCAACTTCCAAGCCAAATTCCTGCTCCGTCTGAACTCCAAATTCATCAAACTCACTTTTAAAGTTCAAGCTAGAAAATTATCTATCCAACGGAATGGTTTCATTAAAATTCAGAGATCATTTGCAAAAGTTGGGTTTTGGGACCTAGATGTACATTGTATATTATGTATATATTCATTCTTTATTCATTCTTTATTTTTTCTTTCCTAATTATTAAAAATATAAAAAAATTATGGTTGTGTTGTATTTTGATTATACTATTTTACTGTATTTTTCCGTTGTAAATATCTCTTATTAAAAAGATAAGAAAATACAAATTAGAAAACTAAATAAAAATTGTACATGGTGTTTTGTTTTCTTTTGTAAATTCTCCACTATTTCTCTTCTCTTTTTATTTTATTGTATTTAAAGTAGCCTACTTTATTTATTTATTTATTATTTAATTTCCATTCTCTACAATAACCACCAATTCAACTCCATTATTCCACCATTTTTCCCAACTTCCCATTCAACTCCATTAATAATACAACCTCCCATTCAACTCCACCACTTTAATAACTTCTCATTCCTCATCTTTATATACATGTCATTCTCTTTATTTTTGCCTTTGATCCATCTTTATGTGAGGAGAGGCTAGTTCCTAGAGTTGAATCGGTGACAGCGACGCAACTGCGGTCGAGCAACGACGACCCTTTCGCCGGTGAGATCCGTTGGCTTTTTGGCCAACATCGCAGCCACATACGTGTGTTGCTCGTGCTCATCGCTCGTCGGCAATTTGAGCGAAGACCGTGCTCTCGTGAGCACTCCATAGGCGATGCATTCATTGTAAGTATTTTTCTCTATTCATTTTATCATCGTTGTTGTTTTTGCATTTTTTATATCACATCAAATTCACCACATTTTTTTATCTTTTACATGTCATCATCATCATATCATTATCTTCACCACCACCATCACACCATCATTTTTTCTCCATTTGTTTAGTTCCTCATCACCACCAATCCATCTTATTTCTTTAATCTTATTCCCTGTTTGAAAAAATAAAAAAATAAAAAAAATTAAAACAAAAAAAGAGATTTTATTACAGCAGAAAAATGAATTCAAAAAAATAAAAAAAAACAAAAAAAATAGGCAGCAGAGGTGGCCAACCCTCCCAGCAGCCGCCGGCCACCCCCACCGCCGCTTCACCCCTCTTCTACGCCAGCGGCAGCGCCGCCGACCATCCTCGCGGCCGCACCGCCAACTGCAGCCGCGCCGCCACCTCTCGTTGCGGCCCGCGCCCTCCGCCAGCCATCTCCAGGCCCGTCGACCACTCTCCCCCCTCCGCCTTTCAGCCACCTCCTGCGCCGACCACCGCGGCTGCAGCGTCGCCTGTGCGCGGTGCGCGCCGCCTTCCTCACGGCCGGGCGTGGCCACGCACCGCCGCCGCCAACCCCCTCCCCCTTTGGGTTCTTCTCCCTACGCCCACAAAGAAGAAGGTGGAATCTTTTCTTTATTTTTTATTGTAAAAATTGCAGAACTTTCTTTTATAGTTTCTATAATTACAGAATGGTCCATGTACATATTTTTGATGTAAATATTGTTTTCTGAGTTTGCACCGATACCCCTATGTTTGTATGTTGATTTGGATACCTGTTATGCATCTTTATATTCAATGAAAAATTGCTTTCATGTTGAGCAACTAATTCTCTACATTGTGGATATTTATTTATATTTTTGTTATATTTGGGTACTTAATTAAATTTGTTCAACTGAAATTTTGCACATTTTACCCAATCAGTGATCTTAAATTTATATATCAAACACCATTGCTCTAAAAATTCCACAAAAATTAGGAATGATGCCTTGATAAGTGATTAATTTACTGTCCAAATTTCATCCAAAATGGAGTTGTCATGTGCCCGAAATAAATTGTAGAGTGATTTTAGTATTTGATTTTTAGTTAAATCCACAGACATCCTTTTTGCAAAATTTCAAGTCTCCTGGATTCCATATGAAAACATCTTCTTGAGATAATTTACAATTTGATTAACTTGCTATTGTGGATTAATTATAAATTATTTACTCACTGTCACTCTAATTTCACTAAAAAATCAATAAAAAAATCGTAACTTGTCAAAAAATTCCAAAATAATTACTGTAGCTTCCTTGCATCATGTTTATATTCCAGTAATTTTTTCATAATTTTTGCTTACTGTTTGTGTGAAAAATTATGAAAAAACCTATAAAAAGTGTATATTTTTATTGTTGCATGTTAACCCATAAAATTCCAAAAAAAGTACCTTGCATTCATCTCTGGATTAGGACTCTAGGAAAAATATAATTTTGGTTAAATTGGACTATTTTGACATTAAAATTAATTTGACCTTATTGTATGCTTTCTTAGTGTCGTAATTCACTTGCATTTGCTTTTCACCTTTGTTTTTGCATTAAAAAAATTAAAAAAATATACCGCTTGCAAATCTAGATCTAAGTTTTCAAAATAAAACCAAGTTATTCCTTTGCCTCCCTATGTTCGACCCCGGACTTGTCCGGGATGTAAATTAAGCCGAGACACTATTTACGGAGATCCTTCTGTCGGTTCTGACCGAATCGCTAAGTACACGTACTACAACATGACCGAATTATACGTCGTATTTAGCGGCTCGTCACCCATATAGGTGGATCCTCGAGGGTCCATATACAACATTTGTATATGAAATCTACTTAGGCTTTATTGCTAACATCCAGCTTTCTATGCTATGATCTTCATTAGCTTCATCACATGAAGTCAGATCACTGTCAGACTCAACTGACACATGGAATACATCCTCAAACTTATTTGAAGAGGTATTAGTGTTTCATCTTTAATTGTCCTTTTAGTTTCCGACTTCAGGTGCCTCATTATCTTTTCAAGATTAAATGAGTTCTTTCATTTCATTTTCATCTTGATTCTCAAGAGTCTCATCATCTAAGAATCACATTCTCAAAGATGAGATCTTTTAGGTCATAAAGTAGGTGTCCAATACCATCCTTTATTTTCCTAATGAAGTAGCACTCCCTGGTGCTAGATTCTATCTTACTTACATGGAATCTTATTGAGGACATATAGTGTAATCTCTACCACATATATACCTTGGAAACTAAGAGGTAATTATGCTAATATTCACTATTGATCAAATCATACCACAGATGATCCAATTGTATCTCCCTACAACTCTGTTGAGTTTAGGTGTATTAGGAGGATTGAGATAGGAATGATATTCATATCTCCATAAGGTGTTCTTTGAATTCATCTAATAGGTACAAGTTACCTAGGTTAGATCAAATTCATTTCATCTTCCTTCAAACTTTGGTTCAAAACCAAAATTATGAAATCTTTGAACATTTCAAAGCTTTCTTAGGTAAAGGGAAGAAGTCTCATATCACAAATAATCATCTAGTGATATCACATATCATCAATGTTTATCATGATATAGATGATCCACATACATCAATATGTATGAGATCTTGAATACCTCATCATCTAACACCATTCCCAGAGAAGGGTGCATTGGACATTTTCTACTTTTGAATACAATATTTACAAGTATGTAAGATTTGAAATTTTAGACACTCTAAAGTTTCATTTCTTACTTTTGTATTGATCTCATCAATAGACTTATGTCCAAGACTCGATGCCAAATCATTATCAAATGATCTTCATTATCTTATTGATCTTTTAAAGGTTTAATTTCCTGTATTAGAAATCTTAATGAACCATTCATTAATTTTCTAATTGGTAGAGTCCACTAGATGTTAGATTACTATCTGAAATATATCCATCATAACTCCTTATTATAGGTTTATTCTAGAATTCATGTTTATTTCCAACATTTAGAAATAAACAATGACTCTATTCTAATATCTAGGTCATAAAGACATTCTCTAAGACTAAGGATTGTCCCACTGAAATTATGAAGTCTATCTATCCAATAGAGATTGTTGCAACAATTGCATCAATATCTATGTGGATGACTATTAAACCTTAAGATCAAATTTCTAGTCTTCTAAAACATATGCATCCAATTGCAAGTGTTATTAGAAGAATGAGATACACTTATTAGACTTTTAATCTTATCCAATAAGAAAGTCAATTTCAATGATTAAATGTAGATTATTTCGATGCACTATCCAAGTCCTTCTTTAAGGATCTAAGATAGTCTAGATAGTCACACTATCAATACATCGGCTTATTGCAGTATTGACATTCATCCAACCCTTCGGATGTCATATGGAAGTCATAGAAGTATGGTCAACTCTTTGACTTTCCTTCTTACTTGGTTCCAACCCATGCTTCCACTACGCTCCCTTCATCTATAAACAACCATTGCTTTAGACAAAGGATCTCTTATGTTGAATTCAAAAGATTTCAATGTAAGAGTATTTCAACATTTATACATGCTTCATTCAATTCATATAATATGAATATTATGGAGCTTCATGAAAGACTAGAGTATAGACAATAGAATGATGACACTCATCATATCTACATACATCTTAACTCTTAAAGACTTTTGGTTCAAGCGGGAACTCAAACAATTTAAATACATCATTTCTTATAGAGCCACCATTCTGCATGATGCAGAGAACCATGTCATTCATGATTAAATGTTGAGAGAACATATGTATGCCAGAATATCTTAGAATTTTATAAGGATTATTTGACAATTACGATCAACATCGTCATGTCACTTCCAAAGTACATTCGATGAGAGATCAGTACTATATCGACATATAAACCCTAGGGTTGAAGTCTTATTGTCTATTATAATTGTCATTACTTATTATTATGAGGAAGACTTGCACATTGCAACCACATACATTATATATCCAACTGCAAGTACAATATCTTGATCATGGATCCAATCCATGATATTTTACTGGTTATTATTGAGTAGAGTATTGAGTGGGTTTAATGAAAGATTATCTGAAATAAGAAATTTGCATATATATATATACACTTTACTTTGATTTAGGAATTTTTATATCAAAGTGTCTGGCCTTTTCAACATTGAAAGTTCATTCCCTTAGTCACTCTCAATGTAAGAGATATACTTACCATTATATCTCAAGCAAGATCTGGGATCTCCTTCCCTATCTTTGTTACATGCCAATAATATGAGAACTTGCAACTCAGATAAAAAGAAGCGGGAATACATTCCACCTTGCAAGTCCAACTTGCATCTCCCAATTCAGTCTTTAACACCCAGGTCACCACCCATAAGGTGATGTTGACCCGTCGTTAATTGAACCAACTATCAACATGATTAGTACTCACTATGCGCAATCCAATATCACCCAATAATATGCGGACTTGATATTGGGGTCACTACGCATACGGCCTTACTCTTTCGAGAAGCAAAAAGCCCGATCCAGATGCGCTTGCATACATGAGCTGTCACTTCGGATATGTGTCTCCTACATGAAATCCCTGGTGACGGAACCCCTCGCCTTAACGGGAGACCACGGGGACGTCACTTATGTGATCCTCCATATCATATTCAAATTCTAATTAATTATCATGAATCATATTCACATAATTAATTCTTCCAAGGGAAATAACACATCTATTCATAGCAGAGTGTCTTAATTTTAATTGGATTCCAAGAAATATAATCATATTAAATTAATGATCCAACAAACATTCTTTATTGTTACTTGAATTATGTATTATCTTAAATACGTATTATTTCAAATTTTAATAATTAGAAAATACACCATGATCTCTCCTGCATTATCAAGTCCCTACCCATTGTCATGGCCTGTACCAACAGGAGTGGGACAGACCGAACATCGTGCAACCTGCTACCCCAACGCTCCCCGATTAGACACCATATCCACCTCAAGGAAAGGATAATGCTAAATTGATCATAGTGTACTTGAGATGATAATCGGTTTTTCAACTGAAGTTATATCATATATAATAATAATCAAAATATTTTTGAAGGAGATTTGCTAAACAAATCTCCAATCCTATTCAAGCAACTATGTTTGTTGGAAAGTAGATTGCGTAACCAATTGTGATCTAGATCATATCCAATCAATTAGTTAAGGAAATGAGAATTAAGGAAATAATTATCATAAAATATTTCATAAATATTTATCCATAATTTTTTAGAAATTAATATTTTCACTAATTAATTACATGACAATCATAAGGTTCTTGAATAGGAAAGTAATTTCCAGCAGTGACCCTCACTTACTAAAATTAGCATATATCAATTAATTTAAATCCAAATTAAGTAAAGTATATTTCCAAAGTTTGCTAATTTGATTTACAACAGAACCTAAGTGGTTTGCGTACATTTCAAGATGTTTCAAAATAGTTATTAACTCCTTAATTACATCATGATTCACAGACCCCGAAATAGTGGATACATGTTCACTAAAATGATCATAACTTGAGCAAAGGGAATCCAAATCACGCAAACTCAAATCCCATGGTTTTATTATTTAATGGGGAATAAAATTCAAGTGCTTATTTCGTGTTTAAAAATTTTAAACAGGGCCTAATTTACTCACTAAATATAGATGCAAAAAATGAAATGCGATAAAACTTTTGCAAACTCTAACGAGCCCAAGTCACCTTAGGTTTATGATCGCATTCAAAACCTCCAACCTGGCTCTGATACCACTTGAAGGATATGGTGAAATCCTTAAGCGCATCACGAAAAGTGAGGATCACATCGTATGTGATCGAGAGCGACTAGTCACACTAGTTGCTCGAGGCAGCGGAATTTAAAGAATACGATGAAACCACATGATCCAAGAACACTTCTCGGATCATTTCATCTAAACTACAAACAAGTATTAGGGTTATCTCTTGAAGCGTGGTTGTTATCGAGTCTCTAAATAAAGAGACCTCCTATCTCAAGTCCAATCCGGCGGAGGAGATGCTTGCGAGCGTGTTGATAAAAACGCGTGCTCCTCGCAATCCATGTTGATGATCCAAGCGGTAGATCTCCTGATCTCGACACAAGAGATCCGACGTCATTTTCATGAGTGAGGCACACTGAAGGAGACGAAGATCCACGAGCAAACAGTTCGGCAGCATAACAACGATGCTGCGGCGATGGAGACTCTCTTTAGGGCATCCATGGTGGACGACCATATGAGAGAGAGAGATATGAAGTTGGCATGTAGAGAGAATGAGAGAGAGAGCATATGTTGTAAAACTTAAGAAAATAAGGGATGCCCTTCTATTTATAATACTTTGGGATGCATTGATCTAAATCCATGGACAACACAAATCCAATGGTTCACATTGATTTGTGTTTCTTTCAATGACCATGATCTTCTTGTTAAAAATACAATAATAATTAATCTAATTAAATCAAATATATATTGAATATAATTTGATTCATGTTAAATCAATCTTCATTGGATAAATAGGATGGAGGCAGGCCACCTTCCATAAGGAGGGTGGACGGCCACCACATTCCTTATAGGAATTGTGGTCGTCCACTCTTCCTGTTTGGAAGGTGGATCTCTCTTCCTTATTACATGAGATTGCATTATCTCATGATTCTCTCCAATATTTGCAATAACTTTTGTTGCAAATTATTTCACAAAAATAAATACAATTTATCTTGTGAACATTGCAATCATGCCTTTGGAAATTTGTGAATCATATTCACAACCCAAAATAAAATGTAAATTACATCTTCAATTTATTGTCCAATGTGAATCCAATTCACATGAACATTTAATTAACAAATGTAAATTATAAATAGCTCTCTCTTATATATTATAAACCACATTTATAATATGCATATGATTAATATGGATAGTGCTATCCTCATTATTCATATCCATGATAATTAAATCATTTAATCATCTTGGATCTCTATTCTCATGTGCCCAAATAATAGGAATCATATTCACATTATTCACAGCTTTGATAATTAAATCACATTTATTTATCTAAGATAACTCTCTTCATAATATGAATCAAATTCATATTATTCATGGTAATTTAATCATATTTAATTATCCAATTTATCAATGCTCCGATACATATATCAACAATGGAATTATCCATGAACTCTTTCAAGGATAATGCGCTTTCTCTGCGACTACTTGGAGATAAGGACAGGTCGATTGTATTGTTCCACGTATAGTGACTTGGTATTGAGATCACATCTCAAATCTGGATGTTGCGGACCTCCCATAGATGCTTGATTAAATTAAGGTCGTAGATCCAATCTTCTCATTGCGTCTAAATCACATTCAGATCACGTTCAACACTTGGACCAAGATTAGATTACTTCTCTACTGAGAGGAGTCACTAAAATCCAGACTCGTTTCATCACTCCCTAGGAATTGAAGCGTTATGGTTATACAATCGTTTATGATCACATCACCCTCGAGTATTCCTAATACCTATACATCCTGCATACTGAAAGACCCAGAATAATCCCAAAGTATAAGATCAATTTTACACCGTCTACTTCAAAGATTTATCATTAAGTTCTCATTTGATCATTGGGAGTTGGTATCGATCATATACTTTCCAAAAGCATATATCATACCTAGGTGTTGATCATATACTTTCCAAAAGCATATATCAATCCCTACAAACTCAATCAAGCTTCCAAATCGAGACGAACGCACATGGAATTTGATTCTTCCCAATATCTCAGAAGTGAGCTCATGTCTTACGGTTCAGTAATGAACATGTATGATCCCTTTGAGAGATCGTATTATTCATATGCCCTTGTATGCACACCAGCGTGCTGGTGTATAGACCTTGATTAGGTCATCAACCTATTGGTCTACCAAATATACATACTTAGACAAATAGTAATACATCTGTCTCCAGTCTGAGGATGCATGCCTATATCATGACATCATACGACATAGGACTTTGGTTATATCGATTTCGTTAAGTCAACCCTTTGACCTAACTTATCTAACACCTCTGAATCTCTATTCCTATGCAAAGGACCTGCATCAAGAGGTCAGTTAGATATCAGCCTTCGGAGAAAGGATTGTTGTCTCCTTCTCAGGATGGAGATCATCTCTTAATAATCATTTAGCGGTACTTGATGCGTCCTCAATCTAACTCTTTAGATATTCATCGAAGCACCAGCCTCTATGATTCAATAATTGAATCAACAACTGTATGATTATTATGATGGCCATGGTACATAACCCTAATTGTACTAAGGGACCTATTATGAAAATTAGTTAGTCTTCATTTCAAATCAGGGAATGATATTTGCTATAATATTTATTGCACAATGGCTCGTCGTGGGCTCGCATGTCCAACAACATGAAGGGGCAGGCCACGTCGTAGCTCAAAGGAGCGCTACATGGCCGAATGAGAAAAAGAGAAACCAATAAAACAAAGAAAAACACAAAACAGATGTATACAAGCCAAATTAAGAAAAACTTAAAACATGGAAGTTGTAGATCTCAATGAGATCTACAAGTTTTATGTTGACCAAAAACACAAAATAAGTCAAATAAAGGGATAAATATTTTTGAAAGCATTTCTAAGGAAAAAAGACTCGATTTTAACTGATTTGTTATTTTTTATATTTTTTATTTCTTTTTGAACCCAAAATAAATATATATACAATAAAAAATAAAAAGGAAATAAAATATATAAAATATACATTAAATTACGGTTAATTAATTACATAGAGTTAGAAGTTAATTTGTGTTAATTATGAACAGATTTTGATGAATAGTTTAAATAAGGAGGATAATTAACAATAAATAAAATGATAAATCACATATTCATCAGCTGGATGTCCATGTATTAGGAATACTCGAGGGTGGTGTGATTCTAAATGATTGTATATCCACGACGCTTCCATTCTGAGGGATTGATGAAACAAGTTTGGATTTTAGTGACTCCTCTTAGTAGAGAAGTAATCTAATCTCATTCCAATGTTGGACATTGATCTGAATACAATTCAGATACAATGAGAAGGTTAGATTTACGGCTTTGATTTAATCAAACATCTTTGAGAGGTTCCAAGGATCTGGATTTGAGCCATGATCTCAACATCCAAGTCACTATACGTTGAACGCACAATCGACTTGTCCTTATCTCCAAGTATCCGCGGAGAAAATGCATTATTCTTAAAAGAGTTCAAGAATAACTCAATTATTGAATAATATATCTGAATATTGGAAAATTGGTAATTAAATGTGATTTAATTATCATGAATAATATAAATATGATTCATATTATTTAGATACATGAGAATGGAGATCCAAGACAATTAAATATGATTTATATATCAAGGATATGAATATTGTGGATATCACTATCCATATTAATCATATATATTATAAATATGATTTACGATATATTAGAGAGATCTAGTTGTAAAAAAATATTTACAATTTAAATGTTTATGTGAATTGTATTTACATTGAATAATTAATTGAAAATACAATTTACATTTTATTTTGGATGTGTTAATATAATATACATTTTTCAATGGCATGATTGAAATTGTCACAAGAGAATTTTGAATTATTCTTGTGAATTAATTTGCAACAAAAGTTGCTGCAAATAATGAAGGATTATGTGAGATATAATATCTCACATAATTGGAAGAAGGTTGATCCATTCCATAATTGTAGGGTGGGCGGCATCCCTTTGACTCCTAAAATCAATGGGTCACCCACTCTAATAATGGAAGGAGGGCAGCCTCCTTACTAATCCTTATATGCATATTGACTTAATTGAATTAAATTATATTTATGATAATTCAATATATTTTAATTTATTTAATTTAATTGTTGTTGCATTTTTATGCAACAACATCATGGCTATTGATTAGAAACACCAAACAATCTCAACCATTGGTTTTGTTTACCACATGTATTGTGATCCATGGAGTTCCAAAATATTATAAAAGAAGAGGAAATACTAGATCTTCTTTTACAATACAATTGCAAGCTCTCTCTCTCTCTCTCATTCCCATCACACTCCCTTCACTCTCTCAAGAGTGTTCGTCCAACCCCTTGACCTAGAGAGAGTCGTCGTCATCGCTATATCGTTGTGTCGTTGCTTCAACAGATCATGGATCTCCATCTTCTTCAGTGCCCCTCACTCATGAAGAAGACATCAGATTTTGTGAGACGAAATTAGGAGATTCATTACTTGGAACTTCAACTTGGATTGCGAGAAGCACGTGTCTCATCAACGCGCATGCAAAGGTCTCCTCCATCGAATCGGTCTTGAGACATGAGATCTCTTTCTTTAGAGACAATGATCGTAACCAATCTTCAAGATGTATTCCTCTATCTTCTTTGTGGTCTTGATGAAGTGATTTGAGAAGTGTTCTCAAATCATGTAGTTTCATCTCTCTATAATTTTTAAATTATGTTTCCCCGAGCTACGAGTATGACTAGTCACTCTCAATCGCATATGATGCAATCTTCACACTTTCGTGATGCGCTAAGGCCTAAAACCTAATCTTAAAGTTGTATCAGAGCCAGGTTAATGTCTTGGATGTGTTCCAAAACCTTAGGCGAATAAAATTCTGTATAGCGGATGCATGGGGACTCGTTGTTTTGCATGAGATGCAAGTTTCGAATTATTTTTTTCACTAAGATTAAAACTCCCTATTTATGCACTATTTGGATGTGTTTTTTGTTAATAAAATATCTTTATGAAGTATGAATATGTTTCAAAAATAGTTGCCAATTTTTTGCACCAAAAATACATGAATTACAATTTGAAGAGTTCCTGCTACGAATTGTATTTGCATATATTAACGGATCTGTAAGTTTTTTCTTACTATTTTCCCGACATTAATATGAAATAAAAACTTAAATTAAGTATAAAATCAAACTAGTAAATCTCTTGAATTTATTTCGCATGATTCTGACTCTGTTTTCCCTAGATATTCCATATTTAGTGGAGATGGGTAGGATGATGATTGCATCATCAAATCTTCATACGTAATGTGTTTATCATTCAATAAAAATCATGGAAACTATGAATTTACCTTTATTATATTAATATTTAATTTTTATGAAAATAATTGATTAAACATCAATGGCCATTGAATATATATTTCATGACGAAAATCCTAGTTTATCCTACAATAGTTGTAGGAGAACTTTTACTGAAGGATACGGTAGGAACCTTAAGCGTGTCATGGAAGCGTGATGATCGTATCGTATACGATCAAGAGCGACTAGTCATACTAGTGGCTCGGTGCAGTGGAATTTTAAAAAATTTTAAACGATGAAACCACATGATCCATAAACCATTATGAATCGTTTTGTCTAACCACATGGTAGATATAGGAATACCAGTTGTAGCGTGGTTGCGATCGAGCTTCTAAGAGAAGAAGCCTCCTGTCTCAAGTCCGACCTTCGGAGGAGATGCTTACGAGCGCAGGGATGAGTCGTGGTGATCTCGCAATCCAAGTAGTTGTCCAAGCAAGGGAACTCATGATCTCATCACACGAGATTGTATGTCTTCTTCGCGAGCGAGAAGCATCAAAGAAGATGGAGTGCCGAGAGTCGTCCAAGCACAACGCAAGGCGATGATGAAGGCCTTCTTCCTTCTAGGGTAGGGTGGACGACCACCCAAGAGAGAGGAGGAAGAGGGCACATGAGAATGAGAGAGAGAGAGAGTAGAAAGACTTTGTCAAGCCGGTGTCAGTCAAAGAGCAAGGCATGCCTCTTCTTATATAGGTTTTTGGGAGTCCATGGATCCCAATCCATGGACAATACACAATCAATGGATGAGATTGATTTGTGTTCCTTTCAATGGCTAGGATGTTGTTGGTAGAACACAACAACAAGTGATTTAATTCAAATTAATTAATATTGATAAATCAATATAAATAATCTAAAATTAAATCACATTTTACTAGAGATAGGATAATGAGAAGACCATGGTCCACTCCTAAATAAGGGGGGACAGCTACTTTTCTCCTCATGGAGAGTTGTAGCCGTCCTCTCTTGTTAGATAGGACTTGGTCAATCTCCTAATATATCATGAGATCTCATTATTTCATGATATCTCCTATAACTCTTGTCGAAAATAATTTCACAAAAGATAATTCCAAATTATCTTTTGGAAAATATCAATCAAGCCATTGAAAAAATTTTGAATCTCATTCACAACCCAAAACTAAATGTAATTATATTTTCAATTAATTATTCAATGTGAATCCCATTCACATTACTAATTAATCAATAAATATAAATTACACAAGTCTCTCTCTAATGTATATTATAAATCGTATTTACAATATTCATAGATAATTAGATAGTGCTATCCACATTAATTAAATCATATTTAATTACATTGGATACTCATTCTCATGCATTCAGATAATGTGAATCGAATTCACATTATTAATGATAATTAAATCATATTAATTATCCATTTCTCAAAGCTCAGATATAATTCAACCTCGGAATTATTCTCTACTGAGAGGAGTCACTAAAATCCAGACATGTTTCATCACTCCCTCGGAATGGAAGTGTCATGCTTATACAATCAATTATTGATCACATCACCCTCAGGTATTCCTAATAGTTGTACATCATGCATACTGGACGACCTGTGATCAACCCGAAGATATAGATCAATTTTACACAGTCATCTTCAGGGTTTCATAACCAAGTTTCTCAATCTTGGTCATTGGGATTTGGTATTGATCATATATTTTCTAAAAGCATATATCATACCTTCAAATTCGTTTCATGCTTCTAAAGCACGACGACCATTCATGGAATTTGATCGGTCCCAATACCTCATGAGTGAGCTCATGTCTTCCAGTTCAGAAGTGAACATGTATGGTCCCTTTGAGAGATCGTAATACTCATATGCCCTTATATGCACACCAGCTCGCTAGTGTATAGACCTTGGTTAGGTCATCAATCTATTGGTCTGCCAAATGTACATACTCAGACATATAGCAATACATTTGTCTCCGGTTAGAGGATGCATGCCTATATTGTGACAGTATTCGATATAGGACTTTGGTTATCTCGACCTCGTTAAGTCAACCCTTTGACCAAACTAATCTGACACCTCTGAATCTCTATTCCCATGCAGAGGACCTGCATCAAGAGGTCAGTCAGATATCAGCCAAATGAGAAAGGATTGCCATCTCCTACTCATGCTGGAGATCATCTCTTAACAATCATTTGTGGGTGCTTGACGAGTCCTCAATCTAACTCCTTAGATATTCATCCAAGCACCAACCTCTATAATTCAATAATTGAATCAACAGTTGTATGATCATTAAGATGGCCATGGTACATAACCCTAGTTGTACTAAGGGACCTATAATGCAATTTAGT
This sequence comes from Ottelia alismoides, assembly GCA_037367405.1. Lineage (NCBI taxonomy): Eukaryota > Viridiplantae > Streptophyta > Magnoliopsida > Alismatales > Hydrocharitaceae > Ottelia > Ottelia alismoides. The sequence goes on from JAZKJV010003657.1 coordinate 260,430, forward strand.
TATTCTTCATTTCAGATCGGGGAATGATATTTACAATAACATTTATTGCATAATGTCTCGTCGTGGGCTCGCATGTCCAACAATCTCTCACTAGCCCAAAGAGCCATTGTTGGGCAAATCAATTAAACCCACACTCATGTGACAATCATAGGCTATTTAGAAAAATAGCTGGGTAAGCTGATCTGTCACTCTGTTCCCGAGAGACTATGCCAAGTCCTTTTACGACACTTGCATATCCTTTAGAAACAGTGCTCGCATCCAATGTAAATGTTGCATCTTATGCAACCAATACTCAATCTTGTCAGTTATAGTGTCCTTGAAACTATAGATTAACAATTATTATAACCAGTATTTCCTAATCCTTATCAAAATACCCTTACTCTTGGGGATCTCTATCTCCTAAGATATCCATAGTTAAGACCTTTTAGATCACTATCTATAAAGTCTTAAGTTTTTGAAGATAAGACTTTTTGAGATCACTATCTCAAAAATCTTTTCATCTTTGAAGATATTGTTATTACTGCAATGAATTGTTTTATCTCCTTAGTAGGATTAGTAACATTTACTACTCCCACTGTATGGCAGACATCTAACTTTTGTACACATCGAGCATACACTCGGGTTCTCGTAATTGATGCACAAAGGGCAAGCAATTCTAGCATTCACTTCCTCAACTCTTTGAGGTGCCATCCCTTTATATAGGTCAGTAACATATCTTAAGGGAAGGAAGCCTTTCTTGGAATTTTCCAGAAAATGGAACATGTTCAAGGTGTACTAGTAATACGGCAGTCCCAATATCCTCTTTTCTTTGCTTCTGAACATCTTCAGAACTAAAATCTAAGAGGTATTCTTGAGATCATATCTCAAGGTATGGAATAACAAGTCTATAAAACACTTATTATTATCTTTATATCATTCCAAATGATTAGGGTATCATCTACATATAGCACGATGAACACAATGGCACCACTAAGCATCACATGGTACATCAAGTATCTATCTGAAATCATAACATTTATAATTTCATCAAATCTTATGTTCCAACTACAAGAAGCTTATTCGAGTCCATAGATGGAGTTTCTTTAGCATGCACAACTTGCTTTCCTAAACCATGAAGCCCTTGGACTACTTCATGTGAATATCCTCGGAGAGATATTCGTGGAGGAATGCAATCTTGACTTCCATCTTACAGATGTCAAAGTCAAGTTGTGTAGCTATAGTTAGCAATATAATGATGGTTTTAAGCAAGGTGACTGGAGAGCAAGTCTCATCGCAAGCGATGTCTTCTATTCAGTGTGTAGTTCATGGCTACGAGATGTGCTTTGAAGGTCTCTACCTTCTCATCAATTTTCGTCTTTCTCTTGAAGATCCATTTACACCATAACGGGTCTTACCCATATAGGTGGATCCTCGAGGGTCCATATACAACACTTGTATATGAAGTCTACTATAGACTTTATTGCTAACATCCATCTTTCCATGACACGATATTCAGAAGGTTCATCACATGAAGTTCGATCATTGTCAGGTGTCTCTGATACATGGAATTCATCCTCAAACTCATTTGAAGAGATATTAGTGGTTCATCTTTAATTGTCCTTTTAGTTTCTGATTTTAGGAGCCTCATTATCTTCTCAAGATTAAATGAGTTCCTTCACTTCATTTTCATCTTGATCTCAAGAGAGTCATCCTCTAAGAGTCATATCCTTAGAGATGAGATCTTTTAAGAATCTCAAGGTCAGAAAGTAGGTATCCAATACCATCCTTTATTTTCCTAATGAAGTAGCATTCTCTGGTGTTAGATTCCAGCTTACTAGCATGGAACCTTATAAGGATATATAATGTAGTCTCTACCACATATATATATATATATATATATATACCTGGAAACTAAGAGATAATTATGCTAAGATTAATAATGGATCAAATCATGTCACACCTGATCAATTGTATCTCCCTATTACTCTATTGAGTTTAGGTGCATTAGGAGGATTCATATCTCCATAAGGTATTCCTTTGAATTAATCTAATAGGTACAAGCTACCTAGGTAGATCAAGTTCATTTCTTCTTCCTTCAAACTTTGGTTCTAAACCAAAAATTATGAAATCTTTGAACATTTCAAAGCTTTCTTAGGTGAAGGGAAGAAATCTTGTATCACAAATAATCATTAAACGATATTACATATCATCAATGTTTATTATGATACAGATGATCCACATACATCAGTATGTATGAGATCTTTAATACCTTGGAATCTTACACCATTACTAGAGATGAGCACCTTGGACAATTTTACTTTGATTAAATATTCAAAAGTATGTAAGATTTGAGATTTTAGACATTCTAAAGTTCATCTCTTACTAGTCTATTGATCTCATCAACATACTAATGTCCAAGGTCTGATGCCAGATCATTGTCAAATGATCTTTATCCTCCTATTGATCTTATAAGGTTTAATTTTCAGTATTTAGAAATGTTAATGGACCATTCATTAATTTTCTAATTTAGCAGAGTCCTCCATATAACAAAATACTATCTGAAATATATCCATCATAACTCTTTATGATAGGTCTATTCCAGAATTTATATTTATTTCCAGCATTTAGAAATAAACAATGATTGTATTCTAATATCCAGGTCATAGAAACATTCTCTAAGACTAAGGGCTCTCCCACTGAAAATATGAAGTCTATTTATCCAATAGAGGTTGTTGCAACCATTGCATCAATATCCATGGATGATTATTAAACCTTAAGATCAAATTCAATCTTCTAATACATATGCAACCAATTGCAAGTGTTATTAAAAGAATGAGATACAATTATTAGACTTTGATCTTATCAAATAAGAAAGTCATATGTAGATGTAAATTATTTCGATGCTCTATCCGAGTCCTTCTCTAAGGACTCTAGATAGACTTGATAGTCATACTATCAATACATTGGCTCATTGTAGTATTGGCGTTCATCCAAGTCTTTGGATGTCATATGTGTGGAAACCATAGAAGTACAATCAACTCTTTGACTTTTCTTCTAACTTGGGTCCAACCCATTCTTCCACTGCGCTCCTTTCATCTCTAAATAATCATTGCTTAAGAAAAAGGATCTCTTATGTTGAATTCAAAAGATTTCAATATAAGAGTATTTTGACATTCATACATGCTTCATTCAATTCATACAATATGAATATTATGAAGCTTCATGAATGACTAGAGTATAGATAGTAGGATGATGACACTCATCATATCAACATACATCTTAACTCTCAAAGACTTAGGTTCAGGTAGGTACTCAAACATTTTGAATCAATCATCTCTTATAGAGCCACCATTATGCACAATGCAGTGAACCATGTCATTCATGATTAAATGTCAAGAGCACATATGTATGCTAGAACGTCTCTTAGAATTTTATAAGGATTATTTGAAAATTGCGATCATCATCGACATGTCACTTCCAAAGTATATTCGATGAGAGATCAAGATTATAGAGATATACAAACCCTAGGGTTGTAGTCCTATTATATATTTAATTACCATTCCTCATTATTATGAGGAAACTTACACATTGCAATCACATACATTATGTGTCCAACTGCAAGTACAATATCTTGATCACGGATCCAATCCATGATATTTTACTGATTATTACTGAGTATAGTAATGAGTGGGTTTAATGAGAATTATATGAAATAAGAAATTTGCATAAATGCATATAAATATATATACACACTTTACTTTGATTTAAGAATTTTTATATCGAAGTTGACTTGCCTTGTCAACATTGAAAGTTCATTCCCTTAATCACTTTCAATGTAAAAGATATACTTACCAATATATCTCACGCAAGATCTAGGATCTCCTTCCTTATCTTTGTCACATCCCAATAATATGAGAACTTGTAACTCGGATAAAAAGAAGCAGGAACATATTCCGCCTTGCAAGTCCAACTTGCATTCCCAATTCGGTCTTTAACACCCAGGCCCACCACCCCTAAGGTGATGTTGACCCGTTGTTAATTGAACCAATCGTCAACAGGATTAGCACTCACTATGCGCAATCCAATATCACCCTAATAATATGAGGACTTGATATTGGGGTCACTACGCATAGGGCCTTACACTTTCGAGAAGCAAAGAGCTCGATCCAGATGCGCTTGTATGCAGGAGCTGTCACTACGGACAGACATCTCCTACATACAACCCCTGGCAACGGAAACCCTTCGCCTTGACGGGAGACCATGGATATCACTTATGTGATCCTCCACCTCCTATTCAAATTCTAATTAATCATTATGAATCATATTCATTATGATTAATTCTTCCAAGGAAAATAACAACTCTATTCATAATAGAGTATTTTAATTTTAATTGGATTTTAATTAATCTAATCATATTAAATTATTTTTTCCAATTAATATCCAACAAACATTTTAATTGTTACTTGGAATATGGTATTAACTCGAATACATATTAATTCGTATTTTAATAATTAGAAAATACATCATGATCTCTCAGGCATCATGCGTTCCCTACCTGCTGTCATGGCCAGTACCGGCGGGAGTGCGACAGACCACACACGGTACAACCTGCTACCCCAATGCTCCCCGACTAGACACCATATCTGCCTCAAGAAAAAATAATGCCGAGCCAATCACTTTGTACTTGAGATGATCATCGGTCTTTCAACTGAATTTATACCATATAGTAATAATCAAAAACATTTTGATTATAAGTAAATTTGCCAAACAAATTCACAAATCCTATTCAAGTAACAAGTTTGTTGAAAGTGTATCAAGTAACCAATTGGTGATCTAGATCTAATCAAATCATTCATTGGTTGAGGCAATGCCATTTAAGAGAATAATTATTGTTCTAATATTTCCCAAATATTATCCACAATTATTCCAAGAAATTAACTATTAATTTCACAAATTTCTTAAATGGCAATCACAAGGTTTGGATAATCATGCAATTTTCAGAAGTGACCCTCACTAACTAAAAATAACATATCTCAATCATTTTAAATCCAAATTAAATAAAATAAATTTCCAGAGATTGATAATTTGATTTAAAATAGAAATCATGTGATAAACACGCTTTCCAGGTTTTTTAAAACCATAATTAACATCTTAATTACGTCTCTAATCGCCATCCCCGAAACAATGGACATATGATCAATAAAACGATCATATCTTGAGCAAACGGAATCCAAATTACGCAAACTCAAATTCCACATTTTCCTTATTTAATGAGAAACATTATATAAGTAATAAATTCAAGTTTAAACATTTAAAACAGGGACGAAAAATTATCAAAAGACAGGGCTACGAAAATTGAAATGCTAAAATCTTCACGAACCCAAACGAGCCCAAATTTTTGTAGGTTCATCGATCATTGATGAATATCGGATTAATCACTCTAAATCTCATTAATTAAGCTCAAATCCCTCAAGATCATCATCATTTCTTTATCTATTCTGCATAATTAGCATTCATATATGTTTTCATAAGAATTACAGTTATCCCTTATTTTTGCACAAATAAGAAACCAAAAATCTCAGCCAAAATTGACCTGTAAATAGCCTAACTTCCTAGATTTTTAACTCATTCATGCTAACTCCGAATGACCCAAAACCATGTCCACTGTGTACATACCACTAACAAGAATAAATGAAAAATACAGAAAAAATCATTAACCCAAACAAGTGGACCAAAAACCCAAACCCTAGTTCTAGGATTTCCGGACTAAAAATCTCATATCTTCCCCATCCAGTGTCCATTTTGATCCTACTCACTTTTGAACTAATGTACATTCAATTACCTTCAAAACAAGACCAAGTTCAAGCGAATCAGAGCTCATATGTGAAAGTTGGGTTTTGGGTCTCTTTTGTACATTTTGTATTTTAGCGGTTTTTGACCTAGTATTTTATGTACATGATTAACCTATTTTAATTTATTTCTTTTTCATTTGTCTTCTTTGATGAAAGTTTTATTAAAATACGTAAATATCCAAATCCAAACTGCGCTTGAAATCAAAGAAACAAATTGAGTCCAAGTCTTCACTAACTGTCTGTACGAAATTAGTCTTTTCCGTGTTTTATTTTATTTCTTCTTTTTCTTAATAAATAAAAATCCAAAAAAATAGATTAATGTGTAAATATTTATCTTTGATTTTATCATATTTTTCCGAATTTTTATCAGGTTTAAAAATGATAAAAAAATATAAAACCCAAAATCAGGGTATTCTATGTACATGGGATAACCCAAAATTTCACTTTGTGCAATTGATCGATTTTGTTTTGATGTCTTCATGAAAGTTGTACATCTCATCAAGACGAGCAATTTTTGTGAAGAAATTTTTTTGATATGAGGTTGTTTGCTATTTATTTTAGATTTTACAAAGTATTTAATTTAAGATTTTTGTGGTGCTGACACGTGGTAGCTCCTGGAGTCGCCACGCGAAAGGAAAGAAGAAGGCTTAGCCATCAGACAGTAATTTTTCGATTATATATTTATTTGTTTGTTTATAAAAAAATAAATTAAAAAAATGAAAAAAATAATAATTAAAAAAAGCACATGCAAGGCACGTGCCTCCCAGGCATGCGCCAAGCACGTGCACCGCCCCTTCCGTCAAATGCCGCCACGCTTCGCATCATGGGCCATCGGTCTCGGCCGATCGGACGACCCGCATCCTTCATCTTCCTTCCCCCTTTCCCGATTCGGGCGGCGCTGCCTCCCTTCGATTTCACCTGCGCCCGCTAATCTCTCCACCGCTTGTCCCCTCCGATCTCATCGATTCCTCGTCCGATACCGCCACATCTCATTAACCTCCCAATCACTCCCGCAAATCTGCTCAAATCTCCTCCTCTCGTTGAATCTCATCAAATCCCCAATCCGCTCGCCCAGATTTTTTTCCATCTTCAGCAGCCCATGCCTCGTCTATTTAAATTAACCACCGCCACCAGAACAAGCATCCACCGTTTAGCTCCTTCTGGTGGTGACAGCCCAAAAGTCAGCACGATCTGAGGACCTTGTCCTTGTCGCAGCTCCGCCATAGTGCAGCTGCTCTGCTCTAGCCGTACATCGCCGTCGAGCCCCTCTCCGCCCAGGTACCCTCCTCCGCTTTGCCTTTCTTTCTCCCGACCATCATCGTTTTTCGTCCACGCATCACTTTCGATCATCGCCCCCCTCCCTGCCCTGCTATCTTCTTCATCCAATGATCAAACCTTCGTCACCGTCGAAGCTTCATCAACTCCACCGCCTCCAACAACCATGACTCTGCTACAACATGCTTCATCAACTTCGATCAACAACGCTGCCGACAGCCGCATCGCCATCATCGTCGTCGACGTCAGCCACCATGCCAGCACCACCGGAGCCACCAACATCATCGTCAATGCTCCGCCGCTCCATTGCTCCAGCAAAGATCGTCATCCGTGTGTCGGCCACCCCCTGTCGTTCGATCAAGAAGGGGCTAAGGATCTTGACCGTTCGCGACCGCCATATTCTCAGCCGTCAGATCCAATCTTCATCGACGGTTTAGATCTGCTTCCGAGCCTAACTCCGAGCCACCCCCGCATCAGGAGCCTCGGGCCGCCCGAAGCATGTAAGAAGCACCACGTGGAGGCTTGCGCCCATCCCTCATCCGAACCTGTCACCGCACGCGCACATCACGTGACGTGTGGGTAAATTACAGATGAGCCCCCAACGATCCTCCAATTTACGTAGAGATCCAGTCCAAGGGTCACGTGCCTGGTACGTGACCTCTTGGAACTTTTGCAGAGGACCCCCCATCCGTAATGGTAATTACATTCTGGTCCTTCTTTGTAGTTTATTTTGTATTTAAATATTGCCTAAACACCCATGTACTCCTCCTCAGATTTGGACCTCTTCATTGCACTATTTTATTCATTAAAAACATGCACTTTGTTCTACATCTAATTATCTACATTTTGACATTTTGTGAACATTTTTGTGATCATTGGTTAATTAATAATTAATTGTTTTGTGGAAAATTGCTTATTTTGCCTATCTTGTGCTCTGAAAATTGTCATTGATTAACCGTTGCTCTAAAAATTCCCGAAAAATCGTAGATTGTAGATTTATTTCTGTTTGACATTGTGCCCAAAAAAGAATTGCATTTCCATGCATAGTTTGCCATATAAAAATCATTTGGCATATTTCAATATTTGATTTTTAATAAGTATTGAATCTTGTACTTTTGAGGTTTAGGATTTTTCTGAGATCAATCACCTAGTGATAGATCTTAGATAATTTTATCCCTTGAAAATAATTAGGTTTAATATTTATTATAATTAAATATTGAGATTCATTTTGTTTGCATTTAAAATTCTTTAAAAAATCATATTGCATCCAAAACTTCCAAAAAAATAAAGTGCATTCATTTCATCATATTTTCCATCGTGACCAAGTTTCATATTTTTCAAGTATCGTTTGAATGTAATTAACATTTTAGTCCCTAAAATAGGCCTAATTTGCATTTTGCATCCTTTATTGCATTAAAAATTACAAAAAAACTGCCTCAAAAATCATACACGAACTTTAATAGACAGAATTCTAGGTTGTTCCTTCGCATCCTTGTGACCGACCTTGGGACTTGTCCAAGTAAAATAAACATAAAACCATGTGATTAAAAATTGAATAAATACTTGGTTATTTTCTTGACCGATTCCGATTGCCGCATACAACAAAACGACACATTTATTTTTTTACGGGCAACAAATACATGATCAAATACATTTCTTTAACAAGCGTAATTTAGGATCCGTCAGATGGCGTTGTTGCCGAGGAGGCAAATGGCTTAGTTTTTTGTTTTGAAAATTTTCATTTGGTTTTCCGTATTAGGGTAGTCTGACCCCCGAATTCTTCATTGTAAATTTCATTTTTTTCCCTACATTTATTTTATTTTATTTTTCAGCATTTATTTCTCTTATTTTATTTTTGATTTATTTTTGAGTCACTCTCTTACATTCTTTCTCTTATTTTTCTTGTGAGGTACCTGGCGTACGTGGAGCGATTTTTCAAGAACCGACACATCTTAACCAACTTCTGAAAAAGCCGCAACTAATTTAAGATCGAGTCGAGTCGTGAGAGAGCATATAGTCTAGGATTTTAATTTCTATAAATTTTAAATTTCTGTAATTAATTGCTCATTTATAGAGGTGTCCGTTTGGACTCTCGCATGTGTAAAAGACTTCGAACTCTTTATGTGGTGTGTCATGGCCTGTTTCACTCTCCGGTGAGGGTGGGGCCTGACTTGAGTGGCTCTTAGGATAGACCTGCACATACAACTTTTAAAGCATTTTTAAATTTTTGATTGTGCTCGTAGGATCTAAGGACATACTACACTTTAATTGAGACGCACATTAGATCATTCAATTTAGCCAAATTTAACTCAATTCTTTCCCGCTAATAGTACTTTCTGATTAGGTGTGGTTTATCATCGGCTTGCATCCTTATAGATTAATCTTTCGATTCTGTGTTGCATCCCAAATGGAGATTGCGAGGATTTACTGTAAGTCTTCTAACTGAGCATACATCATAGTTTTTTGCGTGCATCGACTTTTCCCGAACTTCTCCCTCTTGTTTTGTCACATAATTCTAAAGGAAATTAGGACTGGACGATAGATGTGCATTTGTGCTCATTTAAATTCTTCAGTGATCACCTACTTAAAATTGCAACTGCTAAATATAACCGATCTTAATAACCTATAAATCAAGAATTCTTGGGGAGAGCAACCCCGACATTGTAGGCTTTATCTTGCAACGAGGAGAGAGACGCACACTAGGATAGAGCCAAGCTCGAATTTTCATATTGACTACTGATTCTACCAAAAATGATCAGCTACTTATCAGTGAGGATCTAACGGGTAGCTGGTAAACGGTCCAGATTTCCTTAGCAGAGTGGGTGGTTTAGAGGACACTGTGTAATGCTCCATCCTCAAGTAAAGGGTAGTCGTTTTATGGTCCTTACTTACTCCCATACTGGATGAAAGTAGGTGCAACTAGTCGTAAGAATTCGTGACAGTCGGTAGGTAAATACATGCACCTAACAGCCCGTTTAAACGGCTTGCAAGATTTGTATTCTCACCAATTAAAACGAACAAGATAATTGGCCAAACCCTCATGGCCTTCACTGAGTGAGTTGGTGAAACAAACCTTTATATTGTGTTTGAATTGTGCGTAGAAACTAGATAATCAACGAATACCGCACACTTGTGCCTAGATCATGAACCTTAAACCTCTTGTTGATCTCTTGAAATCGACAATGAAAGATTGTGGTAATTCACGTTCAGTCTCTGCGAACCCTTCTCTGACCACACAAACTTTCCAATCTCAAAGGTTCAGAGGTACTCTTACTCAGGACCACCTTGGGTTCATGGACACCTTTCCCGTGAATCCTCCTCTTATGATTCTTTCATCTTCTTGGAAGGAGGTCAATCCCGTACTCTTTCTTTATCTCCTGATCACATCGAGGAAGACTCTTACCTCGATAACTCTGATTCTGATTCTTTCAAGTCTATTGACCCTAATTTCTCACATTCTAAAGGTAAAAAGAAGAAGACAAAGAAGATGCCTCCCAAGTTGCCTCCCACAAAAGACCATGAAGAAGAACCCAATGAAGATCTAATACAGATGATTTTTGCAAGATTAGTTGCATCTGAGCAGCAACTGCTTTTACTGAGAGAGCAGATAGAGTAGTTGAATGCTGGGGGAGAACCGTCAATGGAAGCTGCATACAATCATGGGTAGTACAGAGTGAGGAATTATTTGCAGCCACCTCATCCAAAGATTAACTATGAACTGAAGCCACATGTCCTGAGTCAATTACCACAATTCCATGGTAATGCGACTGAAGAGCCATATGAATTCTTGCGAGACTTGGAGCTAATATGTTCTAATCTGAGGCACCCACAAGTCAGCAAGGACTACATTCGTCTCACTGCACTACCTTTCGCCTTAAAAGGGAAGGCAGGTTACTGGGTGAAGAACTTAGGAGTGACTGTAACCACTTATGACAGGTTCAAGAACCTATTCTTGAAGAAATTATACCCTTTGAGTCGGTCCAACCAAATGAGGACCCGTATCACCAGTTTCTCTCAGTTGCCTAATGAACCACTCTGTGATGCTTGGGATAGATTTAAAGATCTGCTATAGAAGTGTCCCTGCCATGACCTGGATAACAACATCTTAGTTCAGTCACTCTACTATGGCCTCAACTACGAGACTCAAGGGTTAGTCAGCGCTGCCTGCGGAGGCAATTACACATCGTGAGGAGCTGAGACCGTCTGGAAAGTACTAGAGCAGATGGTGAAGACAAGCTGCTCATAGATCGCTAGTAGAGCATATACTGATTCCCTGAATACCTTTCAAGCCAAAGGAGGAAAGCAAACTATTGCAGAGATAGCAGAGGATTTGATTCCGAACATGAACATCATCGCCGATAAATTGACAGTTGTGGAACAAATTCACAAGAGGATGAACAACATCGATAACAGGATTTCCCAATTTCCGAAGCAAATGGAGGAGCTCACTGAGAAGGTATCCAAGATGGGGATGCCTACTGCACCTACGGTCCCGATCTATCGTGTACATCATGTTCAGGAGCAGCTAGGATCAGGACAACAGCAACCATGGGTTCAGGACCAATCCTATGCCCAACCTTCCCGGCAGTCACCTCCACCAGCCGAGACTGTTGAAGAAACCCCGCCTCTGACATTCAAAGTAAATGACATTTGGTACACTCAGGACACTACCCGATAGGGTAATATGGGGGACCGTCAGCCTTACCAACGTCCACCCACTTTCTATAATGTCGCATTTCCTTCAGCTCCGCAACACACTCAGAACATTGCATCATTCCAGCATCCGAAGCAGCAGCAGCAGCCATACAACTGTCAGAATCAACCTCAGCAATACCGTCAACAATATCAAGCTCCAAAACAATCAGCTCAACCATCCAACCCTCCAGAAGAACCGGTAGATATCCAGAGACAGATGCTCGAGGAAATTCGCAACTTTCGAAATAAGCTACAAGATCTACGGGTTGATGTTAATCGCCTGTCCCGTTGGAAGGATGAACAGGCAACCCCTGCTACAACCATTCCCGCCCAAGTTCAAGCTAACCCCAATAGCTTGAACAAATCTCAATCTTCCTAACATAATGGCCATGCATACTATTCAGATTTTTCTACACCTGAACATGAGATCCTTTCGTTTGACAATATCAATGCCATGTCACTTAGGAGCAGAAGGATCGTGGTCGTACTTGATCGGGCATGAGAATCGGATCAAGAAGACTCGGAAGATCAATCGGAGGATGCTTCCAAGAATAAATAAGAAGGACACCTGAAGATCCCAGCACGAGAAAAAGGAAAAGCATCTATGGAGTCTGCAGAGGACCTTGAACCTCTAGTTGCTGCAAAAATACCTTTGTCACCTTTTCAGCAACCTGATTTTGATTATTATCAGAAAATTAATGATTGTAATAAGAACTCCATTTCTAATAAATATGCTCTTATTTATGATTCTAACTATCTATCTCCTGTCTCAAATGCTTCCATTCCTTTCCCCCATGCTCTTAAGAAAGGAAAAAAAGAAAAACATTCAAGATGACCCAGAAATGGAACGATTCTGCCAACAATATCAAAGTCGAAGTACCCTTTGATCAATATGTGGCTAGCAATCTAGCATTTCAGAAGTACTTGAAGGTGAAATGTACTCCCACCAGAACTCGTACAAAGAAACCAAGTCAATTTGTGGGGACTCATATCTTGATAGTTGCCACTTTCAAATGTGTCAGAAATCAGCATTTACTAAGAAAAAAAGGGATCTGGGTGCTCATTATGTGGAGAGTCGCATTGGCGGCATTACGTTCGCACGCACACTTCTCGACAATGGTTCTTCCATCAATCTTCTACCCTTAGCCTTATATTACAGATTGGAGTTAGGTCCTCTCAAAAAATCATTATCTCTGCTCCAATTTGCTGATAAATCCACTAAAAGACCTAAGGGAGAAGTGAAAAATGTAATCATCGTGATCGAGGGTACGGAATACAAAGTGGACTTCATTGTCCTTGATATGGAGACCCCGAACCATTGGAAGGAATCCTAAATCATTCTTCGAAGACCATTCTTAAGAACTGCTAAAGTCGTATTCGATTACGGTACCGGAATGATGAAATTCCTCTCTCCAAGTGGAGAAGTGGACTTGGAGATGAAACAAACAAAGTGGAAAAGACCGGAGTCTGAATCCACCACTGAATCTGTCAAAACATCAGAATGCAATCTCATCAGCACTATTGGGTTGTGGGACCAACTGCCAGACATTCAGATTGAAAGCACCTCATCAGAAGAAGAAACAGTTCACAGTGCAGTTTGCGAGATGTTGCCAAACCTATCTAGACACCCTGATGCCTATAATCTTGATGACACAGAAATCCTTTTGGATTTGTCAGTCCCATCTTCTTCGGGACAATCAAGAAATATCGATGACTAGTCAGACACGACTTTGGCGGAATTACCATATTACTTTAGCGATCCAACTCACCTTTCTTCGGAATTGGTAGATAGCACGTCACAGAGTAATTTACCGCCAACCGACACTGAGATAAATGCAAAAGTTGTTCAACCAGACTTAATTGATGATTCAGATTTGCCAGAGCTGAAACCACTACCTCCCACACTAAAGTATGCATTTCTTAATGGACCCAAAAAGAAATTCCATGTGATCATTAGCTTATCATTAACCATGGATCAGGAATCTAGATTACTCGAAGTCCTTCAGCGAAATCGAAAAGCCATCGGTTGGACTGTGTCGGATCTCGTAGGAATCAACCCCGCTCTCTGCTTACACCAAATTTATGTTGAGGATAACACAAGGCCTTCCCGTGAATTTCAAAGAAGATTAAACCCCAATCTTCGGGAAGTAGTTAAGAAAGAGATAGACAAATGGTGCAGAGCAGGGTTTATATACCCCATTTCTGACTCCAAGTGGGTGGCCCCCCTTCATCTCGTCTCGAAGAATTCGGGAATCCAAATGCTCACCAATGAGGAAGTGGTAGAGATCGTGACCCAAGTACCCACATCGTGGCGCGTCTGTGTCGATTACAGGTGCATGAATGCTTGACCAAGAAAGATTACTTTTTACTGTCATTTATTGATTATTTTTGGAGAGACTTGCAGGGAATGCATTCTTTTGTTTTCTTGATGGGTACTCTAGATACAATCAAGTAGTTATCGCTCCCGAGGATCAGAAAAGGCCACATTTACATGTCCCTTCGGTACCTACGCATTCAAGCGCATGCCATTCGGGCTTTGTAATGCCCCAGGTACATTTTAGTAGTGCATGATTGCCGTATTCGCCGAAATGTTTGGTGATTTCCTGGAAGTCTTCATGAATGACTTCTCGGTTTATGATGATTCATTTGATACATGTTTTGCGCACTTGGACCGAGTCCTCCAGAGATGCAGGGTGGTTAATTTGGTACTCTCCTGGGAGAAAAGTCACTTTATGGTGACAGAGGGTATCGTGTTGGAGCACATCATCTCCGAAAAGGGAATGGAGGTCGACCCTGCCAAGGTGGATGTGATCAAGAAACTTGAGCCACCAACCAACGTAAAGTCAGTGAGGTCTTTCTTAGGACATGTTGGATTTTATCAAAGGTTTATCCCTGATTTTTCAAAGACCGCCACCCACTGACTGAGCTCTTAGGAAAAGACACCGAGTTTATTGTGAATCACAAATGTCTGGAGGCCTTCGAGCTCCAGAAAAAGAAAATATGTGAACCGTCGATATTATAAGTCCCGACTGGTCTCTTCCCTTTGAGATCATGATTGATGCATCAGATTTTGCTGTCAGAGCGGTACTTGGAAGAAGAAGAGATGAAATTCCTTATTCAATTCACTACGCGAGCAAAGTGTTGGATCCTGCACAGAGAAATTATACAGTAACTGAAAAGGAAATGCTCGCAGTTGTTTGGGCCTTTGAAAAATTCAGATCATACATATTGGGCTCCAAGGTGACAATTCTCACTGATCATACGACAATAAGATATCTTATGGATAAGAAGGACGCCAAAGCAAAGCTTTTGAGATGGATCTTATTAATCTAGGAATTTAATTTGGAGATCAAGGATAAACCTGGAATAAAGAATGTTGTTGATGATCACCTTTCTCGAATTGAGCAAAACGATTATCCTAACACTGGACCAATTAAGGAGACTTTTTCAGACGAAATAGTTTGCATTATTGATTCAATCCCATGGTATTCCAACATCATGAACTATCTTGTCTTCAAGAAAGTTCCCTTTGATTGGACCAAGAGAATGATTGATCGATTGAAGTTGGATTCGAGAAAATGCCATTGGGATGATCCTTTCCTTTTCTATGAAGGAGCGGATTGCGTCTGGCAAAGATGTATTCCTCAGGAGGAATACCAGAGTGTCCTCACACATTGTCATTCTCTCGAGGCTGGAGGACACCATTCGGGAAAGAGAACCACGCACAAAGTACTCCAATGTGAATTTTACTAGCAGACCTTATTTCGAGATGCTAATGATTTTGTACGGTCATGCCCGATTTGTCAAAGAATGGGAGGGACTGTTGGATATAGAGGTGAAATGCCCATGCAACCAATGATTTTCAGTGACATTTTCGATTCACGGGGGATTGATTTTATGGGTCCTTTTCCCAATAGCAATGGATTTGAGTACATCATAGCGCTTGATTATTTATCTAGATGGGTAGAGGCTATTCCAACCTGAATCGCAGATAGCAAAATCGTCTGTAAGTTTATCAAGTATAATATCATTTCCAGATTCAGGGTACCACAAGTCTTGATTTCAGATGGAGGTAGCCACTTTGTGAATTAGGAAATGAGATCTTTGGCTAAGGATTATAAATTTGAGCATAGAATAGCCAACCCATATCATCCACAATCTAATGGCATGTCAGAGGTTTCTAATAGAGAGGTGAAGGGTATTCTTTAGAACTTGGTTTGTCCTGATAGGAAGAACTGGTCGAAACTGTTGGACTAGGTTTTGTGGGCCTATAGAATAGCCTACAAGACTCCACTCGGTACTTCACCTTTTAGGATGATCTATGGCAAGCCATGCCATCTTCCCGCATGGTTGATTCACAAATCAAAATGGGTGATCAAAAAGTTGAATTGGAGTTGTCACCAAGGGAAATTATGCCAAGACTTAAATCTGAATGAGCTAACTGAAATCCGAAACCGGGCATACGACAATAGTGTAATCTATAAGGACAGGGTCAAGAGATGGCATGACAGACACATTGGAGATAAAACCTTTGTCACTGGTCAGAAAATGTGGTTGTTTAATGCTCGGCTGAAGATTTTTCAAAGGAAACTAAAATCAAAATGGACGGGTCCCGACATTGTCGTTGATGTGCATATCAATGGAAGTGTGGATATTTCCGAACTCAAAGATGATGCACAACTTTTTCAGTGAATGGACAATTGCTGAAGCCATATATAGAATCATCCAAAGATTAGACAGTTCAAGTTGAGGTCATCTACTTCACGTAGAGCGAGAATATTGAAGATTTATCAGATCATTCCCACCCTCCCTCCCGACCACATCGATCTCCTTGTACAGCTTCTTCCTCTACTCAGGCCAAGGCCTAAGTATGGGGGGGGACCGATGCCATCTATACATACCATTTTCCCCATCTCACAATCACTCCATTTCCACCCTTCTTTTGTACTTAGGCTAACCAGAGCCTAAGTATAGGAGGAACCGATGCCCATCTGTATATACTCTCCTCATTCACATATCCTGACCGCTTCATATTTTTTTCCGCTCTTCTTTTATACTTAGTCTGTTTACAGACTAAGTATAGGGGGTGGACCGATGTATCTCTGTCTTTTTCCTTTTCTTTTTCTTTTCCTTTTTCACTCTCTTATGCTTAGCCCGAGCTGTGTCATCTTTACGCTTCTTGTGCTCTGAGGACACAGCACTCGCTAAGTATAGGGGGGTCTGTATATATACTACATATATATTTTAGCCATATCTCGTACTTTCACGTAAATTTATATGTATTTATGGGTTGGGTAACTAACTTAAAAAAGAAAAAAAAGAAAAAAACAAAAAGAAAAAAAGAAAAAGAGTTTTGCTACTAACACTGACTGTACCCAAAAATTTTTGAAAAAAATGGCTTCTTATTTATTTTTCCAAAAAAATAAAATAAAAAATCATAAAAAATCCCTTGCATAAAAAAATTGTGTCTGCATTTCACACACCTGCACTTCATCCAGCATTTCATTCATTTGCATCTATGAAAAGTCATTGGGTTCTAAACCGAGTTATGAGCAGAAACCGAGAGTGGTCTGAACTTGTCCTTAATCCACCTAATTTTCAGAGGAACTTCATCGAGAAACAGGATTTTAGAAGCTTCAGATCTTTGACTTAATTCTTTAAGTTCCACATGACAATGTGCAGCGTTTGACTCTTAGTGTCTAACCTGGTCTCTTCATTCTGGGTACAACTCTGGAACAGGGAATTAATATGTACTCTTGCACTATGCACTTAGCTAAACTTAGAAGGGATGTTGGAAGACTATGCGAGTTTCTTTTCTAGTAGCGTCGAAATCTAAAGATTGGAGTACGGGTTGAAATAAAGCTTTGAAAAAGGGATGGACGACTGGGCATAATTTTTTCTAAGACCCCAAAATGTACAGAAACAAAAAGATTCTATATCCGTAGGGGCACAACAAGATCCAAGCATAACCACCAAAAATTCCAAATACAAAGAAGCCACTACCAAATAAATATCTGACCAAAAAGGTCCAAGCTTCAAAGAAAACCTGCAGATCATGGTGGAGACTCGGCTACACTGGCCAGCTTCACAAGGAGAGGTGACTACACTGGCCACCCTCCAGTTCTTTTCCCACTTCTTCTATCTTCTCCCCTCAATTCGATTGTGAACACAACGTGACAGACCTTAAAAGGAAATACCTGACTCCCTGAGGATGAGTTACTAGAGAGGAGATGAGTATGGTAGTCTGACATTCTAGACGGGAAGAGCTAAAACTTTTCACACACATGAGTTGATTGTTCAATGTTCATAGGGTATCCTTGGTAAGAGGATTGATCTAAGATGACTTCTGAGCTGAAACTGTGACAATGATGTGTAGCACTTGAAGGCTGTTGATTTTGAAATTCTACGTCTCATAGAAGTTCTGCCAAACTAATAATCCAAAGGTCGAGTTTAGTTCCATTTTCACCTTCATGTCTTGTATGGAACCCATTCTCATTTCACCTCATGGCATTTCTTTTTAATGCTCATGGACGAGCATGGTTTAAGTACAAGGGATGATGAATCTCGGATTCATCACTCTAAATCTCATTAATTAAGCTCAACTCCCTCAAGATCATCAGCATTTCTTCATTTATTCTGCATAATTAGCATTCATGCATGTTTTCATAAGAATTGCATTTAATCCCTTATTTTTGCACAAATAAGAAGACAAACATTTCAGCCAAAATAGACCTGTAAATAGCCTAACTTCTCGAATTTTTCACTCATTCATGATAATTCCGAATGACTCAAAACCACCTCCACTATGTACATATCACTAACAAGAACAAATGAAAAATACAAAAAATCATTAACCCAAATAAGTGGACCAAAAAACCCAAACCCTAGTTCTAGGATTCCCAGACTAAAAACCTCATATCTTCCTCATCCAGTGTCTGTTTTGATCCTACTCACTTTTTAACTAATGTATATTAATTTACATTCAAAACAATACCATGTTCAAGTAAATCGGAGCTCATATGTGAAAGTTAGGTTTTGGGCCTCTTTTGTACATTTTGTATTTTAGCGGTTTTTAACCTAGTATTTTATGTACATAATTAACCTATTTTAATTTACTTATTTTTCATTTATCTTCTTTGATGAAAGTTTTATTAAAATATATAAAGATCCAAATCCAAACTGAGATTGAAATCAAAGAAACAAATTGAGTCCAAGTCTTCACTAACTGTGAGTACAAAATTGGTCTTTTCGTGTTTTATTTTATTTCTTCTTTTTTTAATTAATAAAAATCCAAAAAAATAAATTAATGTGTAAATATTTATCTTTGGTTTTATCATATTTTTTCTGGATTTTTATCTGGTTTAAAAATGATAAAAAATATAAAACCCAAAAATTAAGGTATTCTATGTACATGGGATACCCCAAAAATATCACTTTGTGCAATTGATCGATTTTGATTTTGTGGGATGAAAGTGTAGATCTCATCGAGACGAGCAATTTTTGTGAAGAAACTTTTTCGATCCAAGGTCGTTTGCTATTTATTTTGGATTTTACAAAGTATTTAATTTATGATTTTTGTGGTGCTGACATGTGGCAGCTCCTGGAGCTGCCACATGTCAGTCATTTTTCGATTATTTATTTATTTATTCATTTATAAAAAAATTAAAAAAATAATTAAAGAACGTACGTGCAAGGCACGCGCCTCCCAGGCACGCGCCAAGCACGTGCACCGCCGCTTCCCTCAAACGCCGCCACACGTCGCATCCTGGGCCATCCGATCTCAGACGATCGGACGGCCTGCGTCCTTCTTCTTCCTTCCCCCTTTCCCAATTCGGTTGGTGCCACCTCCCTTTGATTTTGCCTCCTCCCACTAATCTCGCCACCGCCTGTCCCCTCCGATCTCATCAAATCATCGTCCTGTACCACTTCATCTCAACAACCTCCCAATCACTCTCGCAAATCCGCTCAGATCTCCTCCTCCCGGCGAATCTTGTCAAATCCCCTATCCGTTCCGCCCTGATTTTTTCCATCTTCGGCAGCCCATGCCTCGTCTATTTAAATGAACCGCCGCCACCAGAATAAGCATCCGCCATTTAGCTCCTTCTGGTGGTGACATCCCAAAAGTCGGCGCGATCCGAGTACCTTGTCCTCATCACAGCTCTGCCAAAGTGCAGTTGCTCCGCTCTGGCCATACGTCATTGTTGAGCCCCTCTCCTCCAAGGTACCATCCTCCGCTTTGCCTTTCTTTCTCTCGACCATCATCGTTTTTGTCTACGCATCACTTTCGATCATCACCCCCCCTGCTATCTTCTTCGTCCAACGATCAAACCTTCATCTTCGTCGCCGTCGAAGCTTCATCAACTCCACCGCCTCCAACAACCACGACTCTGCCACAACCTGCTTCATCAACTTCGATCAACAATTGTGCCGAGAGCCGCATCGCCATCATTGTCGATGTCAGCCACCACGCGAGCACCACCGGAGCCACCAACATCATCGTCAATGCTCCGTCGCTCCACTGAAGACCGTTGACCATGTATCGGCCACCCCCTGTCGCCTGATCAAGAAGGGGCCAAGGATCTTGACCGTCCGCGACCGCCGTACTCTTAGCCGTCAGATCTGATTTTCATCGACGGTTCAAATCCGCTTCCGAGCCTAACTCCGAGCCACCCCCGCACCAGAAGCCTCGGGTTGCCCAAAGCATGCAAGAAACGCCACGTAGAGACCCACGCCCATCCCTCATCCGAACCTGTCACCGCATGCGTGCATCACGTGATGCGTGAGTAAATTACATACGAGCCCCTAGCGACCCTCCAATTTGCGTAAAGATCCAGTCCAAAGGTCACGTGTGTAGCACGTAACCTCTTGGAACTTTTGCAGAGGACCCCCCATCCGTAATGATAATTACATGATGGTCCTTCTTTGCAGTTTATTTTGTATTTAAAAATTGCATAAACACCCATGTACTCCCCCTCAATTTTGGACCTCTTCATTGCACTATTTTATTCATTAAAAATAGGCATTTTGTTCTACATCTAATTATCTACAATTTAATATTTCATGAACATTTTTATGATCATTCGTTAATTAATAATTAATTGTTTTGTGGAAATTTGCTTATTTTTCCCATCCCGGGCTCTGAAAATTGTCACTGATTAATCGTTGCTCTAAAAATTCTCGAAAAAATCAAGATTGTAGATTTATTTGTGTTTGACATTGTGCCCAAAAAAGAATTGTATTTGCATGCATAGTTTGCCATATAAAAATCATTTTGCATATTTCAATATTTGATTTTTAATAGGTATTGAATCTTGTACTTTCGAGGTTTAGGATTTTTCTGAGATCAATCACCTAGTGATAGATCTTAGATAATTTTATCCTTTGAAAATAATTAGGTTTAATATTTATTATAATTAAATATCGAGATTCATTCTGTTTGCATTTAAAATTTCTTAAAAAATTCATATTGCATCCAAAACTTCTAAAAAAATTAAACTGCATTCATTTCATCATATTTTGCATCGTGGCCAAGTTTCATTTTTTTCGGACATCGTTTGAGCGTAATTGACATTTTAGTCCCTAAAATAGGCCGAATTTGCATTTTGCATCCTTTATTGCATTAAAAATTACAAAAACAAAACTGCCTCGAAAATTGCACGTGAACTTTGATAGACATAACTCTAGGTTGTTCCTTTACCTCCTTGTGTTCGACCTTGGGACTTGTCCAAGTAAAATAAACATAAAACCGCAAGATTAAAAATTGAATAAATATTTGTGGTTATTTTCTTGACTGATTCCGATTGCCGCCTACAACAAAACAACACATTTATTTTTTTAAGCACAACAAATACACAATCAAATACATTTCTTTAACAAGCGCAATTTTGGATCCGTCAATCATATCCAAAACCTCCGTAAACCTGGCTCTGATACCACTTGAAGGATACATTAGGAACCTTAAGCGCGTCACAGAAGCATGACAATCGTATCATATACGATCAAGAGTGACTAGTCATACTAGTTGCTCGGTGCAGCGGAATTTTAAAAAATTTTAAACCACGAAACCATATGATCCATAAACCATTTATGAATCGTTTCTTCTAACCACATAGTAAATATAGGAATACTTGTTGTAGTGTGGTTGCAATCGAGCTTCTAAGAGAATAAGCCTCCTGTCTCAAGTCCGACCTTCGGAGGAGACGCTTGCGAGCGCAGGGATGAGTCGCGGTGATCTCGCAATCCAAGTAGTTGTCCAAGCAAGGGAAATCTTGATCTCTTCACACGAGATCGTATGTCTTCTTCGCGAGCGAGAAGCACCAAAGAAGATGGTGTACCAAGAGTCGTTGAAGCACAACACAAGGCGACGATGAGGGCCTTCTTCCTTCTAGGGTAGGGTGGACGGCCACCCAAGAGAGAGGAGGAAGAGGGCACACGAGAATGAGAGAGAGAGAGTAGAGAAACTTCGTCAAGTCGGTGTCAATCGAAGAGCAAGGCATGCCTCTTCTTATATAGGGTTTTGGGAGTCCATGGATCCCAATCCATGGACAACACATAATCAACGGATGAGATTGATTTGTGTTCCTTTCAACGGCTAGGATGTTGTTGGTAGAACACAACAACAATTGATTTAATTCAAATTAAATAATATTGATAAGTCAATATAATTAATGCCAAATTAAATCAAATTTAACTAGAAATAGGATAATGAGAAGACCATGGTCCACTCCTAAATAAGGGGGGACGGCTACTCTTCTCCTCATGGAGAGTTGTAGACGTCCTCTCTTGTTAGATAGGACTTGGTCAATCTCCTATCATGAGATCTCATTATATCATGATATCTCCTATAACTCTTGTCGAAAATAATTTTCACAAAAAATAATTCCAAATTATCTTTTGGAAAATATCAATCAAGCCATTGAAAAAATTATGAATTTCAGTCACAACCCAAAACCAAATGTAATTATATTTTCATTCAATTATTCAATGTGAATCCCATTTACATTAATAATTAATCAACAAATATAAATCACACAAGTCTCTCTCTAATGTATATTATAAATCGTATTTATAATATACATGGATAATTGGATAGTGCTATCTACATTATCCATAACCACATTAATTAAATCACATTTAATTACATTGGATATTCATTCTCATGCATTCAGATAATGTGAATCGAATTCACATTATTCATGATAATTAAATCATATTTAATTATCTATTTCTCAATGCTCAGATTTAATTCAACCATGGAATTATTCTTGAACTCTTTCAAGAATAATTCGTATTCTCCGCAGAAACTTGAAGATAAGGACATGGTGATTGTATTGTTCCACGTATAGTGACTTGGATATTGAGATCATGTCTCAATCCAGATCTCATGGACCTCCCAGAGATGCTTGATTTAATCAAGGCCGCAAATCTAATCTTCTCATTGCATATGAATATCATTCAGATCAATGTCCAACACTTGGACCAAGATCAGATTGCTTCTCTACTGAGAGGAGTCACTAAAATCCAGACCTGTTTCATCACTCCCTCTGAATGGAAGCGTCATGATTATACAATCAATTATTGATCACATCACCCTCAGGTATTCCTTTTAGTTGTATATCATGCATACTGGAAGACATGTGATCAACCCAAAGATGTAGATCAATTTTACACTGTCATCTTCAGGGTTTCATCAACAAGTTTCTCAATCTTGGTCATTTGGATTTGGTATTGATCATATGTTTTCCAAAAAAACATATATCACACCTTCAAATTCGTGTCATGCTTCTAAAGCACGATAAACATGCATGGAGTTTGATAGGTCCCAATACCTCATGAGTGAGCTCATGTCTTCCGGTTCAGGAGTGAACCTGTATGATTCCTTTGAGAGATCGTATTACCCATATGCCCTTATATGCACACCAGCTCGCCGGTGTATAGACCTTGGTTAGGTCATCAACCTATTGGTCTGCCAAATGTACATGCTCAGACATATAGCAATACATCTGTCTTCGGTCAGATGATGCGTGCCTATATCGTGACAGTATTCGATATACGATTTTGGTTATCTCGATCTCGTTAAGTCAACCCTTTGACCTAACTAATCCGACACCTCCGAATCTCTATTCCCGTGTAGAGGACCTGCATCAAGAGGTCAGTCAGATATCAGCCAAATGAGAAAGGATTGCCATCTCCTACTCAGGCTGGAGATCATCTCTTAACAATCATTTGTCGGTGCTTGATGAGTCCTCAATCTAACTCCTTAGATATTCATTCAAGCACCAACCTCTAGGATTCAATAACTGAATCAACAACTATATGATCATTAAGATGGCCATGGTACATAACCCTAATTGTACTAAGGGACCTATTATGCAAATTAGTTATTCTTCATTTCAGATCAGGGGATGATATTTGCAATAACATTTATTGCATAATGGCTCGTCGTGGGCTTGCATGTCCAATATTTACATGCAAAACATGGTTTCTTGATATGCTTAGAAATTTAGGATCCCAAAAATGTTTTTAGATACTTAAGATGTCTGAGTTATTACTATATAGTATAATGTCGGTCATCGAAGTTGACCGGTAAAAACCGTAAGTACATTGGCATTATTTTGTGTTGTTCTCAATCGTAATGGTGAAGGTATCTAGTCCGGGTATGCTAGCTTGATTTCTTAATTAGTGCCTTGCATATCAAAGAAATTCTCCCTCCCAGCATAACTCGAGTGTACTGACCAGATCCATTTTTAAGGAATGATAATATGAGTAAGTCAAGTTGTACTCTAATTATTAAAATACAAAATAATACATACTTGTGAGGGTGTGTAATATAGAGTAATATCAAGCAAAATCTAATTATTTGTTGATTGAATTGGATTTATAATTAATTAAATATTACTAAGCTAACTAGATCTAATTAAAATAAACACTCTATTATGAATAGAGTCTTAATTCCCTTGGAAGAACTAATTGTGTGAATATGATTCATAATAATTAATTAAAATTTGAATGAGATATGGAGGTTCATATAAATGACATCCATGGTCTCCCATCAAGGATAAGGGTTCCGTCGTCATGGATTGTACGTAAGAGACACATGTTCGAAGTAGCAGCTCCTACATACAAACGTACATGGATCAGGCTCTTTGCTTCTCGAAAGAGTAAGGTCGTATGTGTAGTGACCCCAATATCCGTTCCTCATATTATTGGGGCGATATTAGATTACGCATCGCGAGTTCTATTTTTGTTGACACTTGACTCAATTACCAATAGGTCAACATAACCTTAGGGGTGGTGGGTCTAGGCGTTGAATATCGAATTGGGAAATGCAAGTTGGACTTGTAAGGAATAAGCTCCCGCTTCTTTTTATGTGAGTTGTAGTTTCTCATATTATTGTGATGTAACAAAGGTAAAAAGGAGATCTCGGATCTTACCAGATATATATATATATATCTTGCTTTGAAAGTTTAATAAGGGAATGTACTTTCATAATTTAAAAGACAAGGCAACTTTGACTTAAAACATTAATATCCTTAAGCAAACTAATATATATATATATATATATGTGTGTGTAAAAATTATCTTGTTTCAAATAACCTTCATTAAATCCAATTAAATCTATACTCAATCAATATCATGGATTGGATCCATGATTAAGATGCAGTACTTGCAGTTGGACACATAATGTACGTGGTTGCAATGTGCAAGTTTGCTCATGAGTATGAGGATTGAAAATTAAATAGACATTAGGACAACAACCTACGATTTGTGTGTCTCTAAAGTCTTGATCTCTCATCGAGTGTGCTTTAGATGTAATATATCAGTGATGATCTTAATTATAAAGATCATGCTTAAAAATTGAAGGTGTTTTGGCAAACATATGTGCTCTAAACATTTATTCATGAATGGCATGGTTTGCTACATTATGCAGAATGGTGGCTTGATAAGAGATTATGTACTCAAAATATTTGAGTACCTGCCTAAACCAAGTTCTTCTTTAGTTAAAATGAGTGTGGATATGGTGAATGCTACACAAGTCTTTCATGATGCATCATATTATTGAAATTCTATGATTAGGATGAAGCAAGTATAAATTTTGAAATACTCTTATATTGAAGTCCCTTGAGGACATGTTCAATTTAAGAGATCCTTTATCTTAAGCAATGATTGTTTATGTGTTAATGAAGCACAATGGAAGCATGGGTCTGACTCGTGCAAGGAGAGTCGAAAGATTTGATTGTACTTCTGTGACTTCCATACATATGACATCCAAAGAGTTGGATGAATTCTAATACCGCAACAAGCTAATGTATTAATAATATGGCTATCTAGACTATCTAAGATCCTTAGAGAAGGACCCGGATAGTACATATGGATATTTTACATCTGCATATCATCATTGCCCCTGACTTACTTATTAGATATGATTAGAAGTCTCATAATTATATCTCCTTGTTCTATTGACACATGTAATTAGTTGTATATGGTATAGAAGACTAGAAAATTTGATCTGAAGGCTTGATAGTCATCCGCATGGGAGTTGATGCAAGTGTTGCAACAATCTCAATTGGATATAAAGACTACATATTTTCAGTGTGAGAGCAATAAGTTTTAGATAATATCTCTATGACTTAGATATTAGAATACATTCATTGTTTATTTCTAAACTTGTTAGAAATTGACATGTATTTTGGAACAGACCTATCATAAAAAGTTATGATGGATATGTTTCAGATAGTAATTTAAAATCTAGAGGAATCTACTAAATTAGAATATTAATGAATGGTTCACTAATTCTAATACTGAAAATTTAAACCCTAAAAGATCAATGGGAGGATGAAGATCATTTGACAATAATCTAGCATAAAGCCTTGGACATATTCTGATTGATAAGATCAATAGACTAGCAAGAGATGGAACTGTATATTGTTTGAAAGTTCAAATATTACATACTTGTGTATATTCAAAGTTAAAATGCCTGATGCACCCTTCTTTGGGAATGGTGTAAGATGTGGAGGTATTCAAGACCTCATACATATTAATATATGTGAACCCCTCTATATCATAATGAACATTAATGATATGTGATATCCATTAATGATTATTCATGGTATGAGATTTCTTTCTTTACCCATTAGAAAACTATGAAATGATCAAAGGTTTCATGATTTTGGTTGAGAACCAAAGTTATAAGGAAGATGAAAAGAATTTGATGTAACCTAGGTAGCAAGTACCCATTAGATGAATTCAAGGAATATATTATAGAGAAAGGGATATTGTTCCTATCTCATTCCTCGGCTCAATGGTGTTGTAGGAAGATGTAATTAGATCATGTGTGACATGATTTGATCAATGATGAATCTTAGCATAATTACCTCTTAGTGTCATGTATATATGTATTAGATACTACAATATATATCCTTAATAAGATTCCATGACAAATATGAACACAAAACTCCTCGTGAACTATGATTTGGAACCAAGCTTAGTATCAGTTGGAGGATTTAATGGTTACTTGGTTCGTGCTATAACATGGATGCATGAAAGCTGGAATCTTGCACTTGAGAGTGCTACTTCATTAGGAATATAAAGGATGGTATTAGATATCTACTTTATGACCTTGATATTCTTAAAAGATTTCATCTATAAGAATATGATTCTAAGAGGATGGCTTTTTTGGAAATCAAGATAAGAATAAAGTAA
Organism: Ottelia alismoides; assembly: GCA_037367405.1. Classification (NCBI taxonomy): domain Eukaryota; kingdom Viridiplantae; phylum Streptophyta; class Magnoliopsida; order Alismatales; family Hydrocharitaceae; genus Ottelia; species Ottelia alismoides. Next base: position 287,933 of record JAZKJV010003657.1, read on the forward strand.
AGGGACTCATTGAATCCTTAGAAAATAATGAGGCTCCTAAAATCAGAAACTAAAAGGACAATTAAATATGAAAAACTCATACCTCTTCAAATGAGTTTGAGGATGGTAATACCACCTAGAGGGCATGGACTACACATGTTAGAGAGATCTAACAATGGTCGAACTTCATATGATGAAGATTCTGTAAATCATGACAAGGAAAGATGGATCTTAGTAATAAAGTCTAATGTAGACTTTATACACAAGTGTTGTGTATGAACTCTTGAGGATCCACCTATAGGGGTTAGACCCATTGGGTGTAAATGGATCTTCAAGATAAAGAGGGAACCTGATGAGAAAGTAGAGACCTTCAAAGCACAACTCGTGGCTATGAGCTACACAAAGAAAGAAGATATCTCTTGCGACAAGACTTGCTTTTTAGTGACCGTGCTTAAACCTATCAAAATATTGCTAACTCTATCTACAAAACTTGACTATGACATCTAAAAGATGGAAGTCAAAATTGCATTCGTTAATGAATATTTCAACAAGAATATTCATATGATGTAGCCCCATGGCTTCATTGTAGGAGAATGCAAGGTGTAAAATTCCATCTATGGACTGAAATAAGCTTCTTGTAGTTGGAACATTAGATTAGATGAAATTACAAATGTTATGATTTTATATAGATACAAAGCTACATGTCGTAGTGCATCAGTTATGGGAAGCTCCTTGTATGCTAGATGTGTACAAAAATGCGAGATGCCTGCCATATCGTTCTAGTAAAATGCTACCAATCATATTATGGAGATAAAACTCTAAATGCAGTAATAATCAACATCTTCAAAGGCACAATATTTTTGAGATAGTAATCTCAAAGTCTTTTCTTTAAGAAATCAAGACTTTATAGATAATAATCTAAAATGTCTTATCTACATATACCTTACTAAGACTATGTCTTAGTCTAAGGAGATAGAGATCTCCAGAAATAAAGGTATAAATTACTGGTTATAGTAATTATCAAGTCATTGTGAAAAAGGCAAAATAATTAATTTATCATGATTGAGTGTTGGTTGCATAAGATGCAACATTCGCATTGGACACGAGAACTGGTTTAGGGGATATACAAGTCTGTAAAAGGATTGGGCATAGTCTCTCGAGAACAGGGTGACTAGTCAGCCTACAAAGCTGTTTTTTTTCTAAAAATATTATGATTAGCACATGAGTGTGGGTTTAGAGTTTATCCCATTAATGACGCTTTGGGCTAGTGGGAGATTGTTGGAATGTGAGTCCATGATGAGCCATTATGCAAGAAATATTATTGCAATTCACTCCTTAATATGAAATCAAGAATAACCAATTTGCATAATAGGTCCCTTAGTACAATTAAGGTTATGAACCATGACCATCTTAATGATCATACACTTATTGATTCAATGGTTGAATCATAGAGGTTATTTCTTGTATAATATCTAAAGATTTAGATTGAGGAATCATCAAGCACCTCCAAATGATTGTTAAGATAGATGATCTCTAGCTTAAGAACGAGATGACAATCTTTCTATGGAGGCTGATATATGGTCGACCTCTTGATGCAGGTCCTCTGTAAAAGAATAGAGATTCAGAGGCTTCGAATAAGTTAGTTTAAAGAGTTGACTTAATGAGATCGAGATTACCATGAGCTATGGTGTATACTATCACAATATAGGCATGCATACCCTAACTAGAGATAGATGTATTGTTATATGTCTGAATATGTACATTTGGTAGACTATTAGGTTGATGATCTAATCAAAGTCTATACACCGGTGAGCTAGTGTGCATACGAGGGCATATGAGTAATATGATCTCTCAAAGGGATCACACAATTTCACTACTGAATTCAAAGACATGAGCTCACTCATAAGGTATTGGGACCGATCAAATTTCATGCATGGTCGTCTTGCTTTAGAAGCATGACAAGAGTTTGTAGGTGTGATATATGATTTTGGAAAGCATATGCTCGATACCAACTCCAAATGATCGAATGAGAAACTTAAAGATAAAACCTTGAAGAAGATAGTCTAAAGGTGATATAAAACTTTGAGTTTATTCTAGATCTTCGAGAATGCTGGATGTATATGTATTAGGAATATTTGAGGGTGTGATGTGATCATAAATGATTGTATAACCACGATTCTTCCATTCTGAGGGAGTGATGAAACATCTTTGGAATTTATTGACTCCTCTAAGTAGAGAAGTAATCTAATCTCAATCCAAATGTTAGACATTGATCTCAATACAATTTAGATACAATGTGAAGATTAGATTTATGGCTTTGAATTAATCAAGCATCTTTGAGAGGTTTCTGAGATATGGATTTGAGATATCGTCTTAACATCCAAGTCACTATACATGGAAAGTACAATCGCCTTGTCCTTATCTCCAAGTATCCGCGGAGAAAGTGCATTATTCTTGAAAGAGTTTAATAATAATTCTATTATTGAATAATATATCTGAGCATTGAGAAGTTGATAATTAAATGTGGTTTAATTAGTATGAATTATATGAATATGATTCATATTATTTAGATACTTAAGAATGGAGATCAAAGATAATTAAATATGATTTAATTATCAAGGATATGGATAATGTGAATATCACTATCCATACTGATCATATATATTATAAATATGATTTATAATATATAAGAGAGAGCTAATTGTAAAAAGTATTTACGAATTAAATGTTGATGTGAATTGGATTCACATTGAACAATTAATTGAAATACAATTTACATTTTATTTTGGATGTATGAATATGATTCACCTTTTTTTAATGGCATGATTGAAATTGTCAAAAGATAATTAGAATTATTCTTGTGAATTAATTTGCAATAAAAGTTGTTGCTAATAATGAAGGATTATGTCAGATATAATATCTCACATAATTGGAAGACAGTTAACCCATTCCATAATTGGAGGGTGGATGACCACCCTTTGACTCCTAAAGTCAAGGGGTCGTCTACTCTAATATTAGAAGGTGGCTAGCTGAAAAACCCCACTCGATCGCTTCTTTGTTCCTGAGAAGAAGACATAAATAATCGATTTTAGGTCGTTGTATCGACCAGGTGAGTTTTACCAGAAAAATAAATTTTTGGTTAATCTTCTTTTTGTTATTTATACTCCTAAACTTAAGTGTATAGTAGTTAAGTACGGGAGTGTCAAACTAAGGGATGCAAACTGTTGGAAATTAGGGATAAACTATAGACAACTAAGGTAAATGATTTCCTAATTTTTATTTTATTTTTTAAGGATTTTTCTAAATTTTAATTTGATTTTTTTGAATCTTATATTGTTTTTGTGAATTTTAAGTATTTTATATGTTTTATTATTTTAGAAATATTCTTAATTTTATTTGATTTTTATATTTTTATTTTTATGTTTCTATTTTATTTCTTGCTTTTATAGTTTTTAATGGATTTTTAATATTTTTTGGAAATTTGGATTATTTTTAATAGGAAAAATTAAGTTTTTATTGAAAACAGATTTATATTTTGAATATTTAAGGTTACAAACAGTAGCAAAATATTTTTATTTTATTTTTATTGGAAAGTAGATGAAATTATCTTTAAAATGATATATTGTGCGTTTTTAGGTGATTTATATTTATTTAGTTATAAATGTTTGAAATTTTTATGAATTTTGTATTTTTTATTGGTTTTTCTATTCAATTTTTATTTTTTTGGTTTATTATGTAAAATATGGTGAAATTTAATGGAAGAAATTTTTATAGGATTTTTTAGAGGTGATTTTATATTTTTAGAGTTTGTTAGATTTTTTTAGTATTTTAATGATTTATTAAAAAATTGTTTTATATATATATATATGAATACTGTATATAGTACATTATACAGTATTTATATGTTTTTATTATTTTTTGATATCTTTTTATTTGTTTATTATGTATTGGTATGTATTTTGGTTTATATGCAGTAGAGGGGTATATTTGTTATTACAAGGAGCACGCGTGAAATGCTAGAATTAGTAGGGTTATATGTGCAAAAGTTCCAAACCTCACGTGATGGCTCACATTGTTCGCACTGACCTGGACCTGCTCATGAATCTAAGAAATTTCACGGGTTGCAATGCAAATTTCACAAAATATCAGTAATTTCCACATACGTCTCAGGTGCACCGCTCAATAGTTATGCGATAGGGAGGCGGTTGCTTTGGTGGCGACATGTGTAGATGCAAAGAGGCAGATGCACGACTCAATCGAGTTCGTCTGGTCGATGAAGATCAGATGACTGTTGTTAATTCTGGGGTACGTCCTCTGTTTTTCCCAATTCCGAGTTGTTACAGGAGGCAGAACTTGATGCTCCGACAGAGCAGGTCCTCTTTGATTAAATAAAATCAGATGATGACACGTGGTTCGCTCCTAACTTTGTTCTCAATGAGTTACTGTCTACGGTGGAAATCTCAGTAATCACGGATTACTCGTAGTTGATGTCGAAAGCTCGTTTAGGTGTAGGTGATGGATGATAGCTATAGGAGGTTTGAACTCTGAAATTGGTGGACGACTAGACGGTGGTGGTCCAAGGAATGTTCAGATCAGGTCATATCAGCCTCCAAGCTCTGGTATTATAGGTGCTCGATGAAGGCTTCCAGATGATCCAAATGAGGTTGATGCGATTCACTTCCAGATAATGGCTTTATGATGATATGACATCAAGCGATCGATCGGTCTGACGCTATCGTTGTAATACTGGAGGATGGTGCCCCAATCTCTCTTCAGCGGAGGCTTTGTCTCAGATCAATAGATACTCGCGGTGCTCGAAGCTCCAAGGGTATGTGGATGCTTCGACTCCAGGTGGAACTTAACTCCAGAGATGCGATGCCTCCTCATGCTCTTTATGCCCCAGATGATTTTGATTCCTGCAAATGATGAAGTCTCGACTTGAGACACAATGTCTCTGTCCAATTCAGAAAAGCGGAAGGTGAACGGAGGAGCCGGTGGAGATGAATGTTCTAGCTCTGAATCCCAATAATCATACATGATCGGAGGTGCGGATCAAGCAAAGATTTGGCATATTTGACAGAAATTAAAAGCAAATTACGAAACTAGAATTACCAGATGGAGGAGATTTGGTATCAAAGGTGGGAGAAAAAATGAGGAATGTGAAGGATAAGAACGACAGATGACGAAGAGAATCAGAGACAGGAGAAAGAGGATAAGCAGAGAAGGAAACTAATCGGGAAAAGGGTGAAGGACGGAGTGATGGATGTTGGAGGAGTTGGTGCGCATGTGGGTGGAGATCTGGGAGGAACTCCACGGTGGTGACCTCGACGCGCGAACGCGGAGGTTCGTTGCAAGGCGGAGATGAATCTCAACGCCGGCGAGTCGATCACACTGGCCTTCTCCACCCACTCGCTCGATGGAGTTGGAGCCGGAGGCTGTCACCCTCCCAAAACTCTCTATCTCTCTCGAAACTTGGGTGGAAAAGATGAAATAATGGCGGATTGCCAGCTCGTGGAGGGGGTAAGGTCTATAAATAGAGGAGGGAGTGAGGTTGGCGGATGGGGTAGTTGGAGTATCGGCCAACGGCCGGGTTGTTGGCATGGTTGGAGGAAGAAGAAGAGAGGTGAAGGAGGAAGAAGAGGCGTCGGGAGGAAGAAGAAGAAGGAGAAATGTAAAGTAAGAGGGAGAAAGGGGGAGAGAGAGAGAGAGAAATAGAGAAAATAAAAAATAAAGTAAATTAAATGAAACGAAATAGTTAATAATTATATTAAATTAATTTTTTAATTAAATAAATAATGATTAATTATGATTAATAAATTATTTAAATAATAAATTAAATAATTAAGTAATAATTAAGTAATTAAGTATATAATTAAGTAATTACTTAAATTTATAAATAAATGATTAATAAATTAAATTAAATTAATAAATAAATAAAATATTATTTTTAAAAAAATTATTAATGTATTAGATGATAATAATATAAGTTACGGTTCATTGTACAATATACCAATACATACCCAAAAACCACGTTTTTCACATTAACTTCGATTTTAGCGAAACTAGTGTCAATTTGTAGATAATTGAATAATATGATTTTTAGAACTGAGTTTGCCTAATTCGAAGTTCATACGGACGAGTTATGAGGTCCGGAAAATTTAGGTAGCGGCTTCGAGGCTTCGAGTTTTATTGGTATTTTAACGTAGTTATATTTTTATATACATTTTTATAAGATTTTACAAAAAGAAATTATGTTAATCAGATTTACGATTATTTAAATACAAATCTAGGAAGTTTCTACATATAGTACATACATACAACGGGTCCAAAACGCCAAAACTAATCAATTTTATTAGGATATTTTTCTAATATTTTTAATAAATAGTACTAAGTATAAAACGGAATTTAAAAGTGAGTTTGGTCCGTTTGGAGTTTTCTATAAATAGTTATGAACCTTGGAAGTTGGGTTTTGTGGCTTTTTCGATTCATTGCGATTAATTATTTTTTTATCGAAATATTTTTCTAATATTTTTATAAAATAATATACATTTTTTATGAACAACTTTTACAAAAGGATTGTTTTGGTTTGAGATAGTCTAAATGATAAATAAAATATGTGGAGTATATACAATGTGAAAAATGAGTAAATTATATTTTTGGTCTTTGTTTTCTGAATCTCTTTATACGTTAGGATCCTTATCTCCCCCTACTTATTTATTTTGTCGACCCGGTCAATATTGACCTAGTCTTGGGGTTAGGATCAGTTTGTATATATTTTACATACATCCTTCTTTTCTTTTTATTTCTTTTTATTTTCATTCTTTTATTTTGGTAAAATAAGTGTTCATGATATAATATTAATAAATGTGGTTAAAATGATAATTAGTGGGAATTAGTGGATATATACATGTATTTTACCAAGGATTTTAGCCAAAATGAAAGAATAAAGACGGTGAATCACGGATTCATCACTAGCCTCCTTCCTAATACTTCTATGCATATTGATTCAATTGAATTAAATTATATTGATAATAATTTAATATATTAAAATTAAATTAATCATTGTTGCACTTTATGTAACAACATCATGACCATCTATTAAAAACACAAAACAATCTCAACCATTGGTTTTGAGTAGCGCATGGATTGTGATCCATAGAGTTCCAAAATATTATAAAAGAAGAGGGAACCCTAGCTTTTCTTTTACAATACAATAGCAAGAGTTCTCTCTCTCTCTCATTCTCATTGCACGTCCCTCCTCACTCTCTCTCTCAAGAGTGTCCATCCACCCCCTTGACCTATAGAGAGTCGTTGTCGTCGCTACATCGTTATGCCACCACTTCGACTGCTTGTGGATCTGTGTCTTCTTCAGTGCCCCTCATTCGTGAAGAAGGCATAGGATTCTGTGAGATAAAATCAGGAGATTCATTGCTAGATTCTTCAACATGGATTGCAAGAAGCACGTGTCTCGTCAACGTGCTGGCAAGCATTTCCTCCTTCGGATCGGACTTGAGAAATAATGTCTCTTTCTTTTAAGACAACGATCGCACCTACGCCTCATGATGTATTCATTTATTTTCTTTGTGGCCTTTGATGAAACGATACGAGAAGTGTTCTCGAATCATGTGGTTTCATCTCTTTATTTCTTTTTAAATTCTAGTGCCCCAAGCAACTAATATGACCAGGCACTCCTAATCGCATATGATGAGATCTTCATGCTTCCTTGATGCGTTATGGCCTAAACCCTAGCCTTCACAACCCACCCCTCCAGCGCCCCTCCCCCCCCCCTCACTTTGTATTTTATTTTTAATATTCAAGCATTCATCTGCAATGTAATATTTTCTGGATATATGATACACTAGGACCCCTCGCCTCTTATTTTATTTGCATTTCAGTCCAGTGCCAGGTCACCTCACATTTATCTCCACATGAGGTGCTTGGGTATTTTGCATCACACCACATTTGACTTTATTTATTGTATTTTAGTTCTATAATTTGTAAAATAAGTGTAATATTTTAGGTAATTTTGCACATTTAGACCTAAACTTCTCTATATTAAAATTTATACCCCGATCTTCACATGAATATTTGGTATCTTTTGTTGCGAACTTTACATGTGTGCCATGGATTTGATTAAGTTGTTATTAAATGTATAAATAGTTGAAAATTACATTTAGGTACATCTGATGTGGATTATTTTTATTTTACGTATATATTTTATTTATTGTCTATATTTATGTAAAAACTATACAAAAATTAGATTGTGTATGGAACCATATCATTATATTTATTTATTTATTTATTTATTTGCAAGGCATTTAAAATTATTTTACTATTTACTAAAAATAAAAACATGCTATTTTCAGATGTCTATCTACTTAAAAATCATAAAATTCAAATATTTATCCAAAAAAACAAAAAAAATCAGTTTAGTTGTATTTCATTATGTTTAAAACATATCTAAAAGTCACATAAAAATATCAAACAATAACTTTAAAAACAACAAAACTCTAAAAACATTAAAAAATTTACAAAAAATATAGAAAAAAAATAAAAATTGTGTTTTTTATTTTTTGATTTTCTTTGAGATATATAGTATATATTAAAAAATTTTAGGATCTAATTTGCACTGATATCTATTTTTAAAACCCTAAACAAATTTCTAAATATTATATATTCATTGTTTACATATTTTTTCAAATTTAGAAATCTATAAAAAATTAGGAAAATACTCTAAAAATAACCAAAAATAGAAAAATATCAAAACCCCTAAAATAATTTATGTTCTTCACTTCTATTGTATTTGACTTATTTAAAAAATCCAAAAATTATTTTATCTTCATTTTATCTATATAGTATATATTATCTATATCTTTATTATTAATAATTTTATTATTACATTAAAAAGAAATTAAAATTTTGTAAAATTAAAAACATTAAAAAATATAAAACATTACAAACTATAAAAATTTGATTATAATTAAAAACTCACAAAAAATAAAAAGCAAAAAGACATAAAAAAACAAAAACTTAAAATCCAAAAATATTAATTGACAATAATAATTATTATTTTTATCTATCCCCATTAGGCTTCCTTAAGTTCGAAACTCTACATGCTTGTACCTATACACATTATTGTAGAGTTATACTAAATTTTGACTCACATACACTTGATTGATTTATCTGAATTGTAGGTTGATTGTTGATTGATTCAGTGGCTCGTCAACACAATGATTCCTTTCCTAGCTTGTTAGGTAGGAGACCGATCACCTGAGTTCATCGGTAATCACTCTTACTTTCTGTAGAAAATTAAGAAGCTCTCTCAGAATGATTTACGACCGCCCCGCACCCTATGTTAATTCGGTCAAGTTAATGTCCAAATTAATTTAATATGTCTTCGTTGCAGTCGGATACGAGGGGCTAATCAAAAACCACTTTTAATTAGATTGGAGTCAATTTCAAGCGGTGAATTTTTTTTACTTGGTAGTATCCAAGGTCGAACTCAGGGAGGCATCTGTCTCCTTAGGTAAATTTTAGCAAAGTCCAAGTGTGTGATTTTCGAGAAGTCTTTTTTTGTTCTTTTTTTAATTTTCTATGCAGACACATGAAAAAATCAAGCCAATTTGAAGTTAAATCAGAAATCTGATCAAATTAATTCCAAAATTATGAAAATTGGCCAGATTATGAATTGGGATGAAATTAAGCTACTCTATTTTTTTTAGAATTTTCTGATGCACGAATAATAAAAAATGCAGACCTTAGTGAAAATGACTAAACCAATTTTAATAATTATCAAACGATTATATTTCTCAGAAATAAAATTAATCCAAATAGGTCTAAGAAAGATCTATCCAAATCAACTTGAATTTCGTTAAAACACTTCACGATTAATTAACTAAAAATCAATTAAGTTTTTCACTAAATGATTTTTCTAAGACAAACTACACGTGCAAATGATGTAAATTTTGGATATGTTGTAGCATAAACTTAGATCTACCAACTACAATTTTTTGGAGATTTTCCGATAAGAAGACAATGCGAAATAAATTAAACAATCAAAATGGACAAAATATTGCAATTTTCCACCAAATTAATTTCAATAAATACTCTGCAAATCAGAAAAATACAAATAAGTGCTAAAATGATAGAACAAGAGTTGTTCTACACAATGCAACTTTCAAAATTAAAAATGGATGACAGAATGACAACAAAATAAACGTGCAAATGCAAGGGTGTGAATGCAATACAGAGAAAAGAATTATGAGCTAAAATGAAGCACAGGGACTTACATGCAATAATCGGAAACTTGAAATTTTTTTAAGAACTTGCAAAGGGGTGCAAGTGTCCCCTTTGCAAATTCCCTTTTCTTTATTGTGTGATAGATGTGCTCTGCTTCTTGCCTTGAAACAGGGGATCTTCACGCGGATGGATGGAGCTTCACGCGGGCGCGGGGAGGAGGCTGGTCGGCGCCTGGAGCTCGGTGGTCGCGCTGCGAGGAGATGGCGGCGACGGCCGGTGTTGGAGCTTGCAGCAGCCGCACGTGCGCGCGCAGTTGAGTGGCTGGGTGGACGCGCGTCGCGCACGCGCCACAGTGGCGGAGGGGCGGTGAAGCGCGCTTGCGGGCGGCGCGCGGAGCTGAGGTGCTTCGTGAGCGGAGGACGATGGAAGGCGCACACCAGGACGCTGGCGGAGTGGTTGGCGCGCGGGTGGCTGACGACGGCTGGAGCGGCACGTGGGTGCACGAGGAGGGTTGCCTGGCCTGGCTAGCGTCCGCGCGCTAGGTGGCAGTCCAGGAGGCGGAGGCTGATGCAGTTGCGGCCGTGGATGGCGTGGAGGGGCGGACCATGGTGTCGCAGGTGGTTGCGGGGACGAGTGCCAGCTGAATACTCGAGCTGCTGGCGTAGGTGGTCCTGCTAACTGGGCGGTGACACCTGCAATGAAGGAGGAAGCTCGAGCGTGGCTCGGTAGTGGTGGAAGGAGGACCGTCTACCTGGTTTGGTGGTTGCCAAGGAGGTGGCTGTAGGTGGAGTCGTACGATGGGGTGTGTGCGTGTGATGGTGAGGGGAGGAAGAAGAAGCAGGGGAGATTCACCACCTCCCCTGTCTCTCATGCATTTGTTTAAGTGGGCGTAAATAATCGATTAATTGGTTGATGAAAATTCCTCGAAAAATTAAATAAAAATCACTGTTGCGTTCGCAACGTGTGATTTATCCGTTGAAGTGAAATCGGTTTGGTGATTCTGTGATCGAACGAGGATGAATCGAAGAGAGAGAGATAATGAAATGAAATGAAGAAGAAGAAGGAGGAGAAGGTTACCTATAATGTGGATGGGGAAGGTTCCTGTGAGGAGAAGCTAAGCTGCTCCTGTCGTCGCTCAACGCGCGGCAAGCGGAGCTCGAGCAGGCCTCGTATGAAGCTTGCAGCGACGAAGGTTATAGCCTCGCCGGATCTCGCCAAGAAGGAGTCGTCTTCGCTCGGAGGTATCTCCTAGAGTTGTCACCTTTAGGGAATGTAGAGCTGGGCTTCTTCTCTCAAGTGGGATGGGTATGAATGGAGGGGTAGAGGAGATTATAAAGACGAGGAGGTGGAGGTTAGAGAGGCCATGGAGAGAGTGGGAGAGATGGGGAAGGTGGAGGAGATGGAATGGGATGAGAGGTGTCGAAGGGTGGCCTCTCCTTTAAGTTAAGGGAGAGTGAGAAGGAATGGGTAGAGAGGGAAGGAGAAGGTGCCACTTGGCGCGCTAGGATGCTACCATGTGGCTTTATTTAATTAATTGCAAAATCTATGGAGTTGACACGTGGCGGCTTCCGGAGTAGCCACATGTCGCTCTGAGAAGAATTCACAACTAAATGTAAACAAAAATCAAAAAGAAATAATAGAAGTGGTTAGATCAAAAAGTGACCAACACGTATGTTGCTCATCTCGACGAGATCTACAACTTTCGTGAAGGGCCAAAAATCAAACGAGATCATCTGTACAAAAACGTATTTTTGGGTGATATCTTATAGGTATAAAATACCACATTTTTTCTTTTGTATTTTTTTCAATAAAAGAAAATTTAAAATAAAGTTAGAAAAAATATGAAAAGAATATTTACAACTTAATCTATTTTTTTTGAATTTTTAATAATTAAGAAAATAAAAAGATAAAATACAGGGGCAAAACGGTCAATATGCACACTATACAAAAGGGGCCCAAAACCCAAGTTTTGCATACGAGCTCCGATTTTGATGAAACTGGTCTTGTTTCGAAGTTCTCTGAATGTATATTACTTTAAAAGTGAGTAGACCTTATTCGGAGGTTGTATGAGAGAGATATGTGTATTTTAAGGTCTAAGGTCTTCAACTTGGATTCGGATTTTATTGGTCAATTTTACAAGTTAGTATTTTTTTAGATATTTTTTCTTTATTAGTGTTAGTCATATATACACTATGGAGTTGATTTTATTGGATTCGGAGTTAGTATAAAATAAATACAGATAGGTGAAATATGGTGAATATACAGGTGATTTGTACAAGTGAAATTTGGCTTCTTATTTTATGCAAATATGAATGCTAAAATGCAGATGTTATCAATGCATGCATGAATGCTACTTATGCAATATAAGTGGAAATATGCAGCTATTTACTCGGGAACAAAGCTCTATTTTCAACTTTTAGAGTGATGAATCACAGATTCATCAACCCCCTTAAACCTTGCTCGTCCCCGAGCAACTAAATGAAATGCAAGAGTGAAATGATTTTGGGTTCCATACCAAGGTCATGAACAAAAGTTGAAAATGGAGCTTAATTCGACCTTTGGATTAATTGTGTGGCGGAACCTTATTGGGATCTGAACTTAAGATTTAACAGACTTCAAGTTCCACAAGTCTTCTATTCAAGACGCCTCAATAGTCAGGTCAGAACAAATCTTCAAACGCAAATTTCGGATGACTATGATTCTTACTTGTACTGTGTAAGTGAGATGTAACTCTCCACATCAGAAATGGCTCAGAACCAGCCTCCTCTAACAAGGTAACTCAATAACCCGGTCCAGTGACTCTTTCCTCGAGGAGCGGGGTATTCCCTTCTAAGTTCAAGTGCGACCAGCTCAAGAGGAGGGGGTAGAGAAAAGAATGGACGGTAGCCAGTGTAGCTACCTATCCCGGGATGCCTGACCAGTGTAGCCAAGTCATCTAGCTGCAGACTTCTTTCTAATATACATACTCCGACAGGCAATATTTTTTTTTGTTTTGGCCTGTCTATTTTTTCTGGAGTTCTTGCATTTTTTCTTCTTCTTTCTTCTTTTTTTTCTTTTTTTTTGGGAACTATATACAAGGTGTAGCATGTACATCAGGAGTTTTTCCTCTTGAGCCAGTAGACTATCCCTCTTTTGAAGCATTATTGCAACCCACAGTATCCTGTCCTTAGATGTCAACACCACCAGACTAGGTTGAGATGCACTACCCTCCCTAGAGGAGGACGGATGTTTCCACCTGTGTGCTACTCCAAGCTAAAGGATTCTACCTCCTCACCACCTCATCAATGAAGAGCTATGTGCATAGTGCTTGTACAAGTTAGGTCACTATCTAAAAGAATCCTGCGTATGCACGAGATATTCTACTTAGACTAATCAAGATGACATGTGAACATAGACTTACGGACTCAAAGAATTAAGTCACTTGACCTGAGAAATCTTAACTCCAGATACTATAAGGTTCCTCTGAAATTAGGTGGATTAAGGTCAAATCAAGTCCATCCTCAATATCTACTCATAACTTGGTTCAGAACCCACTAACTTTTCACTATGCATATGCAAAATATGCTGATGAGATGTAGATGTCATGCTATGAGGATGAATGAAAATGCAAGACTCTTTTTCTTTTCTTTTTAGATGCAGAGATGATATGCAAGAGTAAATAAGAAGCCTATTTTTATTTTCATTTTTGTTTTTGTTTTTTTTTTGTTTTTCAAAACTTTGGTATACCTCCAATGTTACAACAATTTACAAGAGTAAGTATTGTACAAATTATACAAGTGTTCATGTATTTTACAAGAAGATTTTTTTCCATTTTTTTACAAAAGTTTTACAAGTATTATACAACAAAAATTTATTTTATTTTTACCCACCCGTAATTATTGTAAAATATATATAACAATACGTGAAAAATACGCGAAAGTACGAGCTATGGGTAAAGTATATATGTAATATATACACGCCCCCCTATACTTAGCGTGTGCTATGTCCTCAGAGCATGAAAGCGACTAAAAAGACATGGCTCGGGCTAAGCGTAGGAGAGCTAAAATAACAAAAAGTATAGAAGTCGTCCTGCCCCCCTATACTTAGGCTCTGGCAGCCTAAGTGTAGAAGAAGGTCAAAAAGTGGGGCGGACGAGGTTAAGGAGAGAAGTGGATGTATATACAGTGCGGGCATCGGTCCCCCCTATACTTAGGCTCAGGTCAGCCTAAGTATAGGATGGAAGTAGGTAAGTGGACCAATGTGATATGGAGAATTTACAAAGAACCGACTCGAGTGACTCCTCCCCCCTATACTTAGGATCTTGTCATCCTAAGTATAGTCCAAGATAGTGGTTCGATGATGTGGGGATGGGTTACTAGAGTCGCGGGGGAAAAGGATAGGATGTACAAGATTGATGGTATACACAAATGAGTCGGTGTGAATCTTTCAAGATGTTGCTGATGGCTGGAGCTCACTGCTGCAAGGTCTCATACGCGGCTCGAGGTGTATCTGTTGTATCTGTCTCGCGCGTGAAAAATCTCCTCAACATGGACTAACTGCTCATTAGATTCGACGAAGTGCTTCAACAGCTGTCCATTCACTAGGAATGTTGGTGCGTCATCTGCGAGATATGAGATCTCGACACATCCACTATCATGCACCGTACGGACGACAAATGGGCCCGCCCACTTAGACTTCAACTTGCCTTGGAAAATCTTCAGCCTAGCATTGAACAACCACACCTTCTGTCCAGGAACAAAGGTCTTTCGTCTGATATATCTATCATGCCAACGCTTCACCTTGTCCTTGTACACCAACGCGGTTTCTGACTTCCACAAGCTCATTCAGATCCATGTCTCTCTGCTTCTGTCCCAGGTGCGTGTTCCAGTTGACCTTCTTGATTGCCCATTCTGATTTGTGCACTAACTCTGCGGGCAAATGGCATGGCTTTCCGAATACCATCAGGAATGGGGAGGTGCCTAACGGTGTCTTGTAAGCCATCCTATACGCCCAGAGGACTTGATCTAAGATCTGAGACCAATCCTTCCTGTCCGGGCGGATAAGCTTTTTCAATATGGTTTTCACCTCCCGATTCGACACCTCAGCCATACCATTGGTTTGTGGGTGGTAAGGACTTGCGACACGGTGTTCAATGCCGTAGTCCTTCAGGAGTTTCTTCACCTCCCGATTCACAAAGTGGCTACCCCCGTCTGATATCATCATTTTGGGGATCCCGAACCTAGAGATGATGTGCTCTTTAATGAATTTACAGACAGTTCTGTTGTCTGCGGCTCGGGTCGGGATAGCCTCCACCCATCTGGATAGATAGTCTACCGCAAGGAGGATATATTCGAACCTGTGGCTAACAGGGAATGGGCCCATGAAATCGATGCCCTAGGCGATAAAGACATCACAAATGATGACCGGCTGCATTGGCATCTCATCTTTGGAACTGACGGTTCCCCCCATTCTCTGGCATACTGGGCACGACTTCGCGAATGCGGTGGCATCGCGAAAAAGGGTCGGTCAGTAGAAGCCACACTGAAGTACCTTCCATGCGGTCCTCTTCCCGGAGTGGTGTCCTCCTGCCTCTAAGCTGTGGCATAAAGAAAGGACACTCTGGTATTCCTCCTGAGGAATACATCGTCTCCAGACACAATCCGGTCCTTCAAAGAAAAGGATCGGATCCTCCCAATGGTAGTGTCTCGCGTCCGACTTCAGTCGGTCGATTTTGCTCTTGGGCCAATCTTCGGGAACTTTCTTGGAGACAAGATAATTAACGATATTGGCGTACCATGGGAGTGAGTCGATAACAAAAATCGACTCGTCAGGGAAGGAGTCTCGAATTGGTGAATCCTCGGAAGTATTAAGATCTTCGAGACGAGAGAGATGATCGGCCACTACGTTCTTCTTTCCAGGTTTATCACAGATGTCCAAGTAAAACTCCTACATAAGTAAAATCCATCGAAGAAGACGCGCCTTCGCGTCCTTCTTCTCCATCAAGTACCGTAGTGCCGTATGGTCAGTGAACACAATTACCTTGGATCCGATTAGGTGAGATTGAATTTGTCCAAGGCAAACACTACCGCAAGCATTTCCTTTTCAGTAACTGTATAGTTACGCTGAGCAGTATCAAGCACTTTGCTTGTGTAGTGAATTGCAAATGGGACGCCATCTCTTCTTTGTCCCAACACAACCCCAACAGCATAATCTGAGGCGTCCGTCATGATCTCAAAAGGTAGAGACCATTCTGGGGCTTGTAGGATGGGTGCGTCCATAATCATTCCTTGCAAAAGCTTAAAGGACTCAAGACATTTGTGATCAACAACAAACTCCATGTCTTTGCCTAAAAGCTCATTTAGCGGTCGGGCAATCTTAGAAAAATCCTTAATGAATCTCCTATAAAATCCAACATGCCCGAGGAACGACCGCAACTGCTTTACGTTGGTTGGTGGCTAGAGTCGTCTGATCACATCCATCTTGGCAGGGTCAACCTCCATTCCTCTCTTGGAGATGACATGCCCCAACACTATGCCCTCCGTCACCATGAAGTGACTTTTCTCCCAAGAGAGCACCAGATTGACCTCACAACATCTTTTGAGGACTCGGTCCAGATTCCTAAGACAGGAATCGAAGGAATCGTCGTGGACCGAGAAGACATCCATAAAGACTTCCAGGAATTCGCCGACCATTTCAGCGAATACAGCAATCATGCACCTTTAGAAAGTACCTGGAGCATTGTAAAGCCCAAAAGGCATGCGCCTGAAAGCATAGGTACCAAAGGGGCATGTAAACGTGGTCTTTTCCTGGTCCTCCGGAGCTATGGCTACTTGATTGTAGCCCGAGAACCCATCTAAGAAGCAGAAGAACTCTTTCCCCGCTAGTCTCTCTAAGATCTGATCAATGAACGGTAGGGGGAAGTGATCCTTCTTCGTTGCGGCATTCAAGCGTCTGTAATCCACACAGACACGCCACGACGTGGGCACTCTCGTCACGATCTCCTCTCCGTCCTCGTTGGTGGTCGTCTGAATTCCCGACATTTTCGGGACAACATGAATTAGGGCCACCCACTTAGAGTCGGAGATTGGGTAAATGAAATCCGCGTTGCACCATTTTTCTATCTCCTTCTTCACGACCTCTCGTAAATTTGGATTCAACCTGCGTTGGAATTCACGAGAGGGTTTGGCTTCGTTCTCCAAGTAAATATGGTGCGAACACAGAGCGGGATTTATCCCGTGGAGATCGGAAATGCTCCAGCCTATCACCTTGCGGTTTTTCTCCAGGATCTCTAGCAAGCGAGATTCCTGCTCCTCGGTCAATCGCGAACTGATGATGACCGGAAATTTCTTGTCTTGACCCGCAAGGAAGGCGTATTTTAAGGTTGTGGGTAAGGGTTTGAGCTCAGGAATAGTGTGATCGTCTAAGAAATCTGGCTCAATCTGATCTGGTTCAGTGTTGGAAGTGGCTGGATCGTTTTCTGTGATAGCTGCCACCAAGTTGGCTCTGGAGTCGGATCGTCAAAGGTCTCCATACAAGCGGCAAACGCCTCGTCCGACTCGTCATCCTCATCTTCTGATTGTCCTAGAGATGTAAGGACTGACAGGCCCAACTGGGCCTCTACGTCATCGAAGATGAAGGGCGATGCAGGCTCAGAGCTGTACTCGTTCCTGAGGATCTCGCAGCCTGACTCATGCACTGGATCATCTTCGGAGGAGATGGACACATCGATGCTAGCTGGGTTCTGTCTCCATGGCCCAACTAAGTCTACATGCTCGCAGTCTGTTCCGGTAGAAGAGTACTCGGTGCTGGATTCTGAATCCGGTCTCTGCCATCTTGTCTGCTTCATTTCAAGCTCCTCATCTCTGCCTGGAGTTTGGAACTGAATCTTCCCGATCTTATAGTCAAATAAGGCCCCTGCTGTTCTGAGGAAGGGCCTACCTAGAATGATCTGGGAATCTCTCCAATTACGAGGGGTTTCCATATCCAGGACAGTGAAGTCCACCATGTATTCTTGCCCCTCGACTTTGATCACAATGTTCCTTAACTCTCCTTGGGACCTCTTGGTTGATTTATCAGCAAACTGTAGAAGAGCTCTAGATTTCCTAAGAGGTCCGAGATTAAGCCGCTCATAGAGGGCTGTAGGCATTAGATTGATTGAGGAACCATTGTCCAGGAGAGTGCGTGCAAACGCGATGTCATCAACATGACTCACTACATAATGTGCACCCATGTCTCTTCGTTTCCTTGGAAACGAGTTCTTTATTGCACAAGTCGTGGCTACTGATAAAACGTGTTTCTCAACACGGCTTTTGGTCTTCCTGCTAACCCTAGTGGGTGTGCATCTCACCTTAAGGTATTTTTGGAATGCAGGGGACATTTCCACGAACTTGTCAAAGGGGATTGTGACCTTGATGTGTTTATTGCAGAACTCTGCCATCTCAGGGTCATCTTTTTGGATTTTTTTGGTTTTCTTCTTTCCACCCTTGAGAGCTCGGGGGAAAGGGATTATTGACTCCAACTCATGTTCGGAAACTGAAAGATTCTCATTAAGATCAGGAACTGAGTTATTTACATGACTCTGACTCTGAAACAAACTAGGACTCTGACTCTGACTGAAAAGAAAATGCTGAGGCGAAACTGGTGATGCTTCTTCCGCGACTGTTGGACGATCCTCCTCAGATGGAGGTGCGGGCTCTTCATCGGTTTCGTTGGACTCCATGCGGATACGAGAATGCTGCTTTGAGGACTCAGATGTCCTCTTCTTCTGTCGACGGTGGTGGTGGTGATGCTCCTCCTCTTCTTCCTCCAAGTTCTCCTCAGGTAGAGTCTCGGAGGCTCCTTCCTTCTGTGCCCGTGCCCGATCAGGTATGGTCACGGTCCTTCCGCTCCTGAGGGACATATGATTTACATTATCGTACGAAAGGTCTCATGTTCAGATAAATAATTATCTGAATAATATACCTGATCTCGAGGTCGGTTCTGGCCCTAATGTAAGCTGTTCGGGTTGGCCTAAACCTGTGCGGGAATTGGGGTCTTTGGCGCCATCTGTTGGTCTTGGGTACGAGAGACCCGATTGATATCGGTTCTCATGTCCAGGTAGTCATTCTGTATCTGTTGGACCCTATCAGACAGGGTCTGGATCGCCAAGGTGAGGGACTCCAATTCAGTGGGCTGGACTGGCTGATGTGCAAATGAGGTTCTGTATTGGCCCTGCTAGCCATGCCAATATTGATGATGCTGGTGGGACGGTGCTGGCCCCTGCTGATAGGTGTGTTGCTGCTGCTGGTACCCTTGTTCTAGCCTGGACTGAAAGCGCGGTGTGGGAATGGGCCTGGTTTCTTGGTAGGCTGGGGATGGGCGGTGAGGCTGATCCTTCCCCATTTCGGCCTGCCTGACAATCGGGTCACGGCTATACCAAAGCCCGTTGATCTCGTACACTTGTGGAGGCTCCTCGTATCCCGTCTCCACTTGTGGGGGTGCATGCTGGTTCTGCTGGGTGTAAGTCTGATCCCAGCTACTCTGAGACCCCGGTGCCTGTTCCTGTACAAGATGGACTCGATGTACAGGTACAGGTGGTGTAGAAGGGGCAGGTAGCTTTATCTTAGCTACCTTCTCAGAAAGTTCCTCCACTTGCTTCGGTAGGCGCGAAAGAGACTCAAGTTCTACGACTCTCTTGTGGATCTGTTCAACCATGGTTAGCTTGTCAGCAATCATCCCCATGCTGGGAATGAGGTCCTCGGTCAGATCTGCTACAGTCCTTTGGGTTGTCTCATTGGATATGATTGAGGGAGACAACTGATAGGCCCTGGTGGCTTGCGACCTGCCGATTTCCGCCATCTGCTCCAGGATCTTCCATACAGCGTGCTCGTTTTTGTTCAGATAGCTTCCTCCACAGGCGGCACTGACTAACCCCTGCATCTATGGGGTTAGACCACAGAACAAGGTCTGGACTAGGATTGCCTTAGAAATGTCGTGGTAAGGGCATTTCTGTACTAAGTCATTGAACCTATCCCATGCATCGTGGAAGGGTTCACTAGGTCCTTGGGAGAAGATGGCGATCTTTGTTCTCATTTGATTAGTCCTACTGAGAGGGTAGAACTTTTTCAGGAAGAGGTCCTTGAACTGCATCCAGGTAGTACAAACCACCCCTAGGTTCTTCAGCCAATGAGCAGCCTTATCTCCTAAGGCAAAAGGGGTGGCTTTCAGTCGAATATAATCTTGGCCAACATTGGGATGGCTAAGATTGTTGCATACCAGCTCGAAGTCACGGAGGAAAGAGTACGACTCTTCATTGATGTTTCCGTTGAACTTCGGAAGCAGACTAAGGAAGTGGGGCTTCAACTCAAATGCCTGGGCAGGAACCGCTGGTGCGAGCCAATTCTGAATCTCGTTCTTCGCCGGGTTGTAGGTATCGACCATTGGTCGGTCGATTCCTCCAGCTACTATAATCTGTCCCATCTACGCCGTGAGATTTGCATTCTTCTGTTCGGCTTCGGCAAGGCGAGCAAGAATCTGTCGTATTTGTTCCTCATCCGGTGGCATCTTTGGCGGCATCTTGTCCTCTAGTCCTGGGTGGGAAGTAAGATTGGTGTCAGAGGACAAATCAAGGAAGGGATCACCGAGGCGATGGTCTTCCTCGGTAATCTCGGAGGAGATGAAAGGGCTGGTTTGAGAGTAACCACCCTGAGTATGAGGGAACCAAGACTCAAGAGGGTCATGAGTCCTGGGTGGTCCAAGGTGCGCTTGGGCCGATGAAGACGATTTACTTGGGGGACTCATAGAGAGATCGGTAAGTAGCGCGTTGAGATCTCCCCAGTTACTCATCTTGATGTGGCGAGAAGAAGATAGGATTTTACTCCTACCTGAAGCAAATCAATCCAAAACCCTGGTTTCACACTCAACACAGTGAAGGACTCGAAATCGAGTCCAATTAATCTTGTAGTTTTTAAGTGTGATTTTCAAGCAAAAATAGCAAGGATTACGCGACCTATAGGGAAGTCGGCTCAGAGCCGGATGCGTCTTCCCTGTTTAACCTGTCGCCTAAGATACCGCCGCTCCTTCCTTTCTTCGCTCCTATCCCAAGTCGATGGATTCATTGACCACACCCCTATCTACCTGCAAGCAGGCGGAGGCTGACAAGGCCGGAACTTCACCCCGGGGGGTTACTGGTAGCTTGTCGCAGAGTACCGCAATTTCGCCCCTATCTACCTGAGACAGGCGGAGGCTACTTGGTACTAATCAATGAATCTGAAATTATTCGACTTGTGATAATTACTAGGATCAGTCAGAACGTGATATGGAAGGCGGGGATTTGGGCTCTGCCTTAAGGTGTTCACACACTCTCAAGTACCCTCACTCAGCCTGAAAACAAGGTCGGGGATTAATCTCCCGCAAACAATTTTCAAATTTTATTCCCTTTTTTTGTCAATACTATTTAGCAGTCCCGATTTAAGTTAAGTTATCACTTGATTAAGTTCAACCACACAGCACGCCTATCGTCCAGTCCCAATTTCCTTTTAATTTAAATGTGATAAAATCAGAGGGGGAAATCGAGAAAAGCCGATGCAAGTTAAAAACAATGATGCGTATGCTGAGTAGAGAATACTTACAGTGATCCCTTCGCTTTTTTATGCAGGATGCAGAACAGAATTGAAAACTTTATCTAAATGCAAATGCAGGCGATGAAAGCCGCTCCTAGACAGGCAGTTCTATTAGCGTGAAGAACGGGTTAATTTGGCTAAGTACTGCGGTCTAAGTGCGTCTTTTAAGTGAGTTGTGTGGTCCTAATGATTACGAGCACAAGTGATGATTACAATATATAAAGAGATAATATGATCAAATTATGTGATATACAAACTTAATGATTGATCTGGAAACTCCAAAATCACATAATCTATATTCCTTACATACAACAGCAGAAATATCCATAATTGCACACAATCAATTAAAAATCTCTGCATAAATCAAATAATCATAAATTCGTAATCAAGTAAAATGTCTTCAAAAATATCGATTACATATTTTATGATTCCTAATCATTCTTTGTTAACATGAACTAAGCAAATCATATGGAAGAGTATTGGGTACATATAGCATTGAACATAACACATTACTCTACAAAACTTCACTTTTTATTGGGAAGAAAAAGGAAGGAATGATAATATAAATTGCCCACTCATTATGGCATGGATAAAGCTTATAGCTTTTTATTGGGAAGAAATAGGGAGGGGGTTTAGTGTAAAAGACACACTCATTATTACCATGCATAGAGCCACCCTCATCATGCCTTCCCCATGCACAACTTGCACCCCATGTACTATCACTTCCCCATGCAATTTCATTTAAAAACTTTGTCTTTACTTGCATGGCTAGACTTTATGCATAGCCGCCCATACATCTATATAAATGGAATACTCGACACTAACCTCACCATCTTCCCCTCATGCTCTCTCCCTCTCCTTCCATTCTCTCCTCACTCACGGTTTTGGTCTCTCACGCACGCACCCCTCTCTTGCGATATGTTATTTTTCTCTCGATTTTTTTGTCTTCGACAGGTAATGGAATAGAGCACAAAGAACCCGCGCATCCTCCTTCTTCTTGCTACAGACCACAGTTGTGTGGTCTCCGTTCCAGCCACCTTCTAGTCCACGCGTGCAGGCATGGGCTTCAGGCCGTCATCTACTCCGTGCGCCGCCGGTCACCGTCTTCCTGTCGTGCATCTTCGTCTCCACTGTGCTTCCCCGAGCATGCTCCCACGCTACAGCCACCCTCCAGCAAACGGCCACTGCCCGTTCTCTCTTACGGGTACTCTGTAGCGACCTCCTGCATTCTCCAAGTGCTGGCCGCGCATCACTGTGCATCCCAGCGCGCACCCTCCAATCGACACCTCCAGCCCGTGCTCGGGTCACTGGCTGATCCGCCGCCTGTACACAAGCCGTACGCACGGC
Organism: Ottelia alismoides; assembly: GCA_037367405.1. Classification (NCBI taxonomy): domain Eukaryota; kingdom Viridiplantae; phylum Streptophyta; class Magnoliopsida; order Alismatales; family Hydrocharitaceae; genus Ottelia; species Ottelia alismoides. Next base: position 311,077 of record JAZKJV010003657.1, read on the forward strand.
CATCTTCGTCCGTCCATCATTGCTGCCGTATGCGTGGCCGCTAGTGTATGTGTTTGCCGGATCCTCCAATCACACTGTGCGCCTCTCAACCATCAAGCGTGACCCTCTACAAGTGCCCAGAACAACGAAATGCTCCCCTCCATTTCAAGGGCTCCAAGCCCGTTGCAGAGAAGCTATCACTCTCTTTATAATTCTTTTAAACTCCTATATTTGGACTATTTCCTGAATGGCAAAAGTTTCTATGATTATAGTGCAATTCATCCTCTTCTAAATTTGTTTATTGCAAAAATTTCATTCACATCTTTATCAGTTTGCAATTTCATTCCCATCAGCTTCATAAGTAGACAAGTTTATTCAATTACATTTCAGCCCTCAATCTATTTTAAACTTTAAGTTATACCCTTGCGTTCTTGCATTGCTTTTAGATGAAAGAGAATTATCTGTGATTACATTGCAAACTTGTCAAGTCCCTGTGGATTCGAACCTCTACTTGTCGCGTACATTTTTTCTATACTTTGATCGCACTCGTAGTTGTATTTTATTTGTTTGATAATGGTTTATCGTCGGAAAACAACAGCTTGATAAAACCGACCTTTTAAACCGCGAAAAACCTTGTCAACATTTTAGCGCCGTTGCCGGGGACTAGGCAACATTTGCAATTTTTTTTCTCTACTTTCTAACTTAATTTCAAATTTCTAATCCGTGCATTTTTTTGTTTTGCAGGTACTTAGTCTTCAGAAAGAAAAAAAATTTTACTTGTCTCTTCATGCCATTTGTTTTAGCAAACTTGTAATTTGAAAAAAAAATATTTTCTCCCTCCCCCTTCTCGGAAAAGCTCGCCATCAACAGGATAAAATATTACGGATTTAGCACCAGAAGTGCAGGCACTGTGAGTCCCTCTTTCTCTTAGGCATCTTAGGATTTTAAAATTTCCTGCATTTGTTTGCGCTCCGAACATAAACCGAAAAAATTAAAAAACACTTCTTATTTGCATCATCTCTGTGGTCTTCTCCCTCTAATAATCTAACTCAAAGACCACCAAATCGTGTAATGATCATTTAAAAAGATAAGCTTGAAAGGCCACCGCAGTGGCCCGAGCAGAAAGCGGGAAAATTGTGATTGCTTGATTTGATGCACGTGTATGACACAAAAATCACGAGCACATAGAACCCTTGGATAGAGACAAAAAAATCCATGTTGCTACGTGGGATTGCAGAGAGAAATCGTAACTCCTCGACGCGTTGGGCACAGGTTCTTGTGGGAAAAGCAGATCTAACTATCTAAGTACCAACCCTGGATCCCCCAGCCGGATTAGGACATCGATTTCTCACAATCTTCCACACCCACCTCATCTTTAAGGACTCTAATTTCTCTGAAAACTTTTGTTGAATCACTAAACTAAAACCGAAAAGATAACCGCTTCCGCGGTAATTTTTGTGTGAGTTGGTGAATTAACAAATTGTCTTGTGTATTGTGTTGTGTATGCTAGGTCGTAGATCTCTGAAACATCCAGTACAACAACCATTAGAGTACGACCCGATTTATAGAAGAAAAACAAACCCGTCTCTTTCAACTGAGAATTCATCTGACATGGGTGAAGAAAGACCAAACCCTATGGACCTCATCCTGTATCAACTACAACTGTTGAGAGAGGAAAATGCGACGATCCGCCATACAATAGCACCTCTCATCCGACCACCACATATAAGCACACATTACAACCCGGCCACAGAGGAATTAGTTCATTGGGTCCAAATCCCGCCTGAAGTAGGAGACTTTGAGATTAAACCCGCATCCCACTCCTTAATCCCAAAATACTATGGAAATGACTCTGAAGATCCCTTCCTCCACATCCAAGACTTCCGATCTGCTTGTGACACTATGAGTATCCCTGGGGTAGAGAAAGAATACATCTACATGAAAGCCTTCACCCACTCACTCAAAGACAAAGCACTCCAATGTCTACGAAATTATGGAACCCCACTCACCTCTTGGGACTCATTAAGAGAGGCATTCATCAAGAAATACTTCCCAATAGGAAAGACAAATGCCCTGAGACAAGCCATATCATCATTCACTCAGAAAAATAGAGAGCCCATTCATGAAGCCTGGGAACGATTTAAGGAAATTCAAAGGAAATACCCTCATCATGCCATACCCAAATGGAAGTTGGTTCAGATATTTTATGAGGGCATAGATACATCATTTAAGAGAGTGATTGATGGCTCATGTGATGGAAACTACATCAGCCGTGACGAACATTTCGTTTGGAATTTATTTGAAAATATGGCTGACAATTCGGTGAACAGTTCCTCAATAGAACAATACAGTGGAAATACGAGGACAGTCAATATCATTGATCATGAGAGATCTAGAAATGACAATCCTGATAGATGGGAAACCCTCTCAAAACAAATGAACCTCATGACTCAAGCCTTAGAAAAATTGGCCTTGAATAATCCCACCAGCCATGAAGTTGACCACACCACATTCACCCATAATCAAGACACAAATCCTGAGACTGTGAATTGGGTGCAGAGAAATCAAGGAGGAGGATATTCAAATAACCACAACACATGGAGAGAACAACCAAATTCTGGGTGGAATGGACAGAACAATTATCATTTTCAAAATCACACCCAACCCAGACAACCGATAGCACCGCCCGTGACTCAACCCTCCACCACTGCGGTAAATTTCGACGCCTTGGCTCAGGCAATACAACAACTAGCTATAGCTCAACAACAAGCCACTGAAGCCCAACAAAAAGCCAACTCTGAGAATGCCCGTCAATTCGCTGAGATCAGATCGTACATCCCAGCCTTATCACCTCAACCGCTGCTCAATCCAAACACCAATAAGGCTAGCTCATCTGGAGTACTTCAAACTCCTCCACCTGTCGGATCTTTCACCTCACCACCTGGTTTCCAAAGCCAGAATCAAGGATATTTTACACCTTCTAGGACAAACCAAGGGAACCCACAACAAGCATCTAGAAACCAAGTTAATTTCAAAACACCACCCCGCCCAAACCAATCTGCCAATGCTGTCACTCTGAGAAATGGGAAAACCACTTCCGCCTACACCAGACCGCTAGCTTCAGAAGAACAAATTGAAATAGAGGAGGAGCCTGATGATGAAGAGAAGCTAACTGAAACAACCATGCCCCTTCCTGTCTCCCCGTCCGTAACTATCCCCTTTCCTGGAGCTCTTCACCGGAGAAAACCTCGATCTTCCACCATCGATCCAGAGCTAGAAAAACTATTCTCCGACATTGTCATTGAGATCCCTCTCTTAAAAGCCCTCGAACAAGTCCCAGCCTTCTCCCGATTTTTGAAGGAAAAATGCACACCAAAACGGAAATCCAAGGGAAAAAGTAGAAAGGACAATGAAGATATTGAAAGACATGTGCCCCCTCAAGCAACAACCAATGCCATCTCACAATTCTTACCCACTAAAAAGAAAGACCCAGGAGCTCCTCTAGTTAGATGCACAATTGGAAAATTGACCTTTGATCACACCCTGCTAGATAATGGCGCTTCCATCAATCTTCTTCCAACTGCTATTCTGGAGCAATTTGACCTAGGAAAACTGAAACCTGTCTCAATGACTTTGCAAATGGCTGATCGATCTGTGAAAAGACCAAAAGGACTTCTTGAGGATGTGATAGTTGATGTTCAAGGTCATAAATTCCCGGTTAATTTTGTTGTGATGGATATGGATCAAGAAAATATATTGAGTGAGACACCAATCATACTAGGACGACCATTTTTTGGCCACTGCTAAAGCTCATTTTGATTATGAGGTTGGAAGAGTTGAATTTAAAATCAATGGCCAAGTCATTCCTGTTGATCTTGTCACCCCTACTCCCACTGAATCTGAGACCGAAGAATGTGGTTGGATAGAATGATGTGTTGTTCTAAACATTCAAAAAGACTTTGCCCCAATTCATCTCACCAAAGATCCTTTAGAGGTTAGTCTGAACACCTCTAGATCCACTTTCAAAAACACTTCTCATGAAATTGCCACCTACAATCTGAATCTTGCACTAGAAGCCCCACCATGCCCTCTCACCGGACAAGAAATTAATGAGCTTGATAATGCCTGGGACACATTAGACTCTGAACTCACACTGACCTCAACCATGATCATGCCCATGATGGAACCACCATTTGAGACTATTTCTGTAATAGACTTAGGAAACACTACAACTCTGAATCCATCGACAACCACTGTTGAATTAAAGCCACTACCCAAAGATCTGAAGTATGCTTTCTTGGATGATGCTCACACTCTACCAGTCATTATCAATGCCAACCTAAATCATATGCAAGAGAGCTAACTAATGGAGGTTTTGAAAAAGAATTCTCATGCTATTGGTTGGAAAATAACTGATTTGAAAGGAATAAGCCCGACATTTTGTACACACCACATATATTTGGAAAATGACAGTAAACCCTCTCGAGAAATGCAAAGACGGATGAATCCTAATCTACGAGAGGTTGTGAAGAATGAAATATACAAGTGGTTGAGTGCCGTTATCATTTACCCTATCTCTGACAGCCCTTGGGTCAGTCCTCTCCAAGTTGTTCCCAAGAAGGCTGGATTAACAATTGTCAAAAATGAGAAAGGCAAGGACATACCCACCAGAGTAGCCACATCTTGGAGAGTCTGTGTAGATTATAGGAAATTCAATAAGGCTACTCGAAAAGATCATTTCCCATTACCATTCATTGACAAAATCATTGAGAAGCTAGCCGGAAAAGAATTTTTCTGCTTTTTAGATGGATATTCCGGTTATAACCAAGTAGCCATAGCACCAGAAGATCAAGACAAGACCACTTTCACTTGTCCTTTTGGAACATATGCCTTTCGTCACATGCCTTTTGGACTATGTAATGCCCCAGCAATATTTCAAAGATGCATGATGGGAATTTTCACTGATATGATCGGCGATTTTATGGAAGTATTTATGGATGATTTCTCTATTTTTGGAGACTCTTTTGAGGAAACACTAGGATTTTTGGATAGAGTCCTCAAGAAATGCATCGAAGTGAACTTGATATTATCATGGGAAAAATCACATTTTATGGTGAAACAAGGAATTGTATTGGGACATATTGTATCAAAGAAAGGGATGGAAGTGGATCCATCAAAAATTGAGACAATCACTCATTTAGGACCACCAATAAACATCAAGGGTGTAAGGTCTTTCCTTGGTCATGTCGGCTTTTACCGCCGCTTCATTAAGGACTTTTCGAAAAATTCCCGTCCTCTCACAAAATTACTGGAAAAAGATCAAGACTTCACTTTTACTGAGGACGCTTTTGAATCTTTCAAAACCCTGAAGAAAATCATCACTGAAGCACCCATCCTACAACCCCCAGATTGGAACTGTGAATTTGAGATCATGTGCGATGCACCTGATTATGCTGTGGGGGCAGTATTGGGTCAAAGGAAAGATGGGAAACCTTATGCCATTCACTATGCCAGTAAAACTCTGGATGATGCTCAAAAGAACTACACTGTGACTGAGAAAGAACTTTTAGCTGTGGTGTTTTCCTTAGAGAAATTTCGATCTTACATCCTAGGATCCCACATCATCATCTACACAGACCACTCGGCTTTGAAATATCTCTTCACAAAATCCGATGCTAAGCCTAGACTCATTAGGTGGGTATTATTGCTCCAAGAATTTGATTTGGATATTCGAGATAAAGCCGGAGCAAAGAATGTCGTGGCCAATCATCTTTCAAGATTCCCTTCCTCAAACACAGACACAATCCCAATTTCTGATAATTTTCCAGACGAAAGCATTATGTCAGCTTCTCAACTCTCGTGGTATGCAGACATCGTCAATTACATTGTCACTTCCACATTCCCTGACAACTGGCCAAAACATAAGAGAGATAAAACCAAGGCCCAAGCCCGATACTATCACTGGGAAGACCCTTTGCTCTTTAAAGAGGGTACTGATTTAATATGGAGACGATGCATCCCTGAATCTGAAGTCAATGATGTCCTAACGCACTGCCACACTTCTGGGTGTGGAGGACATCACTTAGGGAAGCGCACAACCGCTAAAATCTTACAATGCGGTTTCTACTGGCCCACACTCTTTAAAGATGCCCATCATTTTGCTCAATCTTGTCCTGCCTGTCAGACTAATGGAACAATGACCCGTCGTAACATGATGCCCCTCCAACCTGTGCATATAGTCGAGATCTTTGATACTTGGGGAATAGACTTCATGGGACCTTTCACCACATCACATGGCTACCAACACATTCTTCTCGCTGTTGATTACGTCTCTCGTTGGGTAGAAGCCATTCCCACTCGTGCTGCTGATAGCACAACCGTTGTCAAGTTCTTGAACGACCTATTCTCTCGATTTGGATTGCCAAAGGTGGTCATTAGTGATGGAGGCACCCACTTTCTGAATGCTTCAGTCAAGAATTTACTCAGGAAAAATGGAGTCGAACATCGTGTCTCAACTGCCTATCACCCACAGACTAATGGAATGGCCTAGCTGTCAAACCGAGAAATCAAGACCATCCTCCAGAAAATTGTTTGCTCTGATCGTAAAGATTGGTCCCAACACTTACCTTCTGCTCTCTGGGCCTACCGCACCGCTTTCCGCACATCCTTAGGTATGAGCCCATTTCGATTAATCTATGGAAAGCTGTGTCACCTACCTGTAGAGGTCCACCACAAATCACTCTGGGCAATCAAGAAATGCCATCTGGATTATGATGAGGCTGGGAAGAGACGACTATTAGACTTATCTGAACTTGAAGAATTGAGATCACAAGCCTATGATAACAACCTGCTTTACAAAGAGAAAATCAAGTTGTGGCACGATGCCAATATTTCGAGGAAAACATTCAAGGAAAATTAGAAAGTGTGGCTATTTGATGCAAAACTGAAGTTATTTCCAGGAAAACTGAGATCGAAATGGAAAGGACCATACATTGTAACTCAAGTATTCGATAATGGCTCGATAGAAATTTCTGACCCAAACACTAAAGCCACTTTCAGAGTCAATGGTCAAAGACTAAAACCCGTTGTTGAACCATCTGGTCCTATGCCTATTTGCACAACATACCTTTTGCAGGAAAAATGAACCATCACATCGCCTAGCTGAGGCGTTAAATCATGCACTCTCGTGAGCCTCCCCTCACATGTATCTTTTTACCGCTCGCATGTTTATTTTCACTGCATTGCATTAGATAAGTATGGGGGTACTCCTCTACATTACATTCCAAAAAAAACACACACAAAAACAAAAATACATTTCACATCCCTTTTGATCCTCCTATTGCACATTATCTTCACCATGAGGACATGGTTTCTGTTAAGTATGGGGGGGTGTCTGCATAGTTTTTCAAAATTGCATACTCTTTCAAAAAAAAAGAAGAAAAAGAAAAAGAAAAAAAACTCTCTTTTGCAAAAATTCCCCTAAAAATACTTTCAAAAGCAAGAAAACCACCAAAAATACATCCTTCCTAGTTTTATCCTATTTTGAGAAATCAGATCTTCACTACATAAATCATAGACTGAGGTTGAGTTGACCCTAATCCACTAAACTTCATCAGAATTTCACTAGGCATGAGTTTTTAAACTTTCTTCAGGTCCATTTGGACTTTATTCTCTCAGTTCCACTAACTCTACTGGTGAATGAACTTCTGTATCTAACTAGATCACCTGAGAAACTAGTAGCACTCTTAAACTCTTCAGTGGATATTAAACAACTACACATTGCACTTAGCTTGAGTGAGTTGAGTCTACGGGATACAATTACAATCTAGTTGAGGTGAGGAGTTGTCCTCTTGGTTGTGCCAATGCCTGAACCTTATCTATAGTCAGTGAAGGAACCTGACTCAGGAGCAACATGATCTCTCTAGTCTAAGTGTGTCAGCAATTAAGCCAGTATCGTGCCTCCAAAGACAATATTAAGCCGATACTACCTCTTGATGCCAAAACCCAAGAAAAAATACCACAAAAAGGCATATCACAATACAAATGCCAAAAACCACCAATCATGCAATGATGTGCAAAGCAAAAGCAAGGAAAGAAGACCACCAAATAACCCTTCTCCATCAAAAAGCCGTGGTAGCAGCCCAATGATGCTACCTAAATTTTTAAAAGAGGCCCAAAGAGGCCTAGGGTTATGCTCTGCAAAAGGAAAAGAATGAGAGCAACGGACCAAAGCGGTCTACGGAAAACCCCGAAATTAAGTCCCATTCTCCAATAAACTATGACATATTTTCTATGCTGACATACTTGGGTGAAAGGAGATTATGCCTGAATCTAGGTGAGGACTGAGGCTATTTGTATAGGGAATCATTCGGTACCATGATAGATTGTGTTGTTAGCTCGTTCTCTTGACTCACAAAAGCTAAAATTATCACTAACACTGTTTATATGCATTCAAGGTCAAAGAGAATACATGTTTCTTAGGGATGAGCTGACCTGATCGATCTTCTGAAACCATGTTTGATTTTGTTGGAACTTAGAGGCTGTTGAAACTACAAAACTCGAGTCAAGTTGACTATTCGAATAAATCATTAATCCATGGGTCAACTCCACTTAAGTTTGTGCATCTGTGTGGTTAGGATCTGAAAACTCAAGACTTTGTGGGTATGTCTGCTGCAAACCCTCACCCAATCTATCTTGGCTATTTTCTTTCATTATTTCTTATCTTATTCTTGCTCGGGACTAGCAAGACTTAAGTATGGGGGTGTGATGATTACAATATATAAAGAGATAATATGATCAAATACAACCTTAATGATTGATCTGGAAACTCCAAAATCACATAATCTATATTCCTTACATACAACATCAGAAATATCCATAATTGCACACAATCAATTAAAAATCTCTGCATAAATCAAATAATCATAAATTCGTAATCAAGTAAAATGTCTTCAAAAATATCGATTACATATTTTATGATTCCTAATCATTCTTTGTTAACATGAACTAAGCAAATCATATGGAAGAGTATTGGGTACATATAGCATTGAACATAACACATTACTCTACAAAACTTCACTTTTTATTGGGAAGAAAAAGGAAGGAATGATAATATAAATTGCCCACTCATTATGGCATGGATAAAGCTTATAGCTTTTTATTGGGAAGAAATAGGGAGGGGGTTTAGTGTAAAAGACACACTCATTATTACCATGCATAGAGCCACCCTCATCATGCCTTCCCCATGCACAACTTGCACCCCACGTACTATCACTTCCCCATGCAATTTCATTTAAAAACTTTGTCTTTACTTGCATGGCTAGACTTTATGCATAGCCGCCCATACATCGATATAAATGGCATACTCGACACTACCCTCACCATCTTCCCCTCACGCTCTCTCCCTCTCCTTCCATTTTCTCCTCACTCACGGTTTTGGTCTCTCACGCACGCACCCCTCTCTTGCGATATGTTATTTTTCTCTCGATTTTGTTGTCTTCGGCAGGTAATGGAATAGAGCACAAAGCACCCGCGCATCCTCCTTCTTCTTGCTACAGACCACAGCTGTGCGGTCTCCGTTCCAGCCACCTTCTAGTCCACACGTGCAGGCGTGGGCTTCAGGCCGTCATCTACTCCGCGTGCCGCCGGTCACCGTCTTCCTGTCGTGCATCTTCGTCTCCACCGTGCTTCCCCGAGCGTGCTCCCACGCTACAGCCACCCTCCAGCAAACGGCCACTGCCCGTTCTCTCTTACGGGTACTCCGCAGCGACCTCCTGCATTCTCCAAGTGCTGGCCGCGCATCACTGCGCACCCCAGCGCGCACCCTCCAATCGACACCTCCAGCCCGTGCTCGGGTCACTGGCTGATCCACACCTGTACACAAGCCGTACGCACGGCCATCTTCGTCCGTCCACCATTGCTGCCGTATGCGTGGCCGCTAGTGTATGTGTTTGCCGGATCCTCCAATCACACTGTGCGCCTCTCAACCATCAAGCGTGACCCTCTACAAGTGCCCAGAACAACGAAATCCTCCCCTCCATTTCAAGGGCTCCAAGCCCGTTGCAGAGAAGCTATCACTCTCTTTATAATTCTTTTAAACTCCTATATTTAGACTATTTCGTGAATGGCAAAAGTTTCTATGATTATAGTGCAATTCATCCTCTTCTAAATTTATTTATTGCAAAAATTTCATTCACATCTTTATCATTTTGCAATTTCATTCCCATCAGCTTCATAAGTAGACAAGTTTATTCAATTACATTTCAGCCCTCAATCTATTTTAATCTCTAAGTTATACCCTTGTGTTCTTGCATTGCTTTTAGATGAAAGAGAATTATCTGTGATTACATTGCAAACTTGTCAAGTCCCTGTGGATTCGAACCTCTACTTGCCGTGTACATTTTTTCTATACTTTGATCGCACTCGTAGTTGTATTTTATTTGTTTGATAATGGTTTATCGTCGGAAAACAACGACTTGATAAAACCGACCTTTTAAACCGCGAAAAACCTTGTCAACAACAAGCAATTCCTAGATTGGCTCGGGGAGCCGCTAGTGCAAGCTAATTTACATTCATCCACACAGCACACGGGACACAGTTCCACTATACTTACACACGCGAGAACCCAAACGGGAATCGCTGGAAATTATGCGAAAAAGAAATAAAATAAATAAAAATTACAATGCCTCTCTATTCACTCAATTACAATGCTCGATCGTCGAAGCATCTTCGACTCCTCGCGTTCCTCGCATAGAAAAAAAGTGAGGTCAGAGAGTGACTCAAAGATAAAATGATGCAAAGAAATAAAAGAGAGGAAATAATTACAAGAAAACTGGGGGTCAGACTACCCGGGGATGAAAAAAATCAAACACTCAAAAATATCACTAAAAATTAACCTAAGTCGTGCCTTCCCGGCAACGGTGCCATTTTGACGACCTCCCCGCACCCTATGTTAATTCGGTCAAGTTAATGTCCAAATTAATTTAATATGTCTTCGTTGCAGTCGGATACGAGGGGCTAATCAAAAACCACTTTTAATTAGATTGGAGTCAATTTCAAGCGGTGAATTTTTTTTTACTTGGTATTTTTCAAGGTCGAACTCAGGGAGGCATCTGTCTCCTTAGGTAAATTTTAGCAAAGTCCAAGTGTGTGATTTTCGAGAAGTCTTTTTTGTTCTTATTTTAATTTTCTATGCAGACACATGAAAAAATCAAGCCAATTTGAAGTTATATCATAAATCTGATCAAATTAATTCCAAAAATTATGAAAATTGGCCAGATTATGAATTGGGATGAAATTAAGCTACTCTAATTTTTTTAGAATTTTCTGATGCACGAATAATAAAAAATGCAGACCTTAGTGAAAATGACTAAACCAATTTTAATAATTATCAAACGATTATATATCTCAGAAATAAAATTAATCCAAATAGGTCTAAGCAAGAGCTATCCAAATCAACTTGAATTTCGTTAAAATGTTCACGGTTGATTAATAAAAATCAATTATGTTTTTCACTAAATGATTTTTCTAAGACAAACTACACGTGTAAATGATGTGAATTTTGGATATGTTGTAGCATAAACTTAGATCTACCAACTAGGATTTTTTGGAGATTTTTCGATAAGAAGACAATGCGCAATAAATTAAACAATCAAAATGGACAAAATATTGCAATTTTCCACCAAATTAATTTCAATAAATACTCTGCAAATCAGAAAAATATAAATAAGTGCTAAAATGATAGAACAAGAGTTATGCTACACAGTGCAACTTTCAGAATTAAATTGGATGACAGAATGACAACAAAATAAACGTGCAAATACAAGGGTGTGAATGCAATACAGAGAAAAGAATTATGAGCTGAAATGAAGCACATGGACTTACATGCAATAATCGGAAACTTGAAATTTTTTTAAGAACTTGCAAAGGGGTGCAAGTGTCCCCTTTGCAAATTCTCTTTTCTTTATTGTGTGATAGATGTGCTCTGCTTCTTGCCTTGAAACAGGGGATCTTCACGCGGATGGATGGAGATTCACGCGAGCGCGGGGAGGAGGCTGGTCGGCGCCTGGAGCTCGGTGGTTGCGCGGCGAGAAGATGGCGGCGACGGCCGGTGTCGGAGCTTGCAGCAGCCGCACGTGCGCGCGCAGTTGAGTGGCTGGGTGGTCGTGCGTCGCGCACACGCCGCAATGGCGGATGGGCGGTGAAGCGCGCTTGCGGGCGGCGCGCGGAGCTGAGGTGCTTCGTGAGAGGAGGACGATGGAAGGCGCACACCAGGTCGCTGGCGGAGTGGTTGGAGAGCGGGTGGCTGACGACGGCTGGAGCGGCGTGTGGGTGCACGAGGAGGGTTGCCTGGCCTGGCTAGTGTCCGCGCGCTAGGTGGTAGTCCAGGAGGCGGAGGCCGACGCAGTTGCGGCCGTGGATGGCGTGGAGGGGCGGACCACGGTGCCGCAGGTGGCTGCGGGGACGAGTGCCGGCTGAATACTCGAGCTGCTGGCGTAGGTGGTCCTGCTAACTGGGCGGTGACACCTGCAATGAAGGAGGAAGCTCGAGCGTGGCTCGGAAGTGGTGGAAGGAGGACCGTCTACCTGGTTTGGCAAGGAGGTGGCTATAGGTGGAGTCGGATGATGGGGTGTGTGCGTGTGATGGTGAGGGGAGGAAGAAGAAGCAGGGGAGATTCACCACCTCCCCTGTCTCTCATGCATTTGTTTAAGTGGGCGTAAATAACCGATTAATTGGTTGATGAAAATTCCTAGAAAAATTAAATAAAAATCACCGTTGCGTTCGCAACGTGTTATTTATCCGTTGAAGTGAAATTGGTTTGGTGATTCTGTGATCGGACGAGGATGAATCGAAGAGAGAGAGATAATGAAATGAAATGAAGAAGAAGAATGAGGAGAAGGTTACCTATAATGTGGATGGGGAAGGTGCATGTGAGGAGGAGCTAAGCTGCTCCTGTCGTCGCTCAACGTGCGGCAAGCGGAGCTCAAGCAGGCCTCGTATGAAACTTGCAGCGACGAAGGTTATAGCCTCGCCGGATCTCGCCAAGAAGGAGTCGTCTTCGCTCAGAGGGATCTCCTGGAGCTGTCACCTTCAGGGAATGTAGAGCTGGGCTTCTTCTCTCAAGTGGCGGATGGGTATGAATGGAGGGGTAGAGGAGATTATAAAGAGGAGGAGGTGGAGGTTAGAGAGGCCATGGAGAGAGTGGGAGAGATGGGGAAGGTGGATGGGATGGAATCGGATGAGAGGTGTCCAAGGGTGGCCTCTCCCTTAAGTTAAGGGAGAGTGGGAAGGAATGGGTAGAGAGGGAAGCAGAAGGTGCCATTTGGCATGCTAGGATGCTACCATGTGACTTTATTTAATTAATTGCAAAATCTATGGAGTTGACACGTGGCGGCTTCCGGAGGAGCCACATGTCGCTCTGAGAAGAATTCACAACTAAATGTAAACAAAAATCAAAAAGAAATAATAGAAGTGGTTAGATCAAAAAGTGACCAACACGAATGTTGCTCGTCTATCTACAACTTTCGTGAAGGGCCGAAAATCAAACGAGATCATCTGTATAAAAACGTATTTTTGGGTGGTATCTTATAGGTATAAAATACCACATTTTTTCTTTTGTATTTTTTTTTCAATAAGAGAAAATTTAAAATAAAGTTAGAAAAATATGAAAAGAATATTTACAACTTAATCTAATTTTTTTGAATTTTTAATAATTAAGAAAATAAAAAGATAAAATACAGGGGCAAAACGGTCAATATGCACAATATACAAAAGGGGCCCAAAACCCAAGTTTTGCATACGAGCTCCGATTTTGATGAAATTGGTCTTGTTTCGAAGGTCTCTGAATGTATATTACTTTAAAAGTGAGTAGACCTTATTCGGAGGTTGTATGAGAGAGATATGTGTATTTTAAGGTCTAAGGTCTTCAACTTGGATTCGGGTTTTATTGGTCAATTTTACAAGTTAGTATTTTTTAGATATTTTTTCTTTATTAGTGTTAGTCATATATACACTATGGAGTTGATTTTATTGGATTCGGAGTCAGTATAAAATAAATACAAATAGGTGAAATATGGTGAATATACAGGTGATTTGTACAAGTGAAATTTGGCTTCTTATTTTATGCAAATATGAATGCTAAAATGCAGATGTTAAAATGCATGCATGAATGCTACGTATGCAATATAAGTGGAAATATGCAGCTATTTACTCGGGAACAAAGCTCTATTTTCAACTTTTAGAGTGATGAATCATAGATTCATCAATGATTTCCTCGATATTCTTCCTATTATTCTTCAATTCACTTGCTATTTTGAGAGCAATATTCTTGGTTGAAAAGATATGAAGCAAATTGTTCAGATCAACAACGTTTATTTCTCCAGCCTCTCTACAAGTTATTCCAATAGTAGTCGGAGTACTTTTTGCAGCCTCTTCTCAGCGCAGTGATATATACTATCTTGTTTGATATTACTTATATGCATGTGATATATGTGTTATAATTGCTTGTGCCATTCTTTGTGAATTATCTGGTAATTAAATTATTGTTCTTTGTCTCAAGATTTCATCTGCTCTTTATTGGAGATATATATTCTTGATATCTGTGAAGATAACTCATTAGTTGGATATTATTACTTTTATATCTGTTATTTCCAATTGTCCTCTTTCTGTAGGGTCTTAGGTGTTTGATTTTTAGTGGTGCAGAGATGCTCTTGGAAGTGAGACCTTCAAGGAAGCACGGAGAAAGTCAAATGCTCTCCTTTTCTTCTACGTGTACTGTAATGCCTGATCCGTAGTGTTGATCTTGTGTTTGATCTAAGATTGTAAAGCGAAGGTTTTGTAAGCAGTTGTGATATCCACGTAAATATCTCGAGCTTTTGACGAAGCAAATAGTTAGTTCGACTAATCAGGAAATCTTGAGTCATGAAGACTCTTTTGGTGGGTTTTACCCAAGTGGGTTTCCACATGAACATATTGTGCTAGTTTGCAGATCAGTTTTCTTGATTATTATTTCTATGCTTATTGATTATTCCATAAAGAATTTTAAAACTGCTTCAAACCACTGTTCACCCTCATCTAGTGGTGTTGTGATCCCATAATTCACACATCATACATTCAATATAAGTGTATTTTTTTATGTCGAATGAACATATCCATCAAGGTTTTTGAACCGTCTGCACTTGTTTTCTGAGAATACACAGGGTATGCATTTTTGTGAGTACATTGTATGCTTCCACACCCAGCCTTGCAACATTTGTGATTCATAGCTCTTTTTTCGTGCTTGCATGGTCTTAGTTTGTTTGAATTGTTGTAGCAGTTGAAGGAAAGTAATATTGTGGTCACTTTCATTGGTCTTAGTGGATAGTATAAAGGTTGGAAGAGCTTGATAATGATCCAAAGCATGTTCTAGTTATGGAATTTAATGAATCATTGATCTAGTTAATATAACCCGTTTTCAAAAAAATATTTTATACTCTTAAAGATGTATAATGACCAATTAAGGAATGTCAAACTTAGGGAGTCAACGACGATCTTGAAATTATCCAAGCCAAATAAATATGTCCAAACTATGCCTCTAAGGGGCGGTGCAGAATGTAATGTAAAAATATGCAAAATGGAATGAATAAGATTTTTAAGGGAAGGACTTTTTTACAAAATATATTTATTTTTCAAATTAAGCATTAAAAATCCAGGTTGTATTTTTTCCATAATTATTATTTCATGGGGAATCCAGAAATTATTTTTATAGGATTTTTAAGTAAAAGCTAAATCAAATATGTAGTGTTTAATATTTGTGGTCTTTTGCAATTTAAATATTGAAAATTCAAAATTTTATAGAAAATAAAAATAAAGAGTGCAATAGATGATGAATACAAGCTACAATAAATAGTTAACAATTTTCTAGAATTAACATGAATCAACTAAAATGAAACATATGAAGTCCTTATTTAGAAATAATTGATTTTTAAGCCAATCAAATCGTCAAAAATTTCAATAAATAACGATATGCAATTTCAATGTGCATACAAGGACATTTCTATTTTCTAGAAATATTACAAAATTTGTACAATTAAATATATTACACAGAATTCACCAAATAATTAACTCAAAGCTAAATTCACCGAGTCTAATTCCAAAAGTTTCCTTGCATAAAAATCTATGTTGTAAACATTCCATAATTTTAGAGACTAGTATGGACTAATGTTAAATTAAATAGCACAAAAAATAGTCTTCATTAGAAGTTTATTAATAGTTCATGTTTTGCCCGGTGATGCTGCAAATTGACTCAATACAAGAAGCACAAATAGAGATACAAAATGAAACAAGAATTATCAATTAGATTTAGATTTGCAGTTCACATAGATCATTGATCCTCAAAGCCAAGGGTTTATTTGAAAAAAATATAATAAACTAATATTAAATGAAGCAGGGCTGGCCTGCAAATATCAATTCCCGCTAGGGGTTTCTACAAGTATCCCTTTCGATAGGGATTCATCTTTAAATATTAGAAGTGGGAAGGGGTTCAGTGTAAATTAACTTAAATTTCAATGCATGTGCGCGATTGTTGATCTCTCTTCAGTTGTTTGACAAAACTCAATTGTCAAAGGAATCGAGGGTCTGAATGTAAATACCTCATCGCTTCTCAATTGACTAATGGTATTTTTTAGACACAATTTCAGATGGGGTTTTATAGACAGATGGATCTCGTGGATGAAGAGGTGCATAACGACTGCTTATTGCGTTGTCCTTGTCAATGGTCAACCGAAGGGAGGATATTTTCAACTGCGACGTGGAGTTTGTCAAGGTTGCCCACTAGCCCCACTACTTTTTGTTCTTGCAAAAGATGCCCTATCTATTATGGTCGATCGAGCGGTGACAGGAGGATTTTGCAAGGGATTCGTAAAGGAAGATCTTTCGATACCTTTGCTTCAATATGCAGATGACACAGTCCTTTTTGCGGAGGGAGGAGCAGAGAGCTGTGGAGGCTTGTTAGTGGTTCTCAAAAGCTTTGGTGATGTCTCTGGATTAAGACTCAAAAGAGTTAAATCGGAGCTCGTCCCTTTCGGCTTGGAGGATTCAGAGATTGAGATTTGTGCTAGTTGGTTGTGTTCCCCTCGTAGGGATTTGCCATTATGATACCTTGGGGTGTCATTGATAAGTGGGAAGATGCGTTTGGCAGACAGGGTACCGGTGATTGAGAAGATGGAGCATAAGGTGGTTGGTTGGAAGTTTGTTTGTCAGTCCAGAGGCAGTAGATTAGTTTTGTTACGCTCCATCCTTTCTGTGATTCCTATCTTTTTCCTGTCTTGTAGGATATTGCATGTTGGAGTTAGAAAGATGATTAAAAGCACTATGAGACGATTCTTTTGATCGTCGTCAGGACGATCAAGCGGATTACCTTTGATGGATTAGAAACTAATTTCATATTCGATGTCTGATGGTGTCTTGGGTGTGCGTATCTTGGAGGAGACGAATAAGGTGCTCATCAGCAAGTGGATTACGCTTACTTGGGGTGTTTGTAGTAGCTTAGCTTGCACTCTAATAAGGAAGATTTATGGTAACGTTTCTTTCTTGCCTGAGGACAGGGTCATTGGGCACGCTCCCTCGTATTTCTGACGAGGGATATGTGGTTTTATGAAGGGCATTCGTCACTTTCTGAGGCATGTCCTTGGAGACGGATCCGGTTTTAAGTTCTGGAAGGACGACTAGAGTGAGAGTGGGCCATTTCAACAGGTTTTACTGGCAGCGGACCCGGATTGTTCTATGGCGAATGTGTGCAATGGGCAATCTTTTTTCCCTAGATTTCGATACGAGATTTCGTATCAGAGACTATAGGAGTTATTAGTGATGCTGGCTGATAAACGCAGATTTCAATAGAGTCTAAATTGTGTCTCACACAAGGCGGAGACAACCGTCGCTGTGGCGACTCTCAAATGAAACCTGTATTTAATCAACAATTAACCCACACTAAAGATCAATAAATTAGAAATAATGTGGAGTTAAAATTTATTTTTAACTCTGCACAAATGGTGTATAGGGACAAGTATGCAGAGAGTTCGAACACAGGGAGCAAACAGGGTAATTCACAAAAATGTGCACAAGTGAGTGTGTGTGTGTCAAGTGTCTACACTAAGCATGCCATCAAAGGACATTTTTTGTGGGTTTTTAATTTTTTTAAATTTTTTTTATTTTAATCTAATTTTTAATTTTGTATTTTGATTTTTAATTTTCTGATTTTTATAATTTTATATTTTATATTTTTTTTAATTTTCAATATTGGAAAATAAAGACAATGTAATAAAAGACAAGACAAAATATGTATAAAAATATGCAAAAATATCCAAAAATTTAGAAATAAAATCTTTTTGATATTTTTAGGATTTTTTTTACTGTTTTTGTGATTTTTGGGGATTTTTCTAGGTGTTTTTGGTATTTTTAATTAGCAAAATAAATCAAATAAGTGCAAAAGGGACTGGCTGGAGATAAAATGGGAATTAAAAGTAAACAACAGCCATAAAATTTTTTCACACTAATTTTCAAATAAAAAGGTTGAAATATAGAACACACAGGAACTGAATTTGTAATTTTTGGAGTTTTCTTTGATTTTATAGATTTTTTTGAAGTTTTGGAGTCTTTTTGAATTTTTAAGGTTTTTCTTTTGAGATTTTTAGTGGTTTTTGGACTGACACTAAAATAGGATAAAATAGACAAAATATAATTTTTTTGTAATTTTTCAAAACGTTTTATAATTTTTATGGGTTTTCTAATGCAAACAGTGAAATAAATGCATGTTTTTTATTTTTAATAAATATGAAAATGCAATAAAAATGCAATGCAAAAATATGGCTTGCAAGTACAAGTAAACAGGAGCTTAAGTCTATTTTTGTGGAATTTTTGGACTTAAACTGATGCCTTAATTAATTATATCAAGCAAGCAAAGATTTAAAGGTTTGGCAAGGGCATACATGCAATTAGACAAAATCCCAGGGGCATATACAAAGTTCCCACGCAAAAATTTGAACTGCATACAATATTTTCTGGACTAAATGTTAATAACAAAACCCGCAAGGGCCTTGCCCGCAAAATTCCCAAGGTCACGCGCCTATGCACGCGCCCCAGTCAGGGGTACGAATGTAATATCCCAAAAGTCGGGGGTGTAAAAGCAAAAAGGCCAGAAAGTTTTCTACTTCAACTGAATGTTTTGGAATTAACTTTAAATAAGCAAAAACCCCGGGGGGTGGCCTGCAAAAATCACCAAGGCCACGTGCGACGCACGCGACCTGGCGAGGGCTCCTAAGCAATTCTCAAAAGTGCGGGGGCCGATTTGTAAATATTGCAAAACTAATTGACTACAGACGAAAACTTTGAATACCAGACATAAATAACAAAATAAGCTGGGCTCTGTATGCAAAATACCCAACTTAAGGGGCTGATCGAACGGCGGTTGATGAGCTTCTTAAGCCACGCGTCAGCACAGAGAGCCGCGATGCCCCTTCGGTTATAACGGCCCAGATTAGATGGCTAAACCCGATCGAACGGCTGGGCTCAGATGTGGATCCAAGGGCTGCTGCTCGTCAGGAAGAACGAAGGCTGATCGGACGGCGAGGAGGAATCGATGAAGAACAGGGATAGCTCCGCCGCAGGGCGAGTTTCCCAGGTCCAAATCTGCCTCCTCCGCCGCGAGTTGACATCCCAAAACGCCCTGGAAACTTCCTGGCACATCCTTCTAGCTCGTGACGATGTCAAAATGGCGGGAGAGACGCCGGTACGCCGCCACGACATGGGTGGATAGGGACAGCTCTGGGTAGCTTGACGACGATGCTCCTTAGGCTCAGATGCCTCCTTCAGGACCTGCAAGGAGGAAAGAACACAGCAGTACCAAGTAGCAGGCGTCCTGGCTTTTATTGGCGAGATATTGGTGGGTAGCAGAATAGATGGTGGTCGCCGGAGCTCTCGAGCTTCGGCAAGGTAGCGATCAGGTGGCTCAATGGATAGTAGGCGAAACGAGATATGGGGCGTGAACTTACAGCTACCGCAAAGCTAAAAATGCACGAAAAATACAAGGGAAAACAACCTCAAGGGCTGTAGAGCCCAAGGTTTGGACCTCACAGCCGCAAGGCCGGAGATGGGGTTGGAACATGACCTAGGTGCTTCGCCGCACCTCGCCTGAGATGGGGGAGGGTTCCCCTGTCACCGGATGTTATCCCTCGACCCCGCATGGAGGGTTTTGGCGCCCAGATCTGGTTCAAAAAGAAGAGGAAGAAGGGGGGGGTTCGGTTTTGAGATGTGACGAGGGGTGAACTTCGAGGAGGAGTCACGGGCGGATGAAGAAGATCTGGTAGGATCTAAGAAGTCGGCGGGAATCACGGATGTACAAGGTACAAATTCCATGAAGGATTCGACGTCAAAGGGTGGACGAGCCGGCCTAGGAAAATCCGTGAAGTCGGACAAAAACCTAGGCCTGTCAGAGCTACAGGGACGAAGGACAGACTCTTGACCTTGGTCAACAGTCGGAGGCACCTGGTTGGTCCACGTGGACCAACCAGGGAAAAGACCCAAAGAAATTCTTATTAATTCATTTAAAAATCGAAAATGGCCGAATTAATTTTTGGTTATCAAATAAAAAATGCTTAAAATTTTATGTAGTATTTTATTATGATTTTTAATTATTTTTATGACTTATATTTTTACAAGTTACCTTTATACCCCTATATAGGTATATTACTTATGTATTTTAGTACTTTATTTTTATTTTGTATATTTTTCTTTTATTTTTTTATTTAGTATTTTATAAAATTGTAGAATACTTTTATATATGTAAATATATTTTTAGTTTATTTTTCTGATTTATTTTGTATAATTAATAAATTATAAACAGGTATTATGTAGGTTTGGGTATAGGCAGTATACCTATGTATTCTTTATACAAGTATTTTTATTTTGTATTTTCTCTGCATTTTTGTTCTAATTTTAATGCACATAATTATTATAAGTAATATTTACAACATTATAAAAATATAAAAATATAAAAATAATGAATAAATAATAAATTGAATATTTTAATATGTACAAGTATACCATAGGGGTCCAAAACTCAACTTTCAAACCGTAGCTCCGCCAAATGCGAAACCATCGCCATTAAATAGCTTAATTTATTCTATATACAATTAAAGGATAGTTTGATGTATTTGGAGTTGTCAGTTGTGAGATACGGGTCTGGGAAGTTGGGATTCTTGATTTTTATTCAGACCATAACTTTTTATTGTACATTATTTTTTAGTGAAATCGATTTTGTATTTTTCTTTATAAAATTATCTACAATTTTCATGTACAAAGTTTCTTTATTTGATGTATAAAAAGTGGAACCAAAAATAGGTCCCAAAATGAATAAAGAATGAATAGATTGTATAGGTATTTCATCTGCTTTTCTGACCTTATCTCCCCCTACTTTATTCTTTGTCGACCTATTCATCAAGATGCCTAGGTCTCGGGGGTTTTGGGTCATAAAATATTTACAATATTTTATTCTTTTTCTTTTCTTTATTTATTCTATAATTTTGGCTTTAATTACAGTATTTTATATACTATGTAGATGCACATGTATGAATGCTAAGATGATGATTTTAAGGCCATTTACAGGCATTTGCTAGGGTTTTTGGTGCCAAAATGATAGAATAAAGATGATGAAATGTGGATTCATCACTGGAGGAGTTAGATAATGTTACAGGGCCCTCTGAGGGACAAGATTGCTGGAACAGGTGCAATAGGGTGTTCTCTATTGGCAAGGCATACAAGGCTTTGAAGGGGTCAGTGGTTTTTGACCCGGGAGGTTGCGTGGCAGATTGTTGAAAGATCTAGAAATGGAAGGTTCTGATGCACATATATGTCTTCTTATCGATTTTCAGAAGGGGTAGATTTTTAACAGGGTACAGACTTGTGTGATTTGTACAGTCAGCTGACCCTGCTTGCTCGCGGTGTTTGGGTGAGGTGGAAGATGCAAACCATC
Organism: Ottelia alismoides; assembly: GCA_037367405.1. Lineage (NCBI taxonomy): Eukaryota > Viridiplantae > Streptophyta > Magnoliopsida > Alismatales > Hydrocharitaceae > Ottelia > Ottelia alismoides. The sequence goes on from JAZKJV010003657.1 coordinate 333,059, forward strand.
TTTTCTTCGGGTGTGAGAGCTCAAAGAAGGCTTGGGATTTATTTGGGAATCATGCAATTTGTGTAGGTGGTTTATCTGATTTTTGGGAAACTATTGGAGCAAACTGGATTGGCACGGAGATGGAGAGATCAGGTGCTTTGGTTGTGATCTGAGCAAATTGGCTTTCCAGGAATGGTGTGATATTCTATCAAGAGTGGTGTTACGGAGAGAACATTGTTGCACATGCTCGTGCATTAGCGGAGCGTTAGAACTTGTAATCTTATTTTTGTATCTAACTTGTATACGTGAGTGTATTTTATTGGTGATTAATGGTGAAGTTTTCGAGCACTCATCTATACGGTGAGAGCCCTTTTTCTTCTGATCAAATTTGACAATTTTTTTCATGTCATATGGATGGGGATTGCATAATTTCACCTACTCATCATAACCATGGGTCAATGTGATGTACCTTGTGGGGGGGGGAGAATGTGTTCATTTATATTTCTTCACCTCCAAGCGATCAGTGATATCATATCTTGTAGCCTTTAGTGGACTCTACCTTTGAAAAATAAGTTTGCAAAAATATTCCTTTTTCATGTTTATAATTATTTTGCAATTTAAACGTCGCAATTCTCCCTTTATTTTAATAAAGTATTTTCAAGGGTAAATTACAAAAAAGCTTCAAATATACAATTATTACCAAAGAGAGGCTTCATCTTTCCAATGTAATAAAAAGGGTCCTAAAGTTTCAACTGTAGGGCTTAACATCGACAAAAAATGGGCGTGGAAGCTTACTAACACATGTATTGAGATTAAAAAAATTAAGATTGGACCTCTCTTTGTTACATTTGAAAAATGAGACCCTAATTTGAAACCAAAGCATAGTTACGACCCTTTTCTAATTTACAACACTTTAATCATCATCTTATAATTTCTAAAAAAATACTCAAAATTAGTCTATTATAAATTTATTTATTCTGAACCTAAAACTTTTTTTTCTAAAATTTTCAGAGTGTTTTTGAAACTTGATTTTGATTTTCCAAGATCCTTTACAAGCAAATCTTAGGTTTCGAATATAATAGTACACTCCAATGCATTATATTTGTTTTTGCATATATAAAATCGAAAATGCCAAAAATATTGCCTTTCTTAAAAACATGAACTTGTGGTCTTGTGATTAGATCTGTGCTAGACATAGCCTCCTCGAGGTCGGCCTTGAGACTCGACCAAGTTAAACGAACAAATAAACACACACATTTTAATTCTAAATTATTCTGCATTTTTTTACTCGTATTTCCCATCAGTTCTACAACAATTTAACAAAATTAATTGAGATAGGAAGAGACCTTTCACGTGTATTTATATTTTTCCATTATTTATAACGTTTAACTAGTTAGAAAATCATAGACATAACAAAAATTTGTAAAAATATATTTAAAATCACAAAAGATTATTGCAACTTTATTATATTATATATTAAAAATATATTTAAAATCACAAAAATATAACGTGTAATTTATTATATTATTGTCATCATTATTGCAACTTTGCTGAATGATAATCGTCATGACATGGTAGTCATTGTGGAGTAGTTCGTAGCTGTGGTTAGGTTTTTCTTTTCACGTATTGGTGGATTGTACTTTGGGATCGGGGCGTTAGTGCACAGAAGCAACGAAAACGTGCCCCGCCAACAATTGGATGTCTTCATCGTGTGTGTGGGTCCCTCCCTACCTATTCTGCACCTGGATGGAACCGCCCTTGCTTACATCTTCCACCCCCGTTGCCGACAGTTTCGCTCCGTTCCTCTCGAGGAGGCAGCGGGCGGGTCCTGTCCGTGCGTTTGGTGGACCATCGTCAGATCTGAGCCCATTTGGTTCACTTTATTAAAGGATTCGGATGGAAGTAAACTGCTTCCAGAGAGTTCATCAAATTAGTAACTTTTTTTTTGCTAATAATCGTATTGTTCTCCTACATTTAGGTCCAACCATGTACGCTTTGGTTCTATGCGGGATACAGATGAGAGATAGCCACGAAGAATGTCAATTTACTATCACGATGCCCACTAATGATACAAGATTTGATTTTTATAAATGGGACTAAAACCATACATATTGATGCTTGTGAAAAAGTCGCACGATATCCAAATTATTAATAATACCTAATAATAATAATAATGTTGTGCTTCACAAGCTTGTACTGACGTCACTGGTTCAACTTTGATAAAATGTCTGCTGTCAATCGTAAATCCGCAAATAGTAATGAGATTACAATTAATTCCTACGCATTCTGCTTCCGAGAGAAACCGATTTTGAAATGATTGTTTGTCCGTCATCCCATGGTATCCTGGAAGAATTTCCAATGATAACCTTGAAGAAATATTTTCTATCGATTCTAATGCTTTAACAAATATCTCAATAGAGGGGATGGACCCAGAAAATGCCGTAATCAGCCTCTCCATCGAAGCTCCTCGCGGGCTTATTAGGTAGAATTTGAAGAAAATGAAAATAAGATAAGAGATTTTTTTGCTGATCTTTAAATTTTGCTAGAAATTCTAAGGGTATATTCGGAAAAGGATTTCTATACACCCTTAACAAATTATACTTTCATAATTACACAAGTAGCCCTCCATATCGTGAATACATGTAGAATCCTTGATAATTATTAACCATTGCATGGTATAACTTTGTTTTAACTTCCTTCAGCTCCTTTCCATTAACGTTAACTTGATTTGTTAAATCTTGATATTTTTGCCCTTCCAAGTACATCAAATATGCAATTGTTGCGCATCCTCCCTCTATGAGATCCTTCGTATTACGATAGAATCTTTTCCATACTTTCTACACTAATCTACTAACCGAAGAGGACAAATGATCACACCATTGTATAATGCTCGTTGAGACCTTTCCAACGAACCCAAGAATACTAAATCGGAGTATGTATGCGAGTATTATATGCAAAATATGATTGGGATGCGGTTAATGAATCCGAACCCAGATCCGAATTCAGGATTAACCTACATAAGAGGGAGGTTGAGCCAAGTGGGTTGGATCAGACCACTCAACCCCTCGCCTGAGCACCACCATTTCTCATCGAAGCTCCATCGCTAGAGCGATTTTTCGACCCTTATAGACGTCCGAGTACACCATTTCGAAGAGCACGATGTGAGGATCATCGTGGGCATGTCTGTGTCCTCTAAAACACCACGGAACTCTCGTTCCGAATGAATGAAGCTCACAAGAGAATGTTCATGTAGTTACAATTTTAGTCTTCTTTTGTTGTCGGATCCATGCAGTATTTGCTCCAAGGGTGTTTGGTAGTATAGTCTACTCGTGTATGGCATTGGATTGAGTTTGGGTGAGCTTTTTTGCCAAAATCTGACTCATATTGGTTCACCTTTTTGTGTTCCCCCCATGATATACTTAAAGGCTCTAGGGTTTAGGCCTTAGTGCATCACGAAAGCATGAAGATCGCATTGCATGCAATCAAGAGCAGCTAGTCGCACTAGTTGCTCGGGCCAGCAGGAATTAAAATTATAATTAGATGAAATCACATGATATGAGAACACTTATCAAATGTTTCATCAATCACAAACGAGTCAAAGGATTACCTCTTGAAACGTGATTGCGATCGCGTGTCTCTAAACAAAGAGACCTCTTGTCTCAAGTTTGATCCAAAGAAGGATACACTTGCAGGCATGTGGATGAGATGCGTAGATCTCGCAATCCGAGTTGATGATCTGAGCGTGGTCTCCTAATTTCATTTCACGAAATCGGTAGCCTTTCTTACGAGCAAGATGCACTGAAGAAGGCGGAGATCCATGAGAAGTTGATCCGTCAACACAACGGGGATGCGACAACTGCAAGGCTCTCTAGGTCAATTGAAGGATAGGGTTTGGGCCGTAGTGCATCATAAAAGCATGAAGATCGCATCACATGCGATCAAGAAAGACTATTCATACTAGTTGCTCGAGGCAACGGAAATTATTATTATTTTAAATAGATGAAGCCATGTGATATGAGAACACTTCTCATATCATTTCATTGAGATCATAAACAATTAATAGGATTAGCTCTTGAAGCGTGTTTGTGATCGTGTATGTCTCTAAGCAAAGAGACCTCCTATCTCAAGTCTGATCCGATGAAGGATGCACTTGCGGGCGCATGTATGAGACATTTGCTTCCCGCAATCTGAGTTGAAGATCCAAGTACGGAGTCTCTAATTTCATCACACGAAATCAATGGCCTTCCTCACGAGCAAAGATGAACCGAAGAAGGAGGAGATCCATGAGCAATCGATTCAGCAGCACAACGATGTTGCGATGATTGCGAAGCTCTCTAGGTCAATATGGTGGATGACCATTGCATTGAGAGAGAGAGGGCATGTATGAGAACAGAGAGAGTTATTGCTCTTGCAATTGTTGTTGTAAAGAAAGAGAAAATAGATAATATATTTTTCGGAATTTTTGAAAACAGATTTATATTTTTTTGGATTTTTAGGTCTAAACATGGAGAAAATATATGTTTTTATATTTTAAAAAATGGGAAAATTACTTAAAATTCCAAATAAAATTCAAGTTGGACAAGCATGGTATCAGGAACTTAACATAATTTTCCTATAATTTTTAGAGCAATAAAAATATTTAAAATGAAAAATATGCACAAAATAAAAATTCTACAGATATAGGGACCCATTTATAATTAATATAGACTAAACCTCTACGTAATAATAGGTCCATAAACTACAAGGGTACTCTTATAAATATTACAGTGCTTCATGTATAGCTACATGTGAGGTGAAAGGACTAATAGGAAAATATAAGAAAGTACAGGGTCCTGCTTGTAATTTTCATTTGAAAATATTCCACTATATTTAATATTTATAGGCCTAATATGAAATACAAAAATTCAAAGGGGGTCTAAGCAATATAACCCTCAAGTTACGCTCCTACTCACGTACGACGATGATGGACGGCTCCTAAGTTGCCACATGTGTTCACTTACAGATCAACGACCCTGATTGGAGATTGTTTCATATGATCTGATGGTTGGGATCAGACAAAGGGATGATCTGATGGTTGATGTTGCTTATTGGGCTAACGAATGAGATTCAAACTGGGACTCCTCCTCAATCTGATGGCAGTTGCTCTTCTTGAAGAACATGGAAGAACAGCTCATGGGGCGAGCCTCTTTCGGCCACAACTCAATGCTCTGGCCACCTAGAGCACTTCTAAAAATCATAAAATGGAGCTAAGACTCCTCCATAATAGTTGATACCCTCAAAATGTTCCAAGCCTCATCGGAGGAGGCTCATAGGGTCGATAAAAGCTCGGGCCTACAGGAGTTGTTATCCTAAACATGTTTGGCCTCAAATGAGACTCTCAACTCCTTGGACCTTCATGGTTTGCACAAGCACATGAAAACAGATATCCCAGGTCTTTTATTGGGTGAAAATGACAAAGGATGATGTAGAATGATGTGTCTCTGATGAATGGGTGAGGGATGGAAATGATAGGCCTCGATCTTTACGAGATTGAGGGGGTTAGGTGGTCTAGGATGTTGATTGAAGTTGGAATAAGTGAGGGTCTGAAAAATATCCTCACTAAAATAGCAAAGATAGAGTGTTGTTGAGGTGACCTCTCACGAATCCCAATTCAAACAACAAGTATCCACAATATACAATTAATCAATAAATGACAAAAATGTGAAGTACAATTTATTATACTCTACAAATAAAGTTGTACAGTGTATAAGCATGTAGAGGTCGAACCACTGAGAACAAACTAGGTAGCCTAATGATTATTATTATTAAAATGAATTATGTACACAAGTGTGCTTTTTATGTGGGTTTTTTGTTTTTAAATTTTATTTTGATTTTTTTTCTTTTATTTATTTTTAAATGTTTTATTTTCCGATTTTTAATTTCTTTTTAATTTAAATATTATTATATAATGTTATATATGTGTGTGTAAGGATATATAAATATATATAAGATATGATATAAAGTATATTTATATATTATGTAATAAAAATCAGAAAGATATTAAGGAATATAGTCTATTATATAATATATTTTTTATTTTAAAATATTTATAAGGTATTTTATAGCATTATGGTAATAATGTGAAATATATAGAGGTATATATAGATATATAATACAATATACGATATTATATTTACAAACATAGCTAAAAATAAATAAAATTTGCTAAATAAAATATTTTTGTGTTTTCATTTTTTTCTAATGTTTTCATGATTTCATGGGTATTTTTGCTAATTTTTATGTATTTTTAAAGTCAAAAACATTCCAAAACAAGGATTAAATAAATAGGTTTAATTGTTTTGAGATTTAAAAATAGTAAATAAAGTTAAAATTCTCAAAACTAATTTTCAGATGTAATAATATATATAAATAAAAATATAAATAGAAACAAATATTTTTGGAAATTCTACAGAATTTTTATATTTTTTATATTTTTTGGATCCTTTTTATTTTTTATCATTTTCTTTCCCTAATTTTAGGGATTTTTTGTTTGAAGATAGAAAATACTATAATAGACAAGTAATTTTTTTGAATTTTTCAAAAATGTTTTTAAATTTTTATGGATTTTAAAGCAAACTTGGACAAAAAATATTCTTTTTTTATTTTTACTAAATATTTAAAGTGCATAAATGTAAAACTAAATATATGGCATGAAAGAACATGCATCCATATACATTGTCCTATTTTTGCATAATTTTTGGAGCACGGATGATATTTATAAAAATTAAGCAAACATGCACGAAAATTGAATATTGGCAAGGACCTTTTTGCAAAAATAATTAAGTTTGCATGCATATTAGAATTCTAAAACAAAAATCCAGGGGCTAATGTACAAATTACGCATAAATATTTAAATTAAAAACGCCTCACAGGGGCATATTTCAATACACAAAACATTCAAGGTCCTCTGTACATTTTTCTCACAAAAGGTAACACTAAATATACAAAATTCTGGACTAAATAAAAATACAAAAACTCGTAGGGGTATAGTTGCAAAATACCCACCTCACGTGATGGCCACATGAGATGAGCTGGCATGGACATTAATATAAATATACAGAAAGGCAGGGGTGTCCATACAAAACTACCACTATTATTTACACTTTAGACCAAAAAATAAATACTAAATAAAAATATACAAACTGCATAGGGTATATGTGAAATTTACCCTATACTTGCGCGCCAGCAGACGATTAGGATTCTTTACTTGACACGCATCGTATCCTCCTTGTGCGATGACGATTCGATCTACAATGACTAGGATGATACCCCCTGATGGGATCCGACAGTGGTGGCTCACGTTGACTTGACGGCAACTGCATGAACTGGGACTTCGATCTTGATAAGATGGTGGGGAAGGCTCATGGAAGAATAGGCAAGAACGTATGCCATCCTGAGCTTCGATCTGCTATAGCGGCTACCTCCAACCACCTACTGCTCTGTTGATAGGCTTGTAAGCTTCGTCTCGTCGTCTCGTAGCTGATTGGTACCTCAAAAAGCTCTGGAGCTCGACGGTCGAGCTCTGGAGGGACTTCGCTCATGGGACGGTATTTGAACCTTGAATGGGTCTCATATGACCCCCTCTTGACCCCCTCCAAACCTGCAAGTACGTGCACTAGCATGTCAAAGCAAAGTGCATAAGATTTGGGCATTTATTTGGTGAATTCGATGGCAGCATGAATGGATATGGAGGTGCTTCGACGGAGGCAACAGAGGGAGCACCGATGCCTCGATCCAGGAAGGATCAAGCTGATTTGATGGGTCGAGGGAGTGGAGAATGCGTTGAGGAATGATATAAGGGTGGCATGGGGGTCGGATATAGTAAAAAACACGACGAAGCAAGGCTGGAGCTGAGAGCTTGGGCAATCAATTTAATCGAATTTTATGCTGAACTATTGATCTAAAGACAAAATGAAGTGCAATAATATAAATCCTAAGACTAAATCTATCTAAAAATGGATAAAATATGCAGCTCATACCTAATTTTCTCCAAGGAGCAGAGACCTCGTCGGAGCGAGGCCTTGGACCACCTCCTATCCTCCTTTCTCCTCTTTAGCACCTTGGGGGTATCCTCGCTATCACCAGGAACACACTCACGCACAAGGTGAGGGGAATCATGGCTCGAAGAGGGATCAAAGAATCAAAGAATGGTTGGAGTGATTTATTTATAGACATAATTTGGTGGATCTTGTGACTTGATTCAAGGACGCAACGGAAGAGATCGATGCGATCTAAGGATCAGATATCCTATCTGCAGAATTTGTTCAAGGCTCAAGGTGATTCAATCATTAGATCGCAAGGGGAAATGGTGAGAAGCGGACGGTTTGAGGTTCTAACAAGGGTCAGAGGAGCCAAAGGGGCAGTTGATCGAAGTCAACGAAAGAATGAATCTGGTTGCTCCACATGGACCAATAAGAAAATGCAAGGAAAAATGTCTTGTAAAATGAATAATAATTAGTAAAGTAATTTATTAATTTTATGTTATAAAATGGAAAAAAATATTTTTTAGTATTTTATCCCCATTTTTATTTATTTTTGTGAGGCTATTTATTATGAGTTATTATTTGCATGTATACTTATAGGTATATTTACCTATATATGTGTATTTTATTTTTATTTTGTATTTTAGATTTTATTATTTTATACACTTAATTTATATATTTATAACTTAGTTTGATACACTCTATTTTTTCTGATGTCATTTACATTCTTAAATAAATAGATATATTTATTATAGATGTATAAGTATAGGTAATTCATCTATATACTTTTTATACTTATTTATTTTAGTTTGTTTTTAATGGTTTTATTGTATTCTAAATATGTACATATATTGTAAATAATTTTTACAAAATTATAGAAATATAAAATTACGAAAATGTAAAGAATAAATAAAATAAATATTTTATCCGTGTATATAGTGCAATAAGGGTCCAAAATCTAACTTTTGCATCTTAACTCCAAATTAAATGAAAGCACCTTCATTAAATAGCTAATTAAAAGTTATATACAATTAAAGGTGATGTTTATATATTTTGAGTTTTATGGAGAATATATGGGTATGGGAAGTTTAGGGTTTGGCTTTTTATTATGAGTTTAGAATGCACACTGTATATTATTTTTGTTTAAAATCAATTTTGTATTTTTCTTTTTATTTTTATCCACAACTTTCATACACAAAGCTTATTCATTTTAGGTATAAATAATTAAGAATAAAATAGGTCCCAAAAATGAATTATTGAAGAATAAATAATAAGGGTTTTTTATTGTGTTTTTGACCCTTATCAGTCCCTACTTTATTCCTTGTCGACCATGTCATTATGATGCCTAGGTCTTAGGGTTTGGGGTCATAAAATACTTTTGACATTTTATTTCTTTTTCTTTTCTTTCCTTTATTCTTTTATTTTGGTTGTAAACATTGTATTTTATACAATATTTATATAATAAATGTTGAATGTTAATTCAAGTAAAACAATGTTATTCACATGCATTTAGATAGGGAATAAAGGTGAGAAAATGGAGATTCATCACCCTCCTATACTTGCCTTTGTTAGTCTCTAGCAAACACTTATGCCTATAAGTGCAGAAAAGAAAATAAAGACAAGAAAAATAAAGAGCTTGTATGATTTTATTTCTTAAACTTGTCTTCACAAAATCAAATTTTGGAGCTTAAGTCGGACTTTTGGATATTTAGGTTTGGTCGGAACCTTGTGTGGGAATCGAAATTGTAACACAATAGCCCTTCAGTTCCACAAAACTCTACTCAAGTCTCCTCAATAGATATGTCAGGATAATCAACTTATAGTAAACCCTTATGACTATGAAACTATCTTGGACACTGTGTGTGATATGTAGCTCTCCTTGGCTGAAGCAGTAAAAGTCAATCTTCTCCAACATGGTGACCTAATTCCCCAATCCAACAACTATTTCCTCAAGAAGCAGAGTATTCCCTTCTAAGTTCAAGTACAATTAGTTCAAGAAGAGGAGGTGGAGAGAAGAATGGATGGTAGCCAGTGTAGCTAGCTATCCTAGGATTCTTGACCAGTGTAGCCAAGTCATCCGGCTGTAGGCTCACATGAATATGACTCTGAAGCTCAAGGTTTCTTATTAGGTATAAATATATACATACTATGGCCAGTATTTTGTTTTCATCCAAGAATGTCCACTTTTTTTGGAGTTTTTATTGCATTTTTTAGTACTATATACAACAGGATTTACATATGGGTTTTTCCTCTTGAGCCAATAGACTTTCCCTCTTTTGAAGTAGTATTGCAACCCACAACTTCTGTTATAAGATCTCATGCCTACTGGATAGGGTTGGGGTACAATGGACATAGGTATGTGACTTCCTATGTTTCCAGTGGCTTGTGTATCATGTCGACAAATCCAACCCTCTACTACTTCAGCCGAGATGAGCTAAGTGTGAAGTGCAGGTGTGCAAGCTAGATCATTATCAACAAAAGTCATGTGTGTGTTCTAAGATATTCTACTTAGGCAGTCAAGATGACATTAAACCAAGTCTTGTGTTCTCAAATAATTAAGTCTAGAGGACCTGAAGTATCTCAATGCTAGTTTCCATAAGGTTCCTGTGATTAAGTATATTTGAGGTCCAACTAAGCTCCAATCTTTGGATTTTACTTAGACTCGTTCAGTTATCAATATCAATACAAAAAAATGCAAATGATGTGTATAATGCAAGGAAAATAATTTTGTGATGCAAAGATTTTGATCTTTTTATTGATTTTAGAAAAAGGTTTGCAAATTTTCATGCAAGTTTTTGAAAAGAATTTGCAAATAATTTTAGAATTTTGAATTATTGCAAATTTTTAGTGATTTTTGAAAACAAAACATTTTAAAGAAAAGAAATATGTGCAACTATTTACACTTGAGTGCTTCTTATGTATTTACAAGAATTAGGTTTTAAGAATTTACACAAATTGGTTATTCACAAGGTTATGTATAAATTTAAAGAATTTTATTTACTTGAATTGCATATATAGTTCTCAAAATAATTTGAAAATATTTTTGCAAACATGTGAAGACTTTATTTTACAAACTAATTTAATAAATAGTTTTGCATACATTTCAAAAATTTAAAACCCTTCTATAAAGATTTTTCAAATAGTGTCGATAGATTTTTCAAAACTTTTTTTGCAACCATTTTACAAACCATTTGCAAATAGATTTTCAAAACATTTTATTTCACACAAAAAAATGAAATTTTTACAAACAAAATATTTCTACAAAGTTTGAAAATATTTTACAAAATATTTTCTAAAATATTTGACCCAAGATAGATCTGAATGGAGGCGAAGAATCCATGTAGCCGACCCTACTTAATTGTGGGAAAAGGCTTTGTTGTTGCTGTTGTTTTCAAAAGACTTTTCAAACAGATTTTCAAATTGTTTGTAAACATTTCGCAAAACACTTTTACCTGATTTATTTAGTCAGTATATACAATGAATTGTAATGAATTTTATACAAGTGTGTCATTTACAACTAGTTAATTGTATTTTAGCCATACTTATTGAAAATACAAAAGTACGAGTTATGGCTAAAGTATATACAGAGTATATACGACCCCCCTCTACTTAGCTTGAGTCGTGTCCTCATAGATCAAAGAGAAAGGAAAAGGCATAACTTGTACTAAGTATAAAAGAGCCTATACTACAACGATTGAAGAATAAAGAATGAATCAAAGAGAAGTCAACCGACCCCCCTATATGTAGGATGAAATAATCCTAAGTATGTCAAGTTGTATTTATATGCAGGGAGGGTTGAGGGTGGGGATATACAGATCAATGACTCGTCATGTCTCCCCCTATACTTAGTGTAAAATATCCCTAAGTATTGACTGGAATATCAACAAGAGAGGAGACATATGAGGGATCAAAGAATTATCAACATGACACACTCATCCTCCTATACTTAATATGGAGCATATCCTAAGTATAACGGTGATGATTGAGAGGATGAAAGAAAGAAAAAAATGAAAGAAAAGAAGAAAATAAAAGAAAGAGTTTTATAGGATCATTATCTGAATCTTTTGATACTTTTGGAGTTGTAGATGATGCATCATTGAAGACCACTTGGACTGAGTCGATAACAGCGAGGAAAGTGTCATGCTCAAGGTACGGCTTCAGTAAGAAACCATGGACGACAAATGGTTATGTGTCATTTGACAATTCGGATATCAAAATACTTCTTTGTCACACATTTCTTTCACTCTGAATGGCCATGTCCATTTACTTTTCAATTTGCCGGGAATATCTTCAACTTTGCATCAAATAGCCACACTTTATGTCCAGTCTCAAAGGTCTTTCATTTGATGTGTCGGTGTGCCAGTATTTAACCTTTTCCTTATACATCAGGTTGTTATGATATGCATAGTCTCAAAATTCCAAGAGCATGGTCAGATCCACCTTTCTTAGCTGACCACCTTTCTATGAGTCCAAATTGCATCGGTTGACTGCCCATAGTGATTTATGAATTACTTCAATGGGAAAATGACGTGATTTTCCATATACAAGACGATAGGATGACATGCCTAATGGAGACTTGTAGACGTTCTTGCATGCCCAAAGGATGGAGTCCAAGAGTTGGGACCAGTTCTTTGTGTCTGGACTCAGAAGCTTCTGCAATATTGTCTTGATTTCTTCGTTTGATAGTTCAACCATACCATTGGTCCGAGGATGATAAGGAGAAGCGACTCATGCTCGATGTCGTAATCCTTCGTTAATTTCTTGACCTCTTTATTTACAAAGTGAATTCCCCCATTTGATATCAAAACCCTTGGTATCTCGAATCGTGAAATGATATTCTCTTTCATAAACTGACATATTGTATGGCTATCAATGGCTCGGGCAGGAATAGCTTCGGCCCAACGAATCACATAATCAACGACAAGAAGGATGTTCTCGACTCTGTTACTATTGGGAAAGGATCCCATGAAATCGATGCCCCAAGCATCGAATACATCTGAAATCTGCATGAATTTTAGGGGCATCGAGTCTTTAGCTGTGAGGGCCCCTCTCATTTTCTGACATTCAACATAGCCTTTGATATATGATGTTGCATCCTTGAATAGTGTGGGCCACCAGAGGCCACACTGCATAACTTTTGTTGTCATTCTATCTCAAGATTGCTGTCCACCAGATTCGAGCGAGCGACAATGCTCGAGGACATGATGCTCCTCCTCCTGAGGGATACACAGATGCCAAATGCAATCTGCTCCTTCCCTAAATAAGATTGGGTATTCCCATTGGTAGAAATGGATTTTGGACAAGAATCTGTCCTTCTTTATCTTCATACAATCTTGTGGGACTACAATAGAAATGAGGTAGTTCACAATATCAGCATACCAAGGGAGAAACTCTACGGTTAGAATAGACTTGTCATGAAAGGTTTTTGTAATGGGTGCATTGCTCAGGGGTGGTTCTTGATGCTCAATTCTGGAGAGGTGATATGCTACCACATTTTGAACTTCAGGTTTATCTTTGATTTCCAGATCAAACTCCTGAAGGAGAAGGATCCATCTAATCAATCTAGGTTTGCATCCTTCTTCTGCTGTAGATACCGAATAACAAAGTGGTCAGTGTAAACGGTGAATTTCAATCTAAGAAGATATGATCTGAAATTCTCGAGGGTGAAAAACATAGGCAGCAACTCTTTCTATGTGACAGTATAGTTTTGTTGTGCTTCATCTAATGTCTTGCTGGCATAGTGAATGGTATAGGGCACTTTGTCTTTCCTTTGACCAAACATAACCCCAACGCGTCCTTCATGATCTCAAAGGATAGAGACCAATTCAATGGTTGTAGGATGAGAGCTTGATGAATCTCCATTTCATCACCTTTATTCTTTCATTTTGGCCTTTAAACCCTAGCTAAATGTGTGTAAATATCATTATTTACATTAATTAGCATCAACTATTTATTATATAAATACTGTATAAAATACATTGTCTAAAGCAAAAATAAAATAATAAAGAAAAGAAAAATAACAAAATGCCAAAGGTATTTTATTACCCTAAACCTTGAGACCAAGTCAAGAATTGATTTGGTCGACAAGGAATAAAGTAGGGGGAGATAAGGGCCAAATATACAATAGAAAACTCATTTATTTATTCAATAATTCATTTTTGAGACCCATTTTATTCTTTATTATTTATGCCTCAAACAAAGAAAATCTATACATGGATGTTGTAGATAATAATAAATAGAAAAATACAAAATTGAGTTTTCACAAAAATATTATACAATGTACTTTTTATGCTCAGGAAAAAAACCAACACCTAAACTTCCCAGACCCATATCTCCTCAATAAAAACTCAAAATGTATCAACATCACTTTTTTTGTATATACATTTAATAAGCTATTTAATGAAGGTGGTTTCATTCAATTTGGAGTTGAGGTGTGAAAGTTAGGTTTTGGGCCCCTATTGTACGGTTTACCTGAATAAATTATTTATTTTATTTATTCTTTATAATTTTAGAATTTTATATTTTTATAATTTGGTAAATATTATTTATAGTATATGTACATATCTAGAATAGAATAAAACCATAAAGAAAATAAAAACAAAATAGTCTATATAAATACATAGATGAAATACATATACTTATGCATATATAAGATATACCTCTATTTATTTAAATATACAAATAAAATCAGAAAAATACAACAAAAATATATTTATGTATATAAAAATGAGTTATAAATATATAGATAGTGAGATTTAAATAATAAAATCAAAAATACAAAATAAGAACAAAATATACATAATATAGGTAAATATACCCATAAATAAAACCCTTAAAAGTAACTTACAATAAATGAACGCATAAAAATAAATAAAAATCATAATTAAATACTATAGAAAAACTCAACATTTTTTATTTTTTACCTAAAATTAATAAATTCATTTTCTATTTATTAATTATGTTCCAAGGCATTTTTGCCTTGCATTTTTCTGGTTGGTCCACATGAACCAACCAGAGCTCAGCTTTTGTTGACCTCAGTCAACTAGCTGTTTCTTCTCTGTAGTTTGTCGGAACCTCAAGCGCTACCCCTCTTCTCCACCTGATCAATCTGATCGACAACATACCTGAAGACCTTCATGAAAATTGTTCACATCACGATTGACATCAACGCCTGCTCATTAGATACCTATGATATTCATCGAGCCTCTCAATAATCTCGATTGAAAATCATCTAGAACCTTATCTATAGATAACACCCAAATTCATTCCTTCCCCTTTTGATCTTCTCCGAACTCTGTCGTGCCTCCATCTGTGTGCGTATGAGTTCACCAGTGACAGAGGTAGCTCCCTCAAGTCTTGAAGCATCACAGGAGGAGAGGAGGTCCAGGCGGTGCTCCGGTGGCGTTCTGCTCCTTGACTTCCTGGCCAGCTAAGAGCTGTGCATTTTAATTTCCTAGGTAGATTTTTTCCGCAATTTCAATTCTGAGTTTATTTTATTAGTAAGATCTTTAGCGTAGTGTAGATTTGGATTCTTTAGTTCACCGGAGCCATTAGGTTCTGTCCATTTCATTGTGATTGTCCCTCTTAATGATGTGTCAACCATCCCATTTCCATCCCTATCCATTTCTCCATTGATCTGACCCATCTAGAGCGCCTGATCTTGAGTAGATCAGTCCCCTAGTGTTCCTTCCTCCACCAAACGTCGGAGAACCTTCACCTCCCTCTAAATTATCATGAACCTCACCAATAAAGGCCCAGACCTGATCGCCTCCATGCTGCGAATCTTCCCATCCACTTTGCAAGTATGGAGGTTCCCATCTGAGTAGTCTTTGATGTCAAGAACTGAGCTCCTGGTACCAGACACTCCAGACCCTCTCCAATGGGGCATGGACTCTTTTGATGCATCCTTCAGCTGCGGTAGATCAAGGCGAACCCGTAGAGCATCTAAGCAGCTCAGGAGGAGCTCAGAGCCGAGTGGAGGAGCGGATCAAAGCCATGCAAAGAACTGTTCTTGGAGTGTTCTTCCAGGACACTCCAGAATCATCTGATCAAGATCCTCGCTCTAGATGCAGCACATGGCGTCCGATCCAGCGAGCCTCAATCGTCAGATCTCCACATGAGGTCTAATCTTAGTCGCCATCGCCGAACCATCATCATGCGTTGTGGAGCTGCCACATGTTAAGTAAGAAGATCTCAGTTGCCGGCCCACACAGAAATAAGGGGTAATTTGCACCATACCCACTCTATTTTTTATTTTAGTACATAAATAATCGTCTAGAGTGTAAATAGTTTTGTAAAAATTGCATAGAGCCTCCCATGCTTTCATGTAATTGCCCACGTGTCCATGCCAGCTCAGCTCACGTGGCTTGCCACGTGAGTTGGGTATTTTGCAACCATATCCCCCGATTTTGTATTTTTATTTTTAATATACAAATTGTATATGGAACTTGGAACTTTTGTATATTTGCATAAATTCCCTTCCAAGGCATTTTAAATCTAAGTATTTTATGGAAAATTGGATATATACCCTTGGGTTTTGTAAAAGGTATCTGAAATGCATGTATACTTTGTTTAAATTGCAGATAAGTCCCCACTAGTACCTTGAATTTTATTTTCTTGTGTATTTTTGTTAAAAATAGCCCTATTTTTATTTTATTTTTCTGAATTGTGCGAAAATGCCTTAAATATTAATTTTCATGACATGAATTTTATTTTGTATTTTAAGCATTTATGTATTTATTAAAATTCATACAGTAAGCACTAATTCCCTATTTAGATTTAAAAATGCCATAAAATATCAAAGTGCCTTTAAAAATTCCAAATATATATATATATGTTAATCATTGTGGTGTATATTAACTCCAAAACAAAATCCCTAAAATAGAAAAAGAAAAAGACTAAAAATTTAAAAGCTCCAAAATCTAGTAAAAATAGAAAAGATCACCAAAAATTGAAAAAATATTTATTTGTGTCCCTAAATTTTCTTTATATTCGTATTTACTTATTAAAATTGATTTAAAGGATTTTAGACACTTTTTTTAGTTTTAATCTTCAATCAATTTGGGAAACTTGATTAATCCTTGATTTGGGATGTTATTTTTTAAAAGGTCCTAAGGATATGCAAAAATTCTTAAAAAATCATAAAAACATTAGAAAAATATAACAAGCCTTAAAAACATTTTCCTAGATTTTTGGGCTATGTAAAAATAAATTCACCATATACTATCTATATGTATACACACACATATATATATATTATCTATATACTTATATTATGTGCTAATATATTCTATACAAATATGTTCTTATTCTTAAAAAAAAATAAAAAAAAAGAAATTAAAAATTTGCAAAATTTTAAAAAAGAAGAAAATAGAGACTTTGTTTGTATTTAATTATCTCTTTCTCTTTTATATCCCTACACGAGTATAAATATACATATATATATATATAATATTGAACTTATTATTATTATTAAATTACCTATATAAATAAATTAACTATTAATTTAGTTAAATATAAATAATAATAAAATGAAAATATTAAAAATCAAAAACCCACATAAAAAGACTTAAAGACAATTATGCACATCATACACATTGACAAAAAATATTCATAGGCTACGTAGTTTTCTCTCAATGGTTCTACCTCTACATGCTTACATGTTATGCATTTTGTTTGTAGAGTAGAATAAATTGTGCCTCACATTTTTAGTTATTCATCGCTCATTTTTATTCCGTGAGTACTTGTTAATCGATTAGGGATTTCTTGCGGGCCGCCTCAGTGACAACTCATCTTTGCACTCTGTGAGGACATATTTTTAGACCCTCTTGAATAGACCCTTGTCATCAAATGGCATCATTTCCGGGGAGCAACGTGTGTAGCCTTATTTATATATAATTGCCTTTTATTCATTTATTCATTTATTTCCTTGTACAAATTATTCTATCTCTTACATGTATATCCTTCATTTCTTATTTTTTTTCATAAATTATTTGATTAATTTTGCTATAGCATTTCTCTTGTTGTGCTTCTTGTGAGGGCCTGCTACGTGAGGACAACCTCTTTGGAGGAAAACATAGCCAAGCAAAGTGGAGACTTTCTTGATATGACCAGTTGGAAAGGCGGCAAAGAGACTAATTAGCTTAGGTTTTTAGTTTAGTACTTTATTTTATTTTGGTGAGAGAGAGAGAGAGTAATCCATTTATTCATTATCAATTATAATAATTATGGACTCGGACATTACTCTACTCAACAGGGTCCAGTGTCTGGGTGATTGTTCACCCGGGGACCTCGTCATGGTTTTCTCATGTTTTCATCACCTTGTTTTATTTTTTTATCGATGTTTTGAGTTTTCCACTTTTCTTTTTATTTGTTTTGTTTGCATGGAGCCCCTAGACTTTAGGTCTGGTTGTATAGATAATTAGGTTCAAACCCTAACAAGAATTATGTGCCTATAGTCTCTTATATTTGGATCTAGTCAAATTAATAATTGTTAATTACTTGGACTTGAACCCACACGAGAGAGACATCATACGACATTGGCAGGACCCATTGTGGTAGGCACCAAGATGTCTCGAAGATCGGACTCCCGGGTTCATTTATGAGTAGTTGGCATGTGGTTCTTCACGACTAATTACAGCTACTATTTAGGATGATTTTATCAATTGTAGACTGCCAGGTAGATAGGTTTCAAAATTCTATTTTGCATACCATATGGAGAAAGCTGGGAAGCATTGTAAGTCCTCTAACTCTACATGCATCATTAGATTCAATGATGAGATTTCCATCGTCGGATCAACTTGCACAGCTTTTTCGCTATCTCCCTCTGATTTTGAACACTTAGGACTTAAATGAAAATCTATAAAGTCGTTTGGTGCTTGTATGCAAAATATCCAAAAAAGTGAAAAATACTAAAACAAGGGGACTGTTAAATAACTCTGACCTTAATTAAAATTTGTAATGGACTTCATTGCCTTAGATTCATAAAGCCCTCATTGTTTTTAGGTACCTTAGGAGGGGACCAAAACCCTCCCATGAGAGAGGCACAACCCGCTTAGGATTAGAGCCCAAAACCCAGTCTGTAACTACCTTGTGTATCATCTGTATTTTTTAATATTAGGGCTTCTATCATATACAACTGAGTAGGTCCCTGTCGTCGATGGTGTTCCCGTCTTGTATGGAACATCGACTTGGTCCGAAGTACTAAGCTTAGGCCACACCTTAATGGTTGTGTCTGTCTCACTAGTTTGCGTCCGAGTAGGTTCTTGCACGCTCACGATTGATCCTGTTGCGAGCGAGGTCCGAAGTAGTGGTTTCGCCTATCGGCTTCCTCCCTCTTATTCTTTGGCTGAGTAGGGGTCCAAGAAGGGTTACAAGGACCTCAAAAAGTGTAGACTACAGGTTACAAAGGAGGAGTACAAGTATGGGATACTTTTACGGCAGTACTCTCGCTCCTATAGGGTTAGCATCTATGGACATGTTAAAATATATGCCTGAAAATAACAACTCTAAAAATGAAAGATAAACAAATAGCCCACCCTTTATGGCTTCACATTGTTTAAGTTGGTGAACCCAATTTTGTATTATGTTTGTATGGATCTAGACTAAGGTTCAAAGATCAAGTCCCGTGCACCTGCACAAATTTTGCTAAATGTGTCTTCTCTTTGACTCCCTGCTCGTTCGAGCCTTTCTACTGTTTTACACTTCTTTTTATTCCTCATTGACCATCGTATCCTTCTTCCTATATCGATTCTCTATTGCTTCATGATGTTGATCCATGGATGATTTAGTTAGGACTCTGTCGACACTTACATCGATTCCATAGACTCGACACTGTCAATATTTCGAGGCGATTCCTAAGAACCCGATTTAGACCTTGCGAGCCTATCTCCAGACTCCTCATCTTCTTTCCACTTTACTTTATCTCCCAATAAACCAGGACCACTCTTGTCCCACTTCCGCCCGTTGCGAATGAAGGTTGACTTCAGTCTACATCTTTTACTCCATTCACAACCATTTGGGATTGCCCTAATCTCGTATTCATCACTACAGCTAGAATTTAATTTCAAGGGGCCTGATTGGTATTCTCTTGCATTGCAGATAGAATCATGTTCAATTCTTGGATCCCAATACGGAGTTCATCTCTTCAGACTCAGGCCAAGAAATGGTTCCTCAAAGAAAGGGGAAAAGGTAGCAATCACCCCAGTCAGAGCAAGGCCAAGCGCCCGACCAGAATCAGATGAATGCTCAGTTGCTATCTTCCACCCAAGCCATCCAGTAGCAACTGACAGAACAAGTCCTCACACAGACTGCATTTCAAGATATGCTGAATGACTTGAAGAACATACCCAGAGGAGGAGGAGGAGGAAGAAGTGAAGATCCACCCCGTGAGGATAAAGAAGAGGAAGAAGAGTCGGGGAATGGGAACCCCAAAGCGACACTGAAGGAGACATACAATCATGGGGACAACCAAATGACCAAGTGGATTCGCATCCACACATTCCATGCTCACTTTAAGCCAAAGCCCATGTTCCTTGCTCTTCTACCCACTTTTCACAGGAATACATTCTGTTAGGTGTATTTAAAAGGAATGCATTCTCCTTCAGTCTACAAGACAAGGCCATGTACTGGGTCAATCATTTGGAAAGGTCGTGATGACCTGGGAGGAACTTAAATCTGCATTCCTTCACAAGTTCTACCCTCTCTCTCGGCTCATCCAGATGCGAGACGGGATCAACAACTTTTCTCAGGCCACCCATCAGTCCATCCATGAAGCCTGGGAGCGATTTACCGACATGTAGGAGAAGTGCCCCCACCATAAGATATCGAAGACTAGTTTGGTCCAATACTTCTTTGGGGCCTGAGTGTAGAGAGCCAAAGACTAGTTGATGATGGCTATAGGGGATCCCACTACAACAAAGATGAAGATGTAGTCTAACAGATCTTCAAATAAATGACCAAAGGAGATGCAATCCTCTTTTCATCGCGTGCTTATCAGAGATAGCCGCAGGTCCTCGACAAGCCAGTCCACATGGTAGTGTCTCATGAGGTAGAGAGAGATGAGAGCTCCAACCTCAGCAGCATTGGGGGCCATCTCTCCAAGGTTGTCATTACCAAGAAGTAGTTACAGGATCTAGAGAAGCCCGTTGTGATCGAATAGAGGACGTAAAATTTGGATAAACTAAACAAATCACCAAGCAGTTGGAGCTATTGGTGAGCACCATCAGATCATGCCAGACGACGACACCATCGTCAGAGACTCCTGTTAAGAAGAAAGATGAACCAACACCTTCATAACAACCTCAACCCAGTCCACAACAGTTGGCAATCCAGCATGTGTACTACGTGCAGGCACTCGAGCAGGTCCTGCCACAACAATAGATGATGGTCTACCAGCCAGACTACCTACCATCTTCTGATCCAGCATTCTCGCCACCAAGCATGATCTAAGAAGTCAACAATGTCTATAGCAATGATGCACAACTGGCCCATCCTACTAGACAACCCTAGGGCCAGCCACTAGCCAACCAGCCTTACCACCAACCTCAGGGTGGTCGCTTTGTACAGTCCTCCCAGCCTCGACCTCAATATCAGCATCACCAGTCTCAACAGTATCACAATAATTGGAGACATTATAGCAGTACCCATAGCTTCAGTACAGTTTACACCAGCAATACCACTAGTACGTAGCTGCACCTAAGCAAAAATATCCTCCTCCTCCATATCAGCATCAGTATCAACTTCCTCCCCCTCAATAATAGTACCAGTAGTGCCAAGCTCAGCCGCTCAACTAGCAAATACAGCGTACTCATCACGCTGAATCTTCTGAGGCGGTTCATGTAAACCCAAGCCTCGATTGCGTGGCCTAATTGGTAAAAGGCATATTAGAGATGACAAGAAACAATACGACCTGACGACCACCAAAACTCCTACCCCAGCCCAGGTCGAAACTAATCCCAATAATTTTTAGAGAAAAGAGTAGGTAGATGTGATGTCTCATATGTTCCTGTAGAATTAGATAATTGTAATTTTTCTTTGTCTAATGTTGTTACTCTCAGGAGCAGTAGGACCTTGCCTTTGTACTGCAATCAAAGGGAAGAATAAAGCTTCGTCAGGTGAATCATCATCTTTTGCATCAGTCATGCCAGCTACAGGTCCGGATGAGGAAGAAGAAGGTGGAGGAGCCATGCCAGCTGTCAGTCATCATCATCACCACCTCCATCAGAAAAAAGAACAAAAAAATCAGAAAAATCAAAAAGACCAAAAAGAAGATCACAGTCGACGTGAAGCCATGCCAGCTATGGAGGGGCCAGCACCAGCAGTCGATCTTTTAACCGACGGAGCAGAGACTGTAGTTTTTACATGTCCACCAGAAGCAGCACCATCATCTCCTGAATATACACCTTTTTTGTAGTCCAGATGTATAGAATATTATGGACAAGAGTTTTGTTGTAAATAAGAACAATAATTTTGACTTCAGTTCTGTAAATATTCATTTTCCTGATGCAACCAAAAAATCTAAAGAAAATACAAAAAGAAAAAGTGCATTGTCTGATCTACGTGTTGCGGATATTCTTAAAAACTTAACTATTGAGTTACCATTGATGGAAGCCATGGAATACATGCCCTCTGTGAAGAAGGGCTTGAAGGAAGCATGTACAAACAAGCATCGGTCAAACCACAACAACAGACGCCAGCAATTTAAGAAGCGCATCCTTACAATGGCTACAATTTCATCCATTAGCAATGTCCCTCAGAAAAATCTAGAGAAAGGATCACCTTTGTTCATATGCAAGATTTTTGACCAAGTCTTCGAGCGGACTCTTCTTGATAGCAGCTCTTCCATCAACCTTCCGCCCTCATCATTACTTCAAGAATTCAGGATGGGTCCATTAAAACAGACAAGCACAATCCTTCAGTTCGTTGATTGATCCATCAAGCAGCCTCGAGGTCTCTTGGAAGATGTTGTCGTAAGGGTGCAGGACATGTAGTTTCCGGTCAACTTTGTAGTTCTTGATATGGACTCCCTTGCACCATTACTTCAAACCCCAATCATTCTTGGATGACCATTCTTGCGAACTATAGATGCTGTAGTTGACTATGGGACTGGGAAGATCACATTCAGCTCGAGCAACCACAAATTTGCCATAGACATGGTCAGTGGGCCAAAAGTCTCATCTGATGAAAGTCATGCATCACCGCGTAAAGCAGACTGTGATTTTAGTACAGAAATCAGAGACATTGAACTCTCTAAATGACACATGGACCCTGGAAATCCTTTCTTCCGAGGATGACCTGGAAAGCACAGTCGACTCATGCTCCAATATCACATGGGAGACATAATCCAATTAGCTGATGTACCTATTTGATTCAAAAGATTCATGACAGTCTGGACATGTTGCAGATCTATGTGGCTAATTGTCAGTGGAACAAAAATCTACTAAGGTGAGCAACACCTCCAAAGATATAGCAGATCATCCACCTACCAGCACAGTATCCAAAGTGACCGAGAGGCATGCCAAATCAAAACCAAAATTAAAGCCACTTCTGGTAGGCCTCAAGTATGCCTTTCTTGTGGGTGCAGAGAATATGTATTTGGTCATCATCAGCAGCAGGCTGACCACAGATCAAGAATTTGACTTCTCGAGGTTCTAGAGAAAATTCGCAAGGCACTTGGTTGGAATGTATCAGACCTCTGTGGGATAAATCTTGCTCTATGCTCACACCATATTTACTTGGAAGAAGATGCCAAGCCATCCTGAGAATTTCAAAGATTATTGAACCCAAATTTCTGAGATGTGGTCATGAAATAAATCACGAAATTGTGTGACACAGGCTTTACTTATGCCATCTTCGATTCAAAATGGGTGAGTCCTTTGCATGTCATTTCAAAGAAGGCTGGGATCACCGAGGTTACAAATGATAGAGGAGAGGAGATTTCTACTTGGGTACCGACATCCTGATGGGTATGTGTTGACTACCACCACATTAATGCAACAACAAAGAAGGATCCCATTCCTTTGCCATTCATCGATCAAGTTCTGGAAAGATTAGCCAACAGGGAGTTCTTCTGCTTTCCAGATGGGTACTTCAGGTACAACCAAGTGGCAATCACTTTAGAAGACCAAGAGAAGATTACCTTCACTTGCTCGCTTGGCACCTACGCCTTCAGGAGAATGCCCTTTGATCTGTGTAACACACCTGCGACATTCTAGAGATGCGTGCTTGTAGTTTTTGCCAAAATGGTTGGCAGTTTTCTTGAAGTGTTCTTGGACGACTTCTCCATTTATGGTGACAGTTTCGATGCTTGTCTTAAGCTTTTGGACAAAGTACTTCAGAAATGCCATGAAGTCAATCTTATGCTATCTGTGGAAAAGAGCCACTTCACGATCACAAAAGGAATTGTGTTGGGTTACGTTGTTTCCAAGAGTGGCATGAAAGTCGACCCGGCAAAGGTGATTGTTATCAACAATCATGAGTATTAGACATGTGAGTTCATTCCTGAGGCATGTGGGTTTCTACATAAGATTCATCAAAGATTTCATCCACATTGCCCGACCTCTCATAGAATTGTTGTGCAAGGAGATTGTGTTTCACATTGATCAGCAAGTTCTCCTTCCATTCAATCAATTGAAGGAGCTGATCACTCAAGCTCTAGTCCTACAACTACCTGATTAGTCTCTACCATTTGAGATCATGATGGATGCGTCAAACTTTGGAGTTGGTGGTGTTCTAGGACAAAGGAAATACAAGGTGCCCTATGTCATTCACTACACCTGTAAAACGTTAGATGAAGCTCAGAGAAATTTCATTGTCACAGAGAAGGAATTGCTGGTGGTGGTATTCACCCTTGAGATGTTTAGATCGTATCTTCTTGGATCTAAAGTCACCATCTGCACTGACCATTCTGCTATCTGATACTTACATCAGACAAAGGATACAAACATAGACTAATTAGATGTATCCTTCTCCTCTAGGAGTTCGATTTGGAGATAAAAGACAAACCTGGAGTTTAGAAGGTGGTAGCAGATCACCTCCCCACAATAGAACAACAAGAGCCTCCACCGAGCAGTGCACCCATCACATACACCTTTCCTGATGAGTCGATTCTTGCCATTGATTCACTCCCTTGGTTACTTCATTTTCGGTGTAGTCCCACAAGATTGGATGAAAATCAAGAAGGACAAGTTATTGTACATTATCCATTTCTACCAATGGGAAGATCCACTCCTATTTAGGGAAGAAGCAAACTGCATTTGGTGACGGTGCATCCCTCAAGAGGAGCATCATAGTGTCCTCGAGCATTGTTATTCACTCAAATCTGGTGGACACTACTCTGGAGACAAAACAGAAGTGAAAGTACTACAGTGTGGCCTCTAGTGGCTGACACTATTAAAGGACACTATTTAAGGATGCTGCAGATTATGTGAAGCATTGTACTGTGTGTCAGAGATTGGGAGGCACCCTTATAGCTAAAGATTCCATGCCCCTAAAGTTCATTCAGATTTCAGATGTATTCGATGCTTGGGGCATCGACTTCATGGGATCTTTTCCCAATAATCAAGGATACGAGCACATCCTTCTTTTTATTGACTATGTAAGTCATTGGGTTGAAGCTATCCCTGCTTGATCTGCTGACAGCCGCACTGTATGCCGATTTCTGAGAGAGAATGTCATCTCACAATTTAGGATTCCAAAGATTCTGATATCTGACGAGGGCAATCACTTCATTAATAGAGAGGTCAAGAAACTAACGAAGGATTATGACATCAAACACCGAATCATGTCTCCTTATCATCCTCAGACCAATTACATGACAAAATTATCAAATAGAGAAATTAAGACGATCTTTCAGAAGCTTATGAAAATGAACAGAAAGAATTGATCCCAGATATTGGACTTTATGGTTTGGTCTTACATAACCGTTTATTAGTCTCCCTTAGGCATGTTGCAGTCTTGTATATGGAAAGCCATGCCATCTACTCGTGGAATTGATCCACAAATCATTATGGGTGATCAATATCTGCAACTTGGACTCACGAAAAGGTGGTCAAAAAAGAAAAGAGAATCTGAACAAGATCTTGGAATTACGAGACTATGTGTATGATAATAACTTGATGTACACGGAGAAGGTTAAACAATGGCATGGCTAGTACATCAGACGAAAGACCTTCGAGATTGGATAGAAAGTGTGTCTATTTAACGTAAAGCTGAAGATATTCCTGAGCAAATTAAACAGTAAATGAACAGGGTCATTCAGAGTGCAAGAAGTGTGTGACAACGAAAGCATCATGATATCAGATTTGGCGCTCGATGCACAACCATTCATCGTCAATGGTTAGTTACTAAAGCTATACCTTGAGCATGACACTTTCTTGGTTGTTGTCGATTCAGTCCAAGTGATATGCAATGAAGGAGCTTCCACAACCTCAGCAGCATCAAAAGATTCAGATAATGTTCCTCAAAAACTCTTTCTTTAGTTTCTTCTTTTCTATTTTTCAGATGTATGTTCTATTTTCTGATTTGTTTTCCTCACTCATTGCTTTTATACTTAGGATATGCTTCATCTTAAGTGTAGAGGGGATAAGTGAGTTCATATGCTCATTCTTTGTCCCATCAATTGTTTCCTCTTTTGTTGATACTCATGTCTATACTTAGGGAGATTTTACCCTAAGTGTAGGGGGAGACAGGACGAATCGTTAACGTTGTTCATTCCCACCCTCGACCCTCCCTACATTTAGATAAAGTCTGTTATACTTAGGATTATTTGATCCTAAGTATGAAAGGGACGATCGACTTCTCATTAATTCTTTCTTTATTCGTTAGTCATTGTAGTATAGGATTCTTTATAATCGGTATGAGTTATGTCTTCTCTTTTCTCTATGGTCTATGAGGACATAGCTCCATCATAGTATAGGGGGTCCTATATACGTTGTATATACTTTATCCATAACTCGTACTTTTGTATTTTCAATCAGTATGGCTAAAACACAATTAATTAAGTGTAAAGAATGTATTTTTATAAAAGTCATAAAATTGAGTATAAAAATATTGCAGAATGTTTAAAAATAGTTTGGAAAAATTCTTTGAAAAAACTTTTGAAAACAGTTTGGAAAATATTTTGTAAAATATTTTCAACCTTTATAAAAAGATTTTGTTTGTAAATTTTTTTTGTTTGAAATAAAATATTTTGAAAATCTATTTGCAAATGGTTTGGAAAATGGTTGCAAAAATATTTTGAAAAATATATACATACTGTTTGAAAAATCTTTACAAAATAGTTTTCAAATTTTGAAAAAATGTAAAAATTATTTGTCAAGTTACTTTGCAAAATAAAGTTTTTAAAATGTTTGCAAAAATCTTTTCAAATTATTTTGAGAACTACATAATTCGACCAAATAAAGTCTTACCAAACCTTGTATATACAATCATGTGAATTCTTATAACCCAATTACTGTAAATGAAAGGATACACACCCATGTCGATTGTTACACATACTACCTCTTTGTTCCAAAAACCTTTTGTTTTTGAAAAATCCCTAAAAATTTACAAAATTCAAATCCCAAAAATATTTGCAAGATATTTTTCAAAATTACATAAAAATTTGCAAAACTTTTCCAAAAATCCATAAAAATCAAAACTAGAAAATGGCATCAAAAATATTTTTCTTACATTGTACATAGCATTCGTATTTTCAGAATAATATAAATTGAACAAGTCCCAATAAAGTCTGAAGATTGGAGCTTGGAAGAGATCTTAATAGACTTAATTTTAGAGGAACCCTTTGAGGACTAGAAGTGGATATATTTTAGGTCATTTTGACTTAATTCTTTAGGTTCCATAAGACTAAGTTTAAGAGTCAATTTAACATGCTTAAATAGAACCATTCATATCATCCATAAGACCCTTGAGACAGTGACTAGACTAGAAACCTCGCACCTAGCACTTAGCTCAATTTAGATGGACTGTTTAAAAATCTTGGAGTCTAAGTCAGGACAATACAAGATCACTTCGTCAAGGGTGGCTCAAGAACCATTCTTACAGATTGTCAAAACCGGTATTCTAACCTACTTCTTTTAGTAACAATGATATCTAAAGACTAGAGATGGATTGAGACAATGTTTTGGATGAGGAATGGTTTACCGACACAACTTTTTCCAAGACTCCAAAAAATGGGTGGAACAAAAGATGCTATATCCACCAGAGCACAAGCAAGAATGCAGAAGCTATATAAAGTCAAAGAAAATATCCAAAGAAACCTATTCCAAAAATTCCACAAAAATTTGAGCTTCAGAAAAAAAAATTCTTCTTGGTGAAGAATCGGTTATACTGATCGACTTCACAAGGGAATGAAGACTACACTGGTCCATTCCCATTTCTTTTCCCATTCTTCTAACTTCTCTCCCATTCGGTTGTAAAGACCTGGAGCACCTAACCTTATAAGGGAAGATCTGCCTCCATGAGGATGAGTTACCAGAAGAGCAGACGCCTTGATGGTTCAATGCTTTTGTATGGGGAGAGCTAAATAATTTCACACATATTGTTCTATCACTTCAAGGTAGCAAGAGTATGCGACTGAGAGGATGGTTCTGACCTGGCGTGAATTGGACTGGATGATAGGAGTATGGAACCTAAGGGTTGTTATGTTACACTTCCTGACCTCCATGTGGTTCCGAACACACTATTAATCCAAAGGCCTTCTCTGAGCTCCAAACTTTGACTTTATTAAGATAAGTTTAAAAGTCAACAATTATTCCAAGTTATTTATTTTTTTATTTTCTGCACTCATTGCATAAGTGTTTGTCAGGGACTAGTAAAGGCAAGCATAGGGGAGTGATGAATCCCCATTTCATCACCTTTATTCTTTCGTTTTGTCCTTGAAATCCTAGATAAATGCAAGAAAATATCATTATTTTGCATTAACTAACATCCACTATTTATTGTATAAATACTATATAAAATACATTATTTAAAGCCAAAATAAAAGAATAAAGAAAAGAAAAGAAAATGAATAAATGTCAAAGGTATTTTATGATACTAAACCCTGATCCCAAGTCAAGAATTGATTTGGCCGACAAGGAATAAATTAGGGGAGATAAGGGCCAAATATACAATAAAAACCCCATTTATCTATTCATCAATATTTTTTTATGATTCAATTTATTCTTTATTGATTATGCCTCAAATAAAGAAACTTTGTAATATATATATATATGACACCCCCTATACTTAGCATTAACTATGTCCTCATAGTGACCAAAGAAGCAGCAAAGAAGACATAACTCGGGCTAACTATAGATCGATGAAAAGAATATTATACTACAACGACTCAAAGAATAACGAATAAAGAAGAGAATCCAATCATCTCATCTATAATTAGGATCAAGTAATCCTAAGGATAGTAGACTCAAAATTGAAGATGATCGAGGTCAAGAGAATGTACACACTTAACAGCTCGGCTTGTCCTCCCATACTTTGGGTAAAATATCCCTAAGTATAGAGAAGGAAATCAAAAGGTGAGGGACAAGCAAGAGAACAGATGATACAAAAACGACAACAATCAAAATTCAGCATGCGCGATATTACCCCCCCCAATACTTAGGGTATGTCTACCCTAAGTATAAGCAACGACATGAGTAATAGACCAGAATGAATGAACAACAATGGTGTCTACACCCCCTATACTTAGGATAAAGCACATCCTAAGTATAGCAAGATTATAGATAAACGTAAGGGGTGTAAGACAAACGGAAGTAGGAAAGGATAAAATTAAGAGTATATACGAGTGATCTTTGAAAATCAGGTATGAGATACAGAGTGTAAGAATGAAAAGATCATCTCATACAAAATATATGGGGGCAACTTCAACAGTCAGCGGTTCATGATCGAGAAACGATTTCAACCGCTGATCGTTGACTCGAAAGGTGGAATCAGACGACAACTAAATATATCAATGCTGCTGTTATCGTACACCTTTCGCACAAGATAGAGGCCTTTCCACTTGCTCTGGAGTTTCCCTGGAAACAACTTTAGTCTTGCATCTAATAGCATACTTTCTGATTCGACTCAAACTGCTTGTGGATGATGTGAGAATCATGCCACTCTTTCATCCGCTCTTTATAATGAAGGATAATCGTAAAAGCTTCATCTCATAATTCTTCCAGAGTTTTCAGTTCTGTTTGTCTTTGATCTCCCAATTCATCCAAGCCAAAGATCACTTCTTTCACTGCCCACAAGGATTTGTGCTTGATCTCAACAGGTAAGTGGCATGACTTTCCATAAACAAGTCGAAAGGGAGATGTACCCAATGGAGTTTTGAAGGACGTTCTATAGTCCCAAAGAACCGAGTCCAAAAACTACGACCAATCCTTTCAGTCTGGGCAAACAACCTTCTGCAAGATCATCTTGATCTCCCTATTCGAGACCTCGACTAGACCATTCGTCTGAGGATGATATGGAGTAGCAACCCGATGATCTATGTCGAACTCATTAACAAGAGATCTTACCTTGTCATTGATGAAGTGGCTACCCCCGTCTGATATTAGAACACGAGGGACTCCGAACCATGTGATGATATGCTTTCTCAGGAACTTGCAAACCGTGTTCGCATCAACAACTCCGGTAAGAATAGCCTCTACCCAACGACTCACATAATCCACATCTTGAATGATATACTCGAACCCTTGACTTTTAGGAAACAAGCCCTTAAAGTCGATACCCCATGCATGAAACACTTCATAGAAGTGAATCGGTTGCATCAGCGTCATGTCTCTATGTCCACAAGTGCCCATTTTCTGGAAGTCAGTGCATCCCTTTACGAATGCATGGGCATCCGCAACGAGAGTAGGCCACCAAAGGCTAGATTGGAGCTCCTTCTGTGATGTACTCTTCCCTGAATGGTGTCCTCCGGCTTCTAATTCATGGCAATACATTAGGAAACTCTCGTATTCCTCCTGAGGAATATACCAACGCCAGATGGAATCCGCTCCTTCATGATAAAGGATCGGATCCTCCCAATGGTAAGAATTAGCTTTCACGAGGAAAGTCTCTGCCTTGACCAACCTTGTGAGACTTTCTTAGCAACAAGAAAGTTCACAATTCAGCATACCATGGCAGCGAGGCGACAACAAGAATTGCCTCGTCGGGGAAGGTCTCGGTAATTGATGCATTGAACTCAGAAGTCTCAGGTGTTTCTAATCGGGAGAGGTGATCCGCCACCACATTCTTGACTCCAGGCGTATCCTTTATCACTATATCGAACTCCTGGAGTAGAAGGATCCATCTGGTTAGGCACGGCTTCGAATCCTTCTTGTCCATTAGATACTTGATGGCGGTGTGATCAATGAAAATCGTAACTTTTGATCTTAAGATGTGAGATCTAAATTTATCTAAGGTAAATAATACGGCTAGCATCTCTTTCTCTGTAACCAGGTAATTCTGTTGCACAGAATCCAAAGTCTTGCTAGCGTAGTGTATGGCAAATAGAAGCCCATCCCTCCTCTGTCGCAACACAACCCCAATGGAAAAATCAGAGGCTACTGTCATGATCTCGAATGGGAGAGACCAATCAGGTGGCTGAAGAACAGGAGTTTCTACAACCATGTTCTTGAGATTTTTTAAAACTAAAAGACATTTATCATCTACGATAAACTCGGTGTCTTTCCTGAGAAGATCAGATAGTGGTCGGACAAATTTACTAAAGTCTCATATGAAACATCGATAAAAATCGACATGCTCGAGAAAAGATCGTAACTGCTTCAGCTTGGACGGTGGATTGAGTTTCTTTATGATATCCACCTTGGCCAGGTTCACCTCCATGCCCCTGCTAGAGATGATATGATCAAGGACCGTCCCCTGAGTCATCATAAAATGGCTCTTCTCCCAAAAAAGTACGGGTTAACCTTCGTGCACCTCTGAAGAACACGGTCTAGGCTAGAAATGCAAGAATCAAAATCATCATCGTAGACCAAAAAATCATCCATGAAGACCTCCAAGATATCTCCCACCATGTTCGTGAATATTGAAAGCGTGCACCTCTGGAATGTAGACGGAGCATTACATAGTCCAAAGGGCATCCGTTTGAAAGCATACGTTCTGAACGGATAGCTGAATGTTGTCTTTTCCTGGTCTTCTAGAGAAATGGCCACTTGATTATGTCCCGAGTACCCGTCGCGAAAGCAATAATGGCTCTTCCGGCTAACCGTTCGATGATCTGATCAATAAACAGTAGCGGAAAGTGATCCTTCTTGGTTGCATGATTCAAACATCCGTAGTCCACACAGATGCACCAAGAAGTTGTTACTCAAGTAGTGATCTCCTCTTTGTCCTCATTGATTATTGTAGTGATACATGTCTTCTTGGGTACCATATGCAAAGGACTAATCCATTTCAAGTTAGAGATGTGATAGATAAAATCGGTGCTCCACCACTTGGATATTTCCTTCATAACCACCTCTTGAAGATTCGGGTTCAGCCTATGCTGAAACTCACGAGATGGCTTGGCGTCATCCTCGAGAAAGATGTGATGGGAGCACAAAGCCGGAGTAATCCCATGGAGATCTGCCATTGGCCACCCGATTGCCTTGCGATTCTTCTCAAGAATCTCCATCAGTCGAGATTCCTAATCTTTGGTCAGATTGGAAGAGATGATGACCGAAAACATTTTATATTCACCAGCAAGGAATCGATATTTTCATGCTCTGAGGCAACTAGATATCAAGGGGAGAAGGAATAGGAAGAGAGGGTTTGATTAGGGCTTGAATATAGGCAACTAGATATGTGTACGTAAGCTCGGCCTATTCTGACTCAGAATGATCTAGAGATTGCTGGATATTCTGCTCTGATTCGATCTCTAGACTGGTTGTAGGCTCTTTTGATGGAGTCTAAAATGATAGGAATTTAACAAAACACTGCCAAATCAGCATCTTTGGCATCTGAATGATCTGTGGGTGACTGATAGTTCTGATAATCCACTTCTGACTCGGAGGGATATATAATGTCTGAATGATCTGAAAAAATCTCAGAATCGTCTCCATCAAGATTCTCGCTATTTGGCTCCAGGATTGTGTTCTCCAACCTCCCATCATCAGATATATAAATCTTCGCTTCTACAGAATGTGTGATAAAAGATTGGGTGCTAGGTTCGGCCCAGACGGCCTCATCATCTGTTTGAAAAAAATCACAATCCTGATGATTGTTGGCTTCGTCATCAGATGCTAACTCTTATTCACCTGATCTAGATTTCTGGTCTTGGATCGTCTCTATATGTATACTTTTGCCCTGGACGTGAAAGTACACCTTCCTGATACCATAGTAGGAAACAACCTTTACTGTCGTCAGAAAAGGTCATCCTAGTATGATCGAGGTATCGATCACGCATTCAGGGACCACCCTATCCATCACGATGAAGTCCATGGGGAATTTCAAACCTTGAATGGTAACGATAATGTCTTCAATTAAACCCTTAGGCTTCTTGACCAATCTATCAGCAAACTACAAGACTGTTCGTCTTGGTTGAAGAGGTGCAAACTCAAACTTATCGAGTAAGGAAAAAGGAAGGAGATTAATTGAAGATCCGCTATCTAATAGAGTCCGATCAAAAGTCAGATCGAGAATCTCGCATCTGACATACGATTCTCCTGAATCTGATCTCTTGGCTGGGAGACAAATAGCATGACATGTTTCCTTAGTTAGCACATGGATTTCTGAACAATGGTTGCACTGTCCCTTCTTTCTGCGGACTGTGGTATGTTCTTTTAGGCCTTTCTACAAAAGAGGGATGTGTGCTGAGGCTTCCGAAAGAGTAAGTTGGATCGTGAATTTGTTGATCATCTCTTTCGTCAGATCATTCATTTGGATTTTTTTGGAGCTTTCTTTTTTATCACCTTTTCCTAAGCAGAGTGCTTTGGGAAAAGGAATCTGCACATCCTCCTAGTTAGTTTGTACAATCGAAGGATCAGAAAAAGAAGAAGGAAATGTTTTTGAAAAGCAGGGACTTGCTTTTTTCGAGTTATCAGAGAGAGAAAGATATTGATCAACTATCCTTTTATTTCTTTTTCGAATTCTTCTCCTTTGTA
This sequence comes from Ottelia alismoides, assembly GCA_037367405.1. NCBI lineage: Eukaryota > Viridiplantae > Streptophyta > Magnoliopsida > Alismatales > Hydrocharitaceae > Ottelia > Ottelia alismoides. Next base: position 367,134 of record JAZKJV010003657.1, read on the forward strand.
CATCTTTTTTGTAATTTTCTCTCATCATCACTATATACAAAGAAAGGTTCAGCAATCGTATCGGCGTTCGACTCTGGCAGCTCTCCAGACTTGGTGTCTTCAGCACCACCATCTTCATCGTCAAAGGGTGCGGCTTCAGTACCGCCATCAATGTCTTCTACAGGCTCGCTTGTGTTATCTAGAGTGTACTCTTCGAACCTAGTAGAGTCTTCGCCTACTGTCATCCTACCTCTCCTAAGAGAAATGAAGTCAACATCATCACAGTAAAGATAGTCATCAGAAAATACCTGTGATTAGAGGGTGAGCTTGGTCAAATCCACCTGCTCTGACTTTCGCTTCAAATTGATCGGATTCGGCTCTATCTGAGAAGGCAAGGCAAACTTCCCTTTAACCAGATATGTGACATGAGTTTTAAATTCATCCATTTCTCGCCTAAAAGAAGCCTGATGGTCAATGATTAGGTTGGCGAGATATTCTAATGCTGGATTATCATGGAAATGTCCATGAGACCTGGATCAGTCGCCTTGATGATACTGAGGTTGCGGCTGAGCTGGTTGCTGTTGTGGAGGTTAATGCTGTTGATAATGAGACTGATAAGTGCTCTGCCTCCACTGAGATTGCTGATACTGACGAGGACCAGAATGCTACTGGGATTCTTTGCTATGCCCCATTGGTGTCTGCTGTTGCTGCTGGGTAGAGGCACCACCTGTAAATCATCGGAAACCAGGGTGATCGCGACGGATCCCTGGTTGTTGCGGCTGGTTGTACCAAATCCCATTGACCTCAGTCAATGGCCCAGGCATCTCATAGTACGTTGGGGGCATTGAAGCCAAGGGTTGATCGCTCTGATACACCACCATATGAGTGTCAAATAATGGTGTCTGCTAGAGTTGCGGGTACGCCGAGGGTTGATGTGTCGGCTCAGAATGCACATGGTATATGTGTTGTATTGGAAGCCTCAAAAGTATGCCTCGATCTTGGCTTCCTAAGTCAGCCTGTGATCTGGAAGACTTGTTGGAACAAGCTTGAATCTCTTGAAGGCACATAATCTGTGTCTTCAGATCACTCATACATCTCTTAAGCTCGTTGATCTTATCGAGCTTGTCTAAATTTTGGCACTTTTTCTCAATAATTTCCATAGGTCCAGTTTCTAATAAATGATCCCCATATCAGCTAATGAGGTTTCGATAGGAATCAAGACAACAGAAGATGAATTCCCTTCAATCTGTCCCACTCGGGAATGCTAGTGATAAGTAGGTGACTTCCTCTGGTTGAAGACCTGAGTCCGGGACATTGTTGTATAATTCTCTGCCATTTTCTCATAAAATGGCCCAGACTTGATCCTCATGCATCGAGAAGTATGATCCACCACAGGAAGCATTCACCAATCCCTGTAACTCTGGTGTCAGCCTGCTAAAGAAACTTTAGGCTTAGAATGTTCATGATGAGGGCACCGATCAATGAGCTCTCTAAAATGATCCCATGCCTCGTGGAACTGCTCGTTCTCGATCATGATGAAGTTACTGATCATGGCTCTGGCAGTATTCGTTCGACCGAGGGGGTAATACTTACTCAGATATACGGTCCATAACTCCTCCCATGTCGAAACATATCTCCCTAAATGTTTCAGCCAGTAGGTTGCTCGATCAACAAGGGAGAAAGGAAAAGTGATTAATTTGATCGTGTCCTCGTTCACATGTGCATCGTGCACCGTACTGCAGATCAACTCAAACTCCTGAAGGTGCAGATGTGGCTTCTTAGTAGAAAGCCCCTGAAACTTGGGCAGCAGTTGGATCGTCTGATGATGGAACTCAAAGTTCCCGTGAATGACAAGGAGATGGGTCCACCTATGAGTAGTAGTAGCTCCTAGTTGTAGAGCTGTTGCATTATTCGATTCGGTCCCAGTGGAGGTCTCTATGCTCCATCAAGTTTCTCTTTATCCTCAACTCCTGGGTTCTCAGCATCTGGATGGTATCGTTGTGCTTCAGCTAAGTCATCTCAGCTTTGACATTGTTCATTTGTCTACTTTGCTCCCTAATCTGGTTATGCATAGTCTTAAGGGAAGCAAGTAGACTGATGTTGATCGCAGCCTGATCTATGACTATGAAGGTGGTCTGTGGTCCTTTTCCAGTCATGTATTCTGGAAAAGAGAAAGAATCTAAATCATGCTTGTCCAGATCAATATGTAACTGCTGATGTTCTTCTGGAACTGGACGTGATGATGAATAAGAATGTTTAGGAGAATAAATCGACGACGAGCTTCCAGGGTTAGAGTCATGCTTGAAAGTAACAACTCGAGTGGATTTCGGTTTGGTACGAGAGACATCTCGAACCAATCTGGATGAATGGGAAGGTGCGCGACAGAGAGAATCGGTCAGAGTCAACCGCAGCGATCGCCTTCCCATCATCTTGATAGATTTATTTGATCCAGATCTCGAAAGATCGGACTCACACCGCAAGCAAACACAAAGCAAACCCCGAGTTGACCAATGCAACCCTGGTGATGACCGTAAGAGCTCGGTCGTTTATCTTGTCAGTTTAAAGGTTTGTTTGGCAATCAAATCTTCTCACAGATTAATGAGATCAGATAGGTGTCCGCAATTTCCCCAGAAAACTATCCTGTGTTCTTACGAGAAATCACCTATTCTCAACCAGTATGGGAGTAAGTACAGACCCTTGCCGGCTACTCGTGTAACTTGAGGATCATGCCTTACGTAGTGTCCTCTAAACATCCCACTCTGTTAAGTAAACTTGGACCGTTTATGGCTACTCGAGAGTACCCATTGAAGATTAAGTGATGAAACACATGAACTCAGTAGTATCCTGAAAGAAATCCAAGCCCTGGCTCTACCTTATGGGTCATCACTCACTCACAAATCTGGAGAGAGTACCTGTGATGCAATTGTGGGGGATTGATCTCCCAATACAAGTGGAGTCCTTAAGTTTTGTTTTAAAGTCAGATAAATTTAATAGTCCCTGTTTTATTTTCGGTTATCACTTTTTTTCGGTATTTAAAAAAATATAATGTATTTTTGTCTTTTTGGGTATGGTCCTAAGTACAAGCAACTAGGTGATTCGACCTAAGCAAGCACCAAGCTACGGTTGTGCGGAGAAGGGAAAATGAGAAATTGTAACAGGCACCTATCTTTGAAAAACTGCGAAAAATCATCGATAAAATCGTGATGCGAAAAAGCCGTCGTGGGTGCCCTGCTCTACTAGGAGTACATCCCTAATGAAACACACCCTAAGAAGAAGAGAGGGAGAGGTACAAGTCGGGATACCCAGAAGGGACCCCTTCCCATGAACAATGTTTAAGATTTTTATTACAAGAAAATTACAAGAAAAATCAGCTTTGTGGTTCTGTCTCACGCGGTTCGACCTGTGCTACACAAATTAGAATAAAAAAGCCCTGAGGTTGAGAAATAAAATGGTGAAAAAAGAAAACCTAAACCTAGGTCCATGGCTACCCTACCGATGCCTTCCCGACAATGGAGCCATCTGAAAAACTCGTAAATCCTTGGTCTAATTTCAACAGTCAAATTCCTGTAAAAGAGAAAGAGAAGATTTCACGTTCGTTGTATCGACCATGTGAGTTTTACTAGAAAAGATTAATTTTGAGTTAATCTTCTTTTTATTTTATTTATACTCCTAAACTTAAGTGCTTTGTGGTTAAGCACGGGAGTGTCGAACTCAGGGAGGCAAACTGTTGGAAACTAGGGTTAGACTATAGACAAACTAAGGTAAATGGTTTCCTAATTTTTATTTTTTGAAAGATTTTTCTGGATTTGTAATGATATTATATTGTTTTTGTGAAATTTAAGATATTTTATGATATTTTATTTATTAGAAAATGATTTGTACTTTTTATTTTGATTTTATTTTTCTTATTTTAATGCTTTTTTGAATTTATTTTAATGTTTTTTTACGAATTGTTAAAAGGTTTTTAGGATTTTTATAAATTTTATTTATTTTTAAATGTTGAAAATAAGGTATTTGTCAATTACTATGAAGTAGCGACGATTTTTAAGATTGAAAACTGAATGAAAATATTTTTATTTTTTATTAGAATTAGATGAAATTATCTTTAAAACGATATATTGTGCATTTTTAAATGATTTTTCTTGAATTAGTTATGTTTTTTTGAATTTTTTATGTATTTTTTATTTTTTTTATTTGTTTTATTATTAAATTTTTATTTTATTTTAGGTCTACAACATAAAATAGGGTAGAATATTATGTAGCTTTTTTTAGTATTTTTTTGAAAGTTTTTTTCTTTTTTATGATTTTTATAATTTGTGATATTTTTTTAGTGTTTTAAAAGATTTAGTAAAAATAGAAATTATGTTTTTTCAAATATTATTTAATATTATATATAGTATAATATTGGTTATTACTATGTATTTTTATTTATTTTTATATATTTTCTTTTATTTGATTTTTATTTGTATAGGGTATGTATATAGGTTATGTACAGTTAAGGGGTATAGTTGTGGTTTTTCTGAAACGTGCAGGGTATGTGTGATGCAGAAATCACAGGGGATCTACAAGCCAAAAAAGCATAGGGTTCACGTGCACGTTATTTCCACCAGCCTAGACCTGCTTTAGTTATCGTAAAGCACCAAGGGTTGTATTGCAAAAATGGCTAGAATATCATGCCTTCTCACATGAGGTGCACGTTGATGAATCCCTGATCACCACTCCTTATTCTTTTATTTTAACTAATTATCTTGGCAAAGCATCATGTAAATATATGTAAATACAATAAGTTAACAATATGCATGCATGTGTTGATATTACATAATTATCATGTGTTTGTGCAAAATAAAAGAATAAAGGAAAAGAAAAAGGAAGGAGGTATTTAGAATAAATACAGAGTGACCTGAACTCCAAGAGAGGGCCAAGCATTGGCCTGGTCGCCAATTAAAATAAGCAGAGAGAGATAGGGCCTGCTCTATATTTTATATACCATGGGTGTTAATAAATAATTATTTTTTCCAAAATAAAAATAAAAATATATTTTTACCTCCTTGTATATATTTCTAAAAATAAAATAAAAATCAGAAAAATAAAATAAAAAGAAAAATAAGTCTCTCTCTCTCTTGTACGTAATACATGTATATATACTTCCTTCTTTATTTATTATATACCTGCAAATAAATAAAAAAATAAAAAATTGTTTTGTACTCCAAAAATTATGTTTTAAATAAATAAAATATAAAATTAGGGTATTCTTGTAAAAATAATAAATCAAAAATAATTGTACAAAATATATAGATATATTATACATGTATAGAACACTCTATACTGTATATATAAACTAATTTATTTTTCAAAAAAATAAAAAAATCACATAAATATTCTTTGAAAAAAATAAACATTTTTCATTTTATCCATTTTTTAATTTAAATTCATATATTATTTTTAATCTATTTATCTTTTATTTTCCTTGTTATTTTATCCTGTAACAGTTTTTGTCTTTTCCCCCGCTACTTCTGATTGGTCCACGTCGGAATATTGACCCGGGTCAGCCCCCTCTTCCAGGGCTTGACCTGACCCGATTGTGTCACCGGACCAATTTCTCTTATTTTTCCCCATCGGATCACGTGACCTTTTGTCCCGATTCTTTGCCCGCACATTCCCCGTGGATCTGTGACCTTCGCGAATCCCTAGGAAGGTGCAGATCTTCCTCGGTTCGCGTGCTTCTGCCTTATTTCTCCAGCTGCCTAGGAATGCTATATAGTCTCTCATCCGCTCCCTTGGAACGGTAGCTCGTGCCTCCCTCCTACTTCTTGCCCTAGCCACCTCCAGCTAAGTGACAGCTGCCTGGAGCGCCGCTTGGAGGTCGATTTGGTGCAGCACAGTCGAAGCTCCCCCTTCGTGGCTGGTGTTCCACCGTGAGTAGCCTCGCCCGACCACCGCATCGAGGTTGAGGCCATCACCCCGACGACCACCCTCGCCTGGAGCTCAGGAGCCTATCCATACTTTTAGGAATACATTTTATCCTTCCTAGTATCCCATTCAAATGAATCTTTCATTTGTCACCACCATCCCATCGCTTGCTCCGACCAGTCGATCGGAGCTCCATCATCCACTTCCAGCCGCTCCGATCATATCACATGCTCACCCCCATCTTGCTCCGCACCCTGATCACCCTGACCCTTGTCCATTAGGTCTAGATTAGGAATTGAATATCCTCTATCGCCTTCGTCGGAGATCGATTACAGCCCCCCGTCACTTCTTTGCTTTCTATCTCCAATAACCTAGATCGGAGCGTCGCCCCGAGTCCCAGCTACCCATTGCAGATGAGAGCACACGCTGAAGATCCCCTATCGCACCCATCCGAGACTCACCAGAGTAGCTCCAGGTCCTCGTCGTCGCCACGCCCATCCGACCGGTGGAGCCTCCATCTGATCTGTTCAGTTGATGTGGAGGCCTCCCACGATCATACCCGAGCCTTCCAATCGACCATCAGAGTTGGGGATCTCCACCTTGGCTCCGGTGAAGTCCTCCCCAGAGCTGTTCGTCTAGGCTGCTCCAGCACCATTGGATTAGCCCTACTCCTCTAGATCATATCCGGACTGCTGACACAACAGATGAGTCAGGTTGTTGGATGTAAGATCTGACGTACACTGCGCCCCACGGCCCCGACCGTTCTGGACCACTAGATCTGACACCTGACGCCCATCAGAGTCGCACGATCACGCCAACCAGCGACCGCCCCGCGTCCCCTCCACACGCACCTCACGTGCTGCAAGGGTATAGTTCCCTTTTTACCCTGCATTTGTTTATGTTTACATTTTTATCTATAAAATAAAAGTTGTAGTTGAACTTATTTGCATTCCAGTCCCTATAGTTTCTGGTATTTGCTATTTAGTCCACCTTGTCTAGAGGCATGTGTGTTGTCATGTGATCAGTGGTACTTTTGCATATTTAGTCCTAAACCATTGTGATGTTCATGTTTGAATGAAAGTTTTTCTGAAATAGCAATTATGCCCCTGTGATCGTTGAATTTATGCATGTGCTGAATTTAATAGGGAAATTTACAAGATCGACCCTGAACTTCTTGTGCTTGTTATTATTTAGCTCAAAAACTTAAAATAATTGCATTTAAGTCCCTACAACTTGTGTGTTTGGTTTTTAATTAAATAAATATCATAACTACTCCAAAAATTCCCAAAAAAAACCAGTAGCTCCTGCTACTGTGTAATATTTTTAGTAATTTTTATGACGCATTTTGAGTTTATTTGTTATTTTCAAAAATTAAAAACCCCTAAAAATAAAGTCTATATATTTTAGAAAACCCATAAAAATCTTAAAAATTCCACAAAAATTTCTGAGTGCTTGTTTTGTTGTGCTTTAGTTTTCGTAGCTTTTGTGTTACATTACCTTTTATAAAGCACCTAAAAATTACAAAAAACTAAAAACCTTGTAAAAATTATTATAAATTCTATAAAAATCAAAAAATGTGTTTTTAAGTTCTGTAATTAGATTTTGTTTTATTTTTTCATATAAAATTGTTGCCACGAATTTAGGGGCATTTAAATATTTAGAATTGCCCTTCTATCCAAGTTGTACACTGTTTGGTAGTTTTTCCTTTCTTTTATTTTTAGAAAGTTATTTAAAAATCAGAAAAGGTCTAGAAAATACCTAAAAACACGTGCAAAATTTAAAAAAATAAAAATATTTTTGTTTTGAAATTTTGAGCTTTTTATAACTTAATAAAAATTGTTGTTTTGTGTTTGCTTTTATTTTCTTATTCTTTTTCCTAAAAGAAAATATAAAAAAACTAAAAATTAAAAACCACAAAAATACTTTTGTCTCTTCTTTGAATTTTCGGCTACTTCGTAGGATTATCCCGTGCTCCTTGTGTTCGACCCTGGTGTCTATACCGGATTAAATGAATAGCAAGATCGCTTCTTGCTTTAATTTTCGGGCTTGATTTCTTTCTCTGGTGGTCTTATTTTTCTTGTTGACCATACCTTGAGATTCGGGTCGCAACGACCTTAGCTATTACTTAACCCGAGTTGCCTTGGGCCATCATCAGAATGGCGTCGTTGCTGGGGAGCACGGCTTAGTAGTTGGTTTTCAAGTTTTTGTTTTTCTTTTTTTATTTTTCCTTTTCTTTATTTGCTTGCTTTTTATTTCTCTTTCTTTACTTCTTTCTAGTTTTATTTTTCATAATTGTTATCTGATATATCTTTTGTTTCTCTATTTCTTGCAAAGGCCTGACAAGCGAGGGCGGCATTCCTAGGAGGGCCGGTGCACCCGAGCGAAGCGGAGGCGGCTCGTTTCTTCGTTGAGCCGCAGGGGAGCTTAGGAGAAGAGGAGCAGAAGATCCTTTGAGGATTTTTAGTATTTTATTTTTTTATTGTAATAATACAAGACCTAGAGATACTTGGACACTTGGCCTTTATTGGTGTCTGTTCGTCGAGCACCAGTGTGCTCGGGGGACCTCACCACGATTTTTCACCGGTTTTGCTTTTTCGATTTTTCTTTTATTTGATTCTCGAAGAATTTGGCCCCTAGACTTAGGATTTTCTCTCTGATTGTGATGTAATTAATTAAGGTCCCAACCCTAATTATCTACTTATGCTTATAGATCATAATTAGACTTAATTAATTAAATCACAAGAAAAAGCTAATTTGGTCACTTGAGAGGTCACGTGCCGCTAGAGGCCGTAGACAGCGCGTGCAAGATCTGTTGTGGTGGACACCGATCGGCATCAGAGACCGGACTCCGACCTCTCACTTTAACCTATTAGTTATTGTTCTTTGCGTGTAGAAATTTTTCGTCTAAGACCATTTTCTTCTTGCATCATATAGGTAGTTTAATTTCTGTCTTTAATTTATGTGCGGATCACCCTGCATGTAGATTGCTGGCGACAGGTATGCATTTCTGACTTTGCATGCATCATCGTGTTTGACCGTGCATTGGCTTTTTCGACTTCTCCCCTTGTTTTGGACATAAATAATCAGGAGATTGAAAAATACATAAAAAGTTTAAAAAGTGAAACCATAAAATTGAGACTGCTAAACAAACTTAACCATAAAAGACATTCACTTAAAAATCTGTCTTGGAAGAGCAATTCCCTCCTTGTTTGGTTTGCATAAGCGAGAGAGTGACCCGCACACTAGGCTAGAGACATACCTGACCTTTCATCAAACTAATGATTTTGGGGTTAGTCATTCTCCAGTGAGGAACGCTCCAGTTTCCGGTAAAGCGGACCGCGATATCCTTTACAGAGCGAGTTGATCAGGTAGCCGGTAAATGGTCCGCAACTTGTACTGGCTAAAAAAGATCTAGCTTTGGGATTGGGACAGTCTCCTGAGAGCGTCGGGTTCCTACCAGCTTGCTTAATCGCTTTGATAGACTAATTTATCACCTAAATATAATTAACAAGATAAAAGATCGAGCCTTTATGGTCATTGATGACACAAAATTCCAAGCAACTAAGGTAAAGGTATAGAAATGGTCGTTGCGACCTCGGTCACTCAGATGTGTCGATCAAGAAAAATGAACCACTAAATAGAGATAAAATTAATCGAAATACGAAACAGCGGTCCTGCTATTGGATTAACCTAGCATAGCACCCAGGGTCGAACTCAAGGAGCACGGGTTGGCCGAGAGGCCTACGAAGTAGTAAAAATAAAGAAAATGAAAAGACAAAATATTTTTTAGTGGTTTTTAAATATTTTTATATTTTTTTGGATTTTTAAGTAATTAAGAAAATAAGGAAAAACAAGGAAAAGCACACTTCAACGATTTATTCGAAGCATCAAAAATCAACCAAAAATTGGAATAAAAATATTTTTATGTATTTTATATTTTGTAGTGTTTTGGTGAATTTTTGAGAATTTTCTGATGTTTATTTTATGTTCTAAAAATCAAAAAGTGAAGCAAACAGTGGGTACTGTCGAGCCGAGCCAAAAAGCCCTAGATATTTTATCTAAGAGCCTCAAAATGGCCTGGGGGTAATTTTCCTGTAAAGAAGATGAAACAAGGAAAATTTACATACCAATTTTATTATTTTTGGATTTTTAATTTATTTACTAGAATTTTTATAGGTTTTTGAGTGTTTTTAAGTTTTTAGTGATTTTCAGTAATGAAAAATAGCCAAAATTGGCTAGAAAATCAAACTAAGTAAAACAAACAGTGGGTAATTTTTATGAATTTTTAATTGAGTTTAATATTTTTTTTGTGATTTTTCAAGTTAGACAGTAGCAAAAATTTAGGTTTTTGATTTTTTAAAAATATCAAACGAAATAAAAAATGTCCTAAAAAATCTACAAAAATTCTACACCATGGCAGGAGCCACGTGTCAAATTTTCGTTGGATTTGGAGGTGTTTTGATATTTTATTCAAAAATAAAGGAAGGGCATTGTGCATAGGGACCGAAGTGCAAATACCCGAAGTTCTGGGGGGTCTGGTGCAAAATACCCAGCAAAACACGCGCCACGCGCGTGCCTGGGGCACTCAGGGACCCAAATGTAAGAAAAATAAGTCCCGAGGACTTATTGGTAACAGGTACCAAAAGTCCAGGGGGCTTACCTGCAAATTACCCAAATATATCGCACATGTGGAAATAAATCACGCACAGGGGTATAAATGCAAATAAGTAAAAGATTTCATTCATTCATTAACATCCAGAACTACAGGGGTATCTACTGCAAATAACCCAAAATATCACGTGTCGAAGCACGTGTCCACAACTGGCAGGGGTATGAATGCAAATAAACTAAAGCACAGGGTCCACTATGTTAATTACCCTAAAACTAAACAAGTGACTTTAATATTTACAGGACTAAAACGAAATAAAAATAAAGACAGGGCCTAAGGGTAAATTACCCTTTATTAAGCGGATGGGCTGGATGCGTGCCACTTGGAGATCGGACGGCGGCTACGGGTGGGCGCTCCAGATGACATCTCCTCAGATCGAGCGGTGCTGGTGGCTCCAGGGACGGACGGCCCGGATGAAGTCTAGAGCGGAGGGGGACGATCAACGGCAGAGGAGGGTCCTCGAAGAACAGGTCCCCGGCGAGACTCGCCGGGCTCGTGCGTGCGCTGGGCTCCTCCTTGGAGCACTCTGATGGTCGGAGAAGAAAGCTGGAGTGCTCCTGTGTCTGTTACGATGCTCCGATGATCGAGCCGAGCTCCGAGGAGCTCGGGCGAGGTCGGCGGAGCTGGGCCTCCTGGCTAGATGGCGAAGGGCCTCAGACGGCCCTCGTTTCGACCTGAAAAGTACACCAGAAGACTCACGGGTCGAGGGCAAACTACCTCGACCCGGTTAGGCGAGGTGGGGGTGAACGGTGGGTCGAAGCGACGAGCTCCGGCGAAGGTGGTGGACGGAGAAGCTCGGTTCCCAGCTCCTGTGCGAGCTGGGTTGGGCGAATGGGTGAAGAAGGTGCGACGGGGAAAGGTGAACGTGATGGTCGATTCCGATGATCGGATAGTGGTCGGAACCGCGATGAATCGGAGAAATACAGCGGCGGAGCGAATTAGGCGTAAATGGAAATTGAAGGAAATGGGCAGCCTAAGGGGATACCTGGGTGGTCGGAGAGACTGGGGAGGAGCTGCTGATGCTCCTGGTCGTTGCCTCGAGGATCGTCTCGCTCCGAGGCTCGGAGCTCACGCTGGTGGCGGAGCTACGGCGGCTGTGGTTGCCGGATCGATGGCGAAGCTCCCTCTCCTCGCTTCGACAGGCTCAGACGCGAGCTGTCACCTCACGCACTCTCTGGAGCTCACTAGAGAACGAAGCAAATGGCCAAAGATGATCAAATAAGGTGGCGGAGCTCGCTTAAGTATGCTGGAGGGGTCCGAGAAAGATGGCTCGGGTAGGTCGTGGTGGCGCGCGGATCCCAAGGTGGATGCCCGACGAGGATGTCGGATATGTCAAGATCAAAACGGACCCGGGGTTTAGGTGGGATTCAATCGGGTTTAGGCGCTAGAAATTAGGGAAGTCGGGTCGTGCGCTTAAGTCCGCAGAAGGTGGTCCTGGGGGGGGGGGTAGTTGACCGGGCGGTCAACATCCCCAGGACCCAATGGAATTCGGCCACGTGGCTGGATCTTGAAATGCAAATTAAGGGTAGCTAGGGGCCGAATTTGCAAAAACTCAAAACACAAAATATTTTTATTTTATTTTTTTTTCTATTTTTTAGTGATTTTTAATTAATTTTTGGAAATAAAAATAAGCTATATACATAGTATGTACTATATAGGTATATGTACACTATTAGGGTTTTTGATTTTTTTATTTTTAATTATTATTTTTATGCAATTTTACTCCTATTTTATATTTTATTTATTTATAGTATAAAACAAGGAATAAAAAGGTATTTTTATTTCATTTTTATTATTTATGTACATAGGTAAAATAAATATATATATATACATCTATATACATGGTATTTGTACAATGTGTTTTTGTATTTTTAATTTTTGCTATTTTTATTTTGTTTTTGTTTTAATTGTTTTTATTTTATTTATTTACACTATATAATAGAGACTATTTACAAAAAGTTTGGAAATTAATTCTATTTATTTACAAGGTTAAATAAATACATAGGAGTGGTCCATGTATAAGGTGACTATACAAGATGTGTTTTTGTTTTCTTTTTAATTTTTAAATTTTTCTTTTGATTTTATATTTCTAAATATATACACAAGTATTTACAAGTATATTTTTGGTGAGGAAAATATCTTTATTTTATTTACAAAAATATTTACACAAGAGCCCCTATCTCCCTCTACTTTGGCTTTTATGCGGTCAGGCCCATGCTGAGCCCTCCCTTGGGTTAGGTTGCTCAATATTTATTCTAAATATTTCCCTCTTTTTCTTTTTAATCTTTATTCTTTTATTTTTGCACAAAAACATGCTAATTATAGGTTTTTACACAATGCATGCTTTTGGTAATTATTTGTATTTGCACATATCTACATGTATTTGCAATGGATTTTGTAGCTAAAATATAAGAATAAAGAGTGATGAATGAGTATTCATCACCCCCCTATACTTAACTTTGATAGTCCCTTAGCAAACACTTATTTGAAAAATAAGTGAAAAAGAAAGAAAGAAAAAGAAAAAGAGGATGTACATGGATCAAGGTTGATTATTAAACTTGCCTTCATTAAATTGAGGTATGGAGCTCGATCAGATCTTTGGATTATTAATGTGTCGGAACCTTATTTAGACTTAAGCTTAAAACTCAACAGCCTCTATGTTCCACTAATCTATAACCAAGACTCCTCAACGCTCCAGATCAGAACAAGTCAACAATCACAAACCCTGAAGACCATGAATCTTTTCTTGTCCTGTGAAAGTGAAGTCTAAGCTCTCCACCTCAGAAATGGCAACTTGACAACCCTCCTCAACAAGGTAACTCTATGACCTCAATCTGGCCACTCTTTCCTCGAGAAGCGGGGTATTCCCTTCTAAGTTCAAGTTCAACCGGCTCAAGAAGAGGAGGAAGAAGAAGAGAATGGGTCAAGGCCAGTGTAGCCAAGTACCCTTGGGAGCTTGACCAGTGTAGCCAAGTCTCCCTGCTGCAAGCTACAACAGGTGGAACATGAAACCAAGCTTTGCTTATTGCACTCTATATACATACTCCGGTGGGATTATCATTTTCTCTCAGACCCACCACTTTTTTGGAGTTCTTTTCCTTTTGCACATTTTTTTTCAAGTACATATGTACAACATATACATGTGCAGCATATATACAAGGAGTTTTTCCTCTTGAGCCAGTAGACTATCCCTCTTTTGAAGCTTTATTGCAACCCACAACTCCCGTCGTTAGACCTCATGGAAACCAGACCAAGTTGAGACGCACTTCCTTCACTAAAAGAAGAAGAGAGGTTCCGCCTAGAAGTACTACCCTCATATGCTACCCCAAGTCAAGAAAGACTGCCTCCTCACCACCTCATCCGTAGAGAGCTCGGTGCATAGTGCTGGTGTCCAAGTAAAGCCATAATCTATATGAGTCATGTGTTGTTGTTAAGTGCCCTACTTAGGCTCATTGAGATGACATGTGATCATAGCCTAGTGGACTCAAAGAATTAAGTCACCCTGGACCTGAAAAGCCTTAAACCTAAGTCCTATAAGGTTCCTCTTAGAAATTAGGTGGATTAAGATCTTAATCAAGCTCCAATTCTCAATTTGATTCCAGGCTAGTTTAAATATCAACTATCATCCAGAAAAACTTATATACATATGTACAAGAGATGCTTATTTACACAAATTTTTACAATCATGCAAAATTTTTGAAAAATGTTTTGAAATCATGTATGAATGATGCATGAAGTGCAAGTTTTGCAAAAAGATATTTACACAAGATTTTTGCAAACTTTTGATTTTCAAAACATTTTGGAAAAATTTTGTACTATATACATAATTTTGATACAAAAATATTTACACAAGCTTTACACAAAAGATTTTTGAAATCATTTTTGCAAATAAAAGAAGTTTATGTACATGAAAAATTTTTAATTTTTGTGATTTTTAGCCATTTTATTTATTAACACACTCACACAAAGTACGAGTTATGGCTGAAGTATATATGAAATATATACACACCCCCCTATACTTAGCTCGAACGATGTCCTCAGAGTCAAGAGCGATGAAGAAGACATAACTCGTGCTATGTATAGGGAAGTGAAAAGAAAGGCTATATACAAGGAAGAAGAGATGAAAATAGAAAAATCAAGAGGGTCTCGGTTCTTCCCCCTATACTTAGGATTAAGTAATCCTAAGTATAGCAGGCTGTATACTAAGGGAAAAACCGAGTGGAGAATGTACAGGGTCTACCCCCCCTATACTGAGGGTGAAATATCCCTAAGTATAGGCAGCAAAAACAGGGGTAAACAGAAACAAAAGAAATACCCATAAGGTCCCACATCCCCCCTATACTTAGGGTAAAGTGCACCCTAAGTATAGTATAATCACAAGATGAAGAAAGGGATGTGGGACTAAAGACTTTAGCGATATGGACATCTGGATCTATACAAGGTGGAAGATCAGTGAAACTCAGGCGTGAGATGCATTAGATGTGAGTCAAAGACCACATCTCACGCAAAATGAATAGGGGCAAGATCAGCGACCCGCGGCTCATGATCTAGAAATGGCTTGAGCCGCTGGCCGTTCACTCTAAAGGTACTCTCAGAAGACAACTCAGATATGTCGATGCTACCTTTGTCGTGTACCTTTCTGACCAAGTAGGGTCCCTTCCATTTGCTCTGTAGCTTCCCTGGAAATAAACGTAGCCTCGCATCAAACAACCATACTCTATGTCCAATCTCAAAATGCTTGTGGCTGATGTGAGAATCATGCCACTCCTTCACTTTCTCCTTATAATGTAGGCTGTTTGAGAATGTTGTATCTTTAAGCTCCTCCAGGGCAGCTAACTCTGCCCTTCTCTGGTCTCCCATACCATCTGGATCCATAAGAATATCTGTGACTGCCCAAAGTGACTTGTGCCTCAGCTCAACAGGTAAATGGCACGGCTTGCCATATACGAGGCGAAAGGGAGATGTGCCCAAAGGTGTCTTGAAAGACGTCCTATATGCCCACAAGACCGAGTCCAAAAGCTGTGACCAATCCTTTCGGTCAGGGCAGACGACTTTCTGCAATATAGTCTTGATCTCCCTATTCGACACCTCGGCTAGACCATTCGTCTGTGGATGATAAGGTGTAGCAACACGATGGTCTATGCCGAACTCGCTAGCAAGGGTCTTCACCTGGTCGTTGATGAAGTGAGATCCCCCATCAGATATCAGAACTCATGGAACCCCGAACCGCGTGATGATGTGCTTCCTCAGAAATCTGCAAACTGTCCTCGCATCAGCGGCTCGGGCGGGGATAGCCTCCACCCAATGACTAACATAATCAACGGCCAACAGAATGTACTCGAATCCCTGACTCTTAGGGAATGGACCCATGAAATCGATGCCCCATGCATCGAAAACCTCACAGAAGTGAATGGGCTGCATCGGCATCATATCACGCTGTCCACAAGTGCCCATCCTCTGACAGTCAGTACACCTCTTCACGAACTCATCTGAGTCCTTGAAGAGGGTAGGCCACCACAAGCTGGATTGGAGCACTTTCTGTGCCGTTCTCCTCCCAGAATGATGTCCTCCTGCCTCAAGCTTGTGGCAGTAAGTGAGGACGCTATGGTGTTCCTCCTGAGGAATACACCGACGCCAGACGCTATCCCCTCCTTCGTGGTAAAGGATTGGATCCTCCCAATGGTAGGACTTGGCCTTCGCAAGGAAGGTCTCAAGTCTCTGCCTGGGCCAATCTTGTGGGACTTTCCCAGCAACGAGAAAGTTCACAATATCGGCGTACCACGGGAGTGAGGCGATAGCAAGGATCGCCTCATCTGGGAAGGTATCTCGAATAGGGTCAATCTGCTCAGTCTCCTCAGGCTGCTCTAAACGGGAGAGATGATCCGCCACCACATTCTTGACTCCAGGCTTATCCTTGATCTCAATGTCGAACTCCTGGAGTAGAAGGATCCATCTAGTCAATCTGGCCTTGGCATCCTTCTTTGCCATGAGGTACCTGATGGCGGTGTGATCTGTGTACAAAGTCACTCTAGATCCGATGATATACGATCTGAACTTATCCAGGGCAAACACTACGGCTAGCATCTCCTTCTCTGTAACCGTGTAATTCCGCTGAGCGGAATCCAATGTGCGGCTAGCGTAGTGAATGGCAAATGGAACTCCATCCCTCCTTTGTCCCAGCACTGCCCCCACGGCAAAATCGGAGGCATCCATCATGATCTCGAATGGGAGAGACCAATCAGGCGGCTGGAGGACAGGAGCCTCAATAACACACTGCTGGAGAGTCGCAAAGGACAAAAGACACTTGTCATCAACAAGGAACTCGGTGTCTTTCGTCAAGAGGTCAGTCAACGGCCGGGCAATCCTGCTGAAATCCTGAATGAATCTCCTATAAAATCCAACGTGCCCCAGGAATGACCGTAGCTGCCTTAAATTGGACGGCGGTGCGAGTTTCCTAATGACATCAACCTTGGCCAGATCCACCTCCATGCCCCTGTTGGAGATGATGTGGCCAAGCACCGTCCCTCGAGTCACCATGAAGTGACTCTTCTCCCAAGATAAAACCAACTGATACTCAATACATCGCTGGAGTACTCGGTCTAGGCAGTCAAGACAGGAGTCGAATCCGTCGCCGTAGACCGAGAAATCGTCCATGAAGACCTCCAAACATTCCCCTACCATGTCCGAAAAGATCGACAGCATGCACCTCTGAAAAGTCGCAGGGGCGTTGCACAGGCCAAATGGCATGCGTCGAAAAGCATATGTGCCGAAGGGACAGGTAAAGGTGGTCTTCTCCTGATCCTCAGGAGCGATGGCCACCTGGTTGTAGCCTGAGTACCCATCCAGGAAGCAATAATGGCTCTTCCCTGCCAGTCTCTCAATGATCTGGTCAATAAAAGGCAGGGGGAAATGGTCCTTCTTGGTGGCCTGGTTGAGTCTCCTGTAGTCAACACAGACCCTCCAAGAGGTGGGTACTCGTGTAGCAATCTCCTCTCCCGACTCACTGATCACAGTCGTGATGCCCATCTTCTTGGGCACCACATGCAAGGGGATGACCCACTTGGAGTCGGAAATGGGATAAATAAAATCTGCACTCCACCATTTTGATATTTCCTTCATCACAACCTCTCTCAGGTCGGGGTTCAGTCGCCGCTGGAACTCACGCGACGGCTTCGCCCCCTCCTCGAGATAGATATGGTGGGAGCACACTGATGGACTAATCCCATGGAGATCTGCTACGCTCCATCCGATTGCCTTGCGGTTCTTTTCAAGAACCCCCATCAAACGGGATTCCTGCTCTCCAGTCAGATCGGCGGAGATGATGACTGGGTACATCTCTGGCTTGCCCGCAAGGAACCGATACTTCAGCGAAGTAGGGAGCGGCTTCAGATCTGGAAGGCTGGGTGCTGGCAAATCTGGCTGCGGAAGGAAATGAGTGAATGCTGCTAAGTCTGCCAGATCTGCCTGGGAGAAAGAAAGCGAACTCTCGCAAACTGGATCTGGAGAAGGCTGCTCAACTGTGCTGTCTCTGATCTGCTCTGTATCAACCTCCTCCTCATCTGTAGGCTCAGGTGGACTCAAGTCTGGCATCTGATCATCGCAATCTGCCCAATCAGACTCTGAATCCGAGGGATCAGTATCAACCGCGGTGGCATCAGTACCACCGTAACACAAGGTGGCCTCAGCACCACCATCACTGATAGTCGTGTCGCGATCAAGGACCGGCTCTGCTGCCTCTATGGTATCCTGAACCAGGGTTGTACTCTCCAGACTCTCCTCTGTTATCATCTCGGCATCAGTTGTATCTGAAAATGAGAGGATGGCCTGTGCTGCAGGATCTGCCCATGCTGCCTCGTCGTCTGTGATCACAAAATCACAGTCCTGGTGGATGTCTGGCTCTGCGTCTGTCAGCTGCTCTGAATTTGTGCTAGCCTCTGAGCGTGCTCTCTCTCTGGCTCTGTAGTCCTCGACCGTTTCGATTTGTATACTCTCGCTCTCGAAGTGAAAGTATACCTTCCCGCTATCATGATCAGTCACCGCCTTGGCTGTGGCCAAGAACGGACGACCGAGGATGATGGGGGTATCGGCCACTGAGTCAGGGATCTCCATGTCCAACACTACGAAGTCCACGGGGAATTTCAGGCCCTGAATCGTGACGACAACGTCTCGCAACAACCCCTTCGGCCTCTTGACAGATCGATCAGTAAACTGAAGGACTGTCCTGCTCTGTCTAAGAGTGCCCAACTCGAAGCAGTCGAGAAGGGCTGCTGGAAGAAGGTTGATCGACGATCCGCTATCTAATAAGTACGGTCGAACCTCTGATCACTAATCTGGCATCTGACATACGGTGCCCCTGAATCTGGCCTCTTGGCTGGCAGACGGTTCTGGATCGCAAAACACGTGGCTTTCGTCAGCACATGAATCTCTGAAGTGTGGTTCCTCCTCCTCCTCCTGACTGTGGTCCTATCTCTCAAAGATCGCTGAAGAAGGGGGATGTGCTGCAAAGCCTCCTGGAGGGTCAGCTGGATGTGAAATCTGTCAATCATACTCTGGTTGAATTCCTCCTGCTCTCTCTTTTTTGGATCATTTTCTTTTTTCTTCCTCTTCCCCATCTGAAGGGCTCTAGGGAAGGGAATCATAGGGTCCTTCGCAGATGAAGGACTAGGAAAAGGCCTAGACGGCTCGACGGCCGGATCCACACATACATCACTCACCACAGTGGGACCAGAAGAAACTAAACCTTTTCCTTTATTCAAAATAGAGTTTTGAGATACAGTAACATGAGGAAAGACAACATCTCTATCAAAACGAACACTGGTGGCCTCAGTACCACCATGGGTTGGCTCTGCTGCTGCTGCTAGACGTCTCGCAGCATCAGTACCGCGGGCTGGCTCGGCTAAACTGGTGGCGTCAGTACCACCTCCTCGAACTGGTGAAGTGGAGGCCTCAGTACCGTCGGTGGAATCATCATCCTTGGTGGCATCAGTACCACCATCGTCATCTGGAGCGGCCTCAGTACCGCTCTCCTCCTCCTCATCTGGTGCCCTAGGTGGATCCTCGTGTCGTCGCTCAGATGAGGCGCCACCTACTGGTGCTCTACCGCTCCTAAGTGTAACAAAATCAGCATCAAATAGATCCGAAGACATATCATCAAATGGGTCACTAGGAGTGGTAAGCTCAGTGTGTACTACCTGCTCAGACTTCCTCTTGAGGTTGTTCGGGTTCGGCTCGATCTGTGCAGGAATGGCGGCCTTCCCTCTCACCAGGTCCCGCATCTCCTGGCGGAACTCATCCATATCCCGTCTAAATGTGGCCTGCTGATCCGTGAGGAGGCGGGCGATGTCATCCAAGGCGGGGCTCTCCTGGGAACCCGACGGGTAGCCTCTCTGGTGCTGAGGCTGCTGGAACTGCTGGTGGTGCTGCTGAGAGGGGTAGGAAGAGGGATGCTGCTGGTATGCTGGGTGAGCATGCTGCTCACATCTCCACGACTGTCCCTGCTGCTGATAAGGACGAGGGACGAAGGATGATGGCTGGTGTGACTGATAAGCTGGGGGCTGCTGCTGCGGCTGGTGATCTCTCTGCTGGGAGTACTGCCCTCCCTGACCGACTGGCTGCTGCTGGGGCTGGGGTACCTCCACTCCCCCACCTGAATCCGTGATGGTCTCGTCGGATCCCAGGCTGGGGGAGGTCATACCAAATCCCGTTGACATCCATCAATGGCTCTGCATCATAGGGGGCTGGCGGGAGTACTGCCATAGGCTGATCCGGCTGGTAGACCACCATCTGCATGTCTGGAGATGGTGGGGACTGGTAGGTGGGCTGCGGCTGCTGGTACGGCTCCGCCTGTTACAAGATGAACCTGTCTAGGCTGCTGTAGGGAGCTGGAGCGCTGGGACGAGCTGCTGCTGTCGCCGGAGTCGCCTCACAACTGAAGACGGGGCTGTGAAGCCGTCTGTGCCTCCTGGAGACACATGAGCTGGGTCTTCATGTCGCTCAGAGTCTGTGCCATCTGCTCCATCTGCGTGATTCCCTGGCACTGCTTCTTCTCAATCAGCTCCATGCGGTCCAACTTCTCGCTGATGATACCCATGTCCGCAGCGGACGACTCTGCCTGTGCTGCTGCGACTGCGGACGAACTAGATGGACCTGCATCGACCCGTGCTATCCGCTGGTACTGCATGGGTCCTGGCTGCTGCTGGGGTCTCCCCTGAGTGTACAACCGGGTCTGGGACATCACCATATAATTCTCAGCCATATCCTCGAAGATGGCCCAGACCTGGTCATGGTCCTTGGCGAAATAGGACCCGCCACAAGAAGCATTCACCAGACCCTGAAGCTCTGGTGTCAACCCGCTGAAGATGCTCTGCACAAGGTTCGGCTTCGTGATGTCGTGGTGCGGGCATCTGTCCGTGAGCTCTCTAAACCTCTCCCATGCCTCGTGAAATTGCTCGTTGGGGAGCATGGAGAAGTTGCTGATCAGGGCCCTCGCTGCATTCGTCCGCCCGAGTGGATAGTACTTGTTCAAGTACTCGGTGCGGAGCTGCTCCCAGGTGTAGACGAACTTCCCCAGATGCTTCAGCCAGGTGGCTGCTCAGTCTGCTAAGGAGAAGGGGAAGGCAATCATCCGAATCGTATCCTGGTCCACATGCCGGTCGTGGACAGTACTGCAAATCATCAAAAACTCCTGGAGGTGGAGGTGGGGCTCCTCGGTGGCAAGTCCATGGAAACGGGGAAGCATCTGCAGGGTGTTTGGGGGGAACTTGAAGTCCCCCACGATAGCAGGTACCACCACCCAATGGTGCATCGGTGTAGATCCGGGGTTGTGCAACTCCCGCATCGGTCTCGGTGGTCCTCCTGCCGCGGCGGCTGCCGCTGCGGTGGCGGCTGCGGCTGCTGCTGCTGCTGCTGCGGCTCGTGCCTCTGCATCTGATCCGTCCTCAGGCTCGCTCTGTTGATCTCGCTCTGCTCGGAGGCGCTCCAACTCTCTCCTCATCTCAATCATGAACGCTCCCTGATCGTGTAACTGCTGTTGAACTGTCTCTAATGAGGCGATCAAGGTGGAGTTAATCGCTCCCTGATCCATCACGACGTGCTCTGTACGGGAACGATCCTCAGAACTGCCGGCCATGACGTTTGCAAAATCAAAGGATCCCAACTCAGGTGCTGTCAAATCTATCAATCTCTCCTCGGGCTCATGTCTCTCAGGTCTGAAAGAAAGGGGGTCGAGGTGGAACAGGGCGGAGTCGTACTCGGGCTCGGAGAGCTGGTCTTGGCTCTCGCGGGCCAACCTAGATGACTGGGTGGACGTGCCCGAAAGTGGTGCAGCCAGAGGCTGCCTAAGAGAGCGTCGACCCATCATCTTGATCTGGCGAGTAGGGCGGATGAGATCTGGAGAAACTATGATCACAAAACAAACCCCCGGTTCACCAACGCGACGCGAGCTGAAAACCGTGAAAGTTCGGTCAAATTATCTTGTCGATTTTATTAGGTGAACACACAAAATATCAGAGCGCTTACGTGACCTGTTAGGATACCTGATGCTACCCCAACCGACAGGCCCGCACGGAAAAGTCGGTAATCAGTCGGGACTAGCACCGTAGGGCTCTACCTAGGGTGCGGGTCACTCTCTCGCGCATCCAAACCATACAATGAGGGGGTTGCTCTCCCCAAGACAAAATTTTTAAGGTGAGCATCTTTTAAGATCAATAGAGTTAACCAGTCCCAATTTTATGGTTTTTCTTTTTAATATTTTTTTCAAATAAAAACAAACGGCCTAACGAATTTTTCGGTTCTCCTGATTATTTAATCCAAAATAGGGGGGAGAAGACGAAAAAGCCGATGCGCGATGAAATCAATGATGCATGCTGAGTCAGAAATGCGTACCTTGTCTCCAGCACTCTACATGCAAGTGATCCGCGCAGAATTTAAAGACTGAAAATAAACTACCTATATGATGCAACGGGAAAGCCGAGTCCTAGATGAGCAATTTCTAGCGCAAGAACCGTCTAACCGGTCACCGACCTCCAAGCCAGAGTCCGGTCTTGGCCCGTCCCTCCTCTGTCCGACAAATCGGGGGTAGGAGAAAGCGCTTTACAGGACGGGCTGCGGCACGTAGGCTACGAAGGAGATGAGTCGGTTATTTTTATTAATGATTTTTAGTAGGTCCAATTAACGTTCTATAGGAACAGTCAATCAATTAGGTGTGGGGATCCTACTAATTACGGCACAAGCAATAGAAATTCCTAAGTCTAGGGGCTCGAGCAAAAATCGCGTAAACACCGGAAAAGGCAGTAAGAAAATAAAAGAAAACCAAAACCGTGAAAAACCGCGAAAATCCTAAGGGTCCCCCGAGCACACCGGTGCTCGGTGAAACAGACCCGCTAAGTCACAAGGTCCAAGTCCAGAGAGTCCCTGTATTATTACAATAATAATAGAAAAAGAAAATTCCTCTCCTACTCAACTCTCTCTCACTCTCTCCTGCGGCTCCGCAAAGAAAAGAGCCGCCTTTGAATCCCGCAGTTGCGCCGGCTTCTCGAAATTAGCCGCCTCGGTCCTCGGGCCCTCACAAGAAAAAGCAGAGTGGTCAGAACCAGATAATCAAATAATAAAAAGGAAAAATAAATGGAAATCAAAATGAGGGTATATATGCAAAAATACAAAATAAAATAAACACTCAAAATAATAAAAACAAAAATAAAAGAAAAAGAAAATAAAACAAAATAAAACAAAAATGAAAATATGGACAAAAGCCGCGAAAAGCCGCGAGCTCTGAAAGAGCCGCGAAAAGCCGCGAAAACAAAAACGAAAAGAAAATAAAAACTACTAAGCCGTGCTCCCCAGCAACGGTGCCATACTGATGACACAAAATTCCGAGCAACTAAGGTAAAGGTACAGAAATGGTCGTTGCGACCTCGATCACTCAGATGTGTCGATCAAGAAAAATGAACCACTAAATAGAGATAAAATTAATCGAAATACGAAACAACGGTCCTGCTATTGGATTAACCTGGCATAGCACCCAGGGTCGAACTCAAGGAGCACGGGTTGGCCGAGAGGCCTACGAAGTAGTAAAAATAAAGAAAATGAAAAGACAAAATATTTTTTAGTGGTTTTTAAATTTTTTATATTTTTTTGGATTTTTAAGTAATTAAGAAAATAAAGAAAAACAAGGAAAAGCACACTTCAACGATTTATTCAAAGCATCAAAAATCAACCAAAAATTGGAATAAAAATATTTTTATGTATTTTATATTTTGTAGTGTTTTGGTGAATTTTTGAGAATTTCCTGATGTTTATTTTATTTTCTAAAAATCAAAAAGTGAAGCAAACAGTGGGTACTGTCCAGCCGAGCCAAAAAGCCCTAGATAAAATATCTAATAGCCTCAAAATGGCCTGGGGGTAATTTTCCTGTAAAGAAGATGAAACAAGGAAAATTTAGGTACCAATTTTATTATTTTTGGATTTTTAATTTATTTACTAGAATTTTTATAGGTTTTTGAGTGTTTTTAAGTTTTTAGTGATTTTCAGTAATGAAAACTAGCCAAAATTGGCTAGAAAATCAAACTAAGTAAAACAAACAGTGGGTAATTTTTATAGAATTTTTAATTAAGTTTTAATTTTTTTTTGTGATTTTTCAAGTTAGACAGTACCAAAAATTAAGGTTTTGTATTTTTTAAAATATCAAACGAAATCAAAAATGTCCTCAAAAATCTATAAAAATTCTACACCATGGCAAGAGCCATGTGTCAAATTTTCGTTGGATTTGGAGGTGTTTTGATATTTTATTCAAAAATAAAGGAAGGGCACTGTGCACAGGGACCAAAGTGCAAATACCCGAAGTTCTGGGGGGTCTGGTGCAAAATACCCAGCAAAACACGCGCCACGCGCGTGCCTGGGGCACTCAGGGACCCAAATGTAAGAAAAATAAGTCCCGAGGACTTATTGGTAACAGGTACCAAAAGTCCAGGGGGCTTACCTGCAAATTACCCAAAATATATCGCACATGTGGAAATAAATCACGCACAGGGGTATAAATGCAAATAAGTAAAAGATTTCATTCTTTCATTAACATCCAGAACTACAGGGGTATCTACTGCAAATAACCCAGAATATCACGTGTCGAAGCACGTGTCCACAACTGGCAGGGGTATGAATGCAAATAAACTAAAGCACAGGGTCCACTATGTAAATTACCCTAAAACTAAACAACTGACTTTAATATTTACAGGACTAAAATGAAATAAAAATAAAGATAGGGCCTAAGGGTAAATTACCCTTTATTAAGCGGATGGGCTGGATGCGCGCCACGTGGAGATCGGACGGCGGCTACGGGTGGGCGCTCCAGATGACGTCTCCTCAGATCGAGCGGTGCTGGTGGCTCCAGGGACGGACGACCCGGATGAAGTCTGGAGCGGAGGGGGACGATCAACGGCAGAGGAGGGTCCTCGAAGAACAGGTCCCCGGCGAGACTCGCCGGGCTCGTGCGTGCGCTGGGCTCCTCCTTGGAGCACTCTGATGGTCGGAGAAGAAAGCTGGAGTGCTCCTGCGTCTGTTACGATGCTCCGATGATCGAGCCGAGCTCCGAGGAGCTCGGGCGAGGTCGGCGGAGCTGGGCCTCCTGGCTAGATGGCGAAGGGCCTCAGACGGCCCTCGTTTCGACCTGAAAAGTGCACCAGAAGACTCACGGGTCGAGGGCAAACTGCCTCGACCCGGTTAGGCGAGGTGGGGGTGAACGGTGGGTCGAAGCGACGAGCTCCGGCGAAGGTGGTGGACGGAGAAGCTCGGTTCCCAGCTCCTGTGCGAGCTGGGTTGGGCGAATGGGTGAAGAAGGTGCGGCGGGGAGAGGTGAACGTGATGGTCGATTCCGATGATCGGATAGTGGTCGGAACCGGGATGAATCGGAGAAATACAGCGGCGGAGCGAATTAGGCGTAAATGGAAATTGAAGGAAATGGGCAGCCTAAGGGGATACCTGGGTGGTCGGAGAGACTGGGGAGGAGCTGCTGATGCTCCTGGTCGTTGCCTCGAGGATCGTCTCGCTCCGAGGCTCGGAGCTCACGCTGGTGGCGGAGCTACGGCGGCTGTGGTCGCCGGATCGATGGCGAAGCTCCCTCTCCTCGCTTCGACAGGCTCAGATGCGAGCTGTCACCTCACGCACTCTCTGGAGCTCACTGGAGAATGAAGCAAATGGCCAAAGATGATCAAATGAGGTGGCGGAGCTCGCTTAAGTATGCTGGAGGGGTCCAAGAAAGATGGCTCGGGTAGGTCGTGGTGGCGCGCGGATCCCAAGGTGGATGCCCGGCGAGGATGTCGGATATGTCAAGATCAAAACGGACCCGGGGTTTAGGTGGGATTCAATCGGGTTTAGGCGCTAGAAATTAGGGAAGTCGGGTCGGGCGCTTAAGTCCGCAGAAGGTGGTCCTGGGGGGGGGGGTAGTTGACCGGGCGGTCAACATCCCCACGACCCAATGGAATTCGGCCACGTGGCTGGATCTTGAAATGCAAATTAAGGGTAGCTAGGGGCCGAATTTGCAAAAACTCAAAACACAAAATATTTTTATTTTATTTTTTTCTATTTTTAGTGATTTTTAATTAATTTTTGGAAATAAAAATAAGCTATATACATAGTATGTACTATATAGGTATATGTACACTATTAGGGTTTTTGATTTTTTTATTTTTAATTATTATTTTTATGCAATTTTACTCCTATTTTATATTTTATTTATTTATAGTATAAAACAAGGAATAAAAAGGTATTTTTATTTCATTTTTATTATTTATGTACATAGGTAAAATAAATATATATATATATACATCTATATACATGGTATTTGTACAATGTGTTTTTGTATTTTTAATTTTTGCTATTTTTATTTTGTTTTTGTTTTAATTGTTTTTATTTTATTTATTTACACTATATAATAGAGACTATTTACAAAAAGTTTGGAAATTAATTCTATTTATTTACAAGGTTAAATAAATACATAGGAGTGGTCCATGTACAAGGTGACTATACAAGATGTGTTTTTGTTTTCTTTTTAATTTTTAAATTTTTCTTTTGATTTTATATTTCTAAATATATACACAAGTATTTACAAGTATATTTTTGGTGAGGAAAATATCTTTATTTTATTTACAAAAATATTTACACAAGAGCCCCTATCTCCCTCTACTTTGGCTTTTATGCGGTCAGGCCCATGCTGAGCCCTCCCTTGGGTTAGGTTGCTCAATATTTATTCTAAATATTTCCCTCTTTTTCTTTTTAATCTTTATTCTTTTATTTTTGCACAAAAACATGCTAATTATAGGTTTTTACACAATGCATGCTTTTGGTAATTATTTGTATATACACATATCTACATGTATTTGCAAAGGTTTTTGTAGCTAAAATATAAGAATAAAGAGTGATGAATGAGTATTCATCAGTCATCAGCTCAGTGTAGATAGGTGAATTGGGGGTTTGTTTTCCTGATCGTGTTTGTTTCTAAATCCCATCCGCCTTCCTCTCTATATCACGATGATGGTCTAGATGTCCCTTAGGCATCCTTTGGTGCACTGCTTTCAAGCACTCCACCCCATTCATCTAGGTTGGTTTGTGAGAGCCCAGACCCACTCTCTGAACCCGAGTTTGACTCCGCCATGTTCCCCCTCCACCACCCTTCTTCCAATCCCAAGGTTCCCAAGCAGAGACTAGAGTAGATATATACTCGTTTGATGACACCTGAGTTCGGGTCTTTTGTTTTTGCAGAGACCCGAGAGATGGCCAGCAGCAAGGAACACACAGATGGACAACCCCTGACCACCATGTACGTTCTCAATCAAAGCACCATGAACAACACCCTGTTAGCTTCCTTGGATACTATGAAGCAAAAGATCCGAGACTAGGGAGCTTTCATGGTAGATATGCGCAGGGAGATGGCTCAGATGCAAACAGACAGAGGAGAGCAGAACATAGCCGGTGGTGGAGAAATACCAGAGCTCGGAGGAGGAGATGGAGGACATCTAGATGAGCCAGCTGAGCCAGTCTGACTAGCACACCCGATGAGAGAGTTGCACAACCCTGATACAACTCTGACGTACCATTTGATTCAGCTTCTTGCTATCCTGGGAGATTTCAAGCTCCCTTCTCAGACGATCCAGTTATTGCCTAGATTTCACAGGCTAGCCACTGAGGAGCCGCACCTACATCTCTAGGAGTATGAGATGATCTGCAGCACAGTCCACGACAGATTTGTGGACAAGGATACCATCAAGATGATGGCTTCTCCATTCTTCCTTGTCGACAGAGCAGCCTACTGGCTAAAGCATTTGGGGAGATACGTCACTTTGTGGGAACAGCTCCAGAACGAGTACTTGAACAAGTACTATCCACTCGGCCGGACGAATGCAATGTAAGCCCTCATCAACAACTTCTCCATGCTTCTCAACGAGAAATTTCATGAAGCATGGGACCACTTCAGAGAGCTCATCGACCGGTGTCCACATCATGATATATCAAAGCCCAACCTAGTGCAGAGTTTCTTTTACGGACTAACACCGGAGCTGTAGGGGCTCATGAACGCATCTTGTGGGGGATCCTATTTTGCGAAGGATGAGGATCAGGTCTGGGCTATATATGAGGAGATGACAGGGAACTACACCGTCATGTCCCAGAACCATCTTTACACTCAGGGGAAGACCCCACCTCAGGTCGTGACCTATCAGAGGATATCACAGGTCAATGCAGGTCCTTCCACATCTTCAGCAACCGCAGCACATACATAGTCGTCGGCCGCTGATATGGGCATCATCAGTGAGAAGATGGATCACATCGAGATCATAAAGAAGAAATAGTGCCAGGACATGTCACAGATAAATCAGATGGCATAGACACTGAGTGACTAGAAGACCTAGATCATGTGTCTCCAAGTGGCACATATGGCTTCTCAACCCCGGCTCATGTTAGGCAGAGACATTCCAGCAGCCACAGCACCAGTACGTTCAGCCACCACCATCTCAGGACACTCAGATGGTGGTGTACCAACAAGAGCAGCCTCGGGCAATTCTTCCTCCACCCCCTTTTGAGTAGGAGCCGTTGATGGAAGTCAACGAGATTTGGTATGACTTACCGTAGCTCAGGAGCTATCGAGACCATCCCAGATTTCGATGGTCGACCGGAGGTACCTCATCCCAGCAACAACCTCCAGTTCAGGGTGGGCAGTACATCTAGTCTCAGCAACAATAGCCCCAGTTCCCACACCAGCCATAGCCACACTAGCATTACCAGAAGGTTCCTCGTCCCTACCAGCAGGGACAACCGTGGAGGCAGCACCAGCAGCAACCTCAACAGTACTCTCAGTATCCCCCTCATCCTTCCCAATAGCAGCCTCACTTCCAGAGAGGCAACTCATCTAGTTCTCATGGGCCAGCCTATGAGAACCTAGCACTCAATGACTTAGCCCGCTCTTTTTCTGAGTAGCGGGCCAATTTTAGGCGGGAGATGGACGAGTTCCGCAAGGAGACGAGGGAGACCGTCAAGGGCAAGGCCGCCATACCCGCTCAGATTGAGTCGAACTCGAACAACCTAAAGAGGAAGTCTGAGCAGGTACAATTTACAGAGGTTACCACTCCTAGTGACTCATTGGGTGATAATGCTTCATATACATTTGATGTTGACTTTGTTACACTTAGGAGCAGTGATGAATCTGTGATTCATAACTTTAAAAGTCAAAAATAGAGCCTTGTTCCCGAGAAAATAGATGCATATTTCCCTTTATATTGCATAAATAGCATTCATGCATACATACATAATTCATACATTTTAGCAGTCCATTTGCATTTAAGTAAGAAGCCAAAAATCCCTTGTAAAATATCCACTCACTAAAATAACCTCTTCTTTATAAAATGTACTCCTTAGTTAATAATATAGGGAAGAAGGCCAAAAATTTCCCTTGTAATTTAGCCAATAAAGACTTAGAACCCCTGTACACTAAAATGCACATAAAGCCCTCATACAAACTCCGAATTAGGTCTACTTACTCTTAGAATACTACACATTAAAAGACCTTTAAAATGAGATTAATTTCATCCAATTTGGAGCTCGTATGAGAAAGTTGGGTTTTTGGGCCACTTTGTGTACTACATATATGTATATTTGTATCTTTGTACTTATGTATAATATTTGACCTCATCTCTGTCTTTGGTCAACATGAAAGTTGGAGATCTCATCGAGATCTACAACTTTCATGTTTTGAGTTTTTCCAAATTCGGCCCCCTCTTCTATCTACACATTCATTTTCTTCCAGCCATTCACAGTAGGCCACGTGGCACCCTCTGATTGCGCCACGCGGCCCGCTCCCCTTGCCCCAGTCGCCCGCAGCCACAGCCATTGGATTACGCTATAGATCCAACGGCCTAGCTGCTTCCACGTACGCCTCAAATCAACACCGTCAGATCATCCCCCTTGCCTCATCTGATCCGCTCGTCTGCGCCTCTTCCAGATCTCGCTACGTGGCGGCATGTACACCATCTGATCAAGCCCTTGATCCCTCCATCACAGCCGCTCTTCCGTTGGCGCCCCTCGTCCCTTCGATCATCTCCATCTCTTCATCCAGACTGCCCGCTCGCGCTTCGCCAGCTCACTCCATGTGGCGCCATCACAGCCTCACATCAACTCGCCCCGATCTAATCCTACCCGGCTGTTACCGCTTCGATCACCACCGTCGGATCAGAAGATCCAACGGTGGAGACTTCGTCTCCTACCTCAGGGTGCCCCTCTCTCCCACGTTCCCTGCCTTGCGGGAGGGGCGCCCCCTTTCTATTTCCGGCTGCACGTCAGCCACCTTCACCGTCCGCCAACACGCCCACGACCTTCCCCACTCGCAACTCATCCTCGCCAGCTACCCCACTCGCCACCACCTCCACCATAGAAGCCCCACTACCTCCGTCAACCTCGCTCCATCACCAGGCCGCTCGTCTACTTCACCCTTTAAATACTCCACCACCGGCCAACTTCAGCCCCATCCGCCACTCCAGAGAGCTTCCCTGAGCTCAGATCCTCCAATTGGTGACAGCAATTTGACGATTCTTTAAGCGAAGAAGGGCTTCTTCTCCGGCGAGATCCACAGCACCTCCGCCGTGTCGCAGCCGCTCCTCCGCGACGCTGCACAAGCTCGGGACACCACCGGTCCCTTGAGTGACGACCTGGACCCCAAGAGGGAGGTCCAATCCCCAGGTGAACCCCCTCCATTCCCCCTCCGATCTTTTTCTTATTTTTTTTCTTTGTCTTCTCTGATTTTATTACACGACCACGATCATCCTCACGCTTCGCCTTCACTCCGCCGAGCTCCGTGACGGAGCTCTCATCCTCGCTGACCCCTCCGCACCCTCAGACACCCCACTCCACCATCCATCGATCTCCAGCTCCGCCACTTGGCCGGAGCACCATCACAGGAGCATCTCCCTCCGCTTTAGGCCTCGCCAACCATCATTCCACCTCCACAGGAGCACGCCCGAGCTTCGGCTAGTCTTCTGACCCTTGCAGGTACTTCTTTTGTCACTGATCGGAGCTTTGCCGGAGTCGTCCTTGAGCTTCGTCGCCAGCAACCTCCGACGGCCCTCTCCAGCTCCTGAGACCATCAGCGCCTTCGCCGCATCGCCACGCTCCTACTGGGATATCTCCGACACCTCGGAGAGCTTCATCGGCATCTGGATCAACGGGCGGAGCTAACGCCACTTCGTCGGAGCCCAGCCATCTCCTCCGCAGGCGGCGGAGGCCCGTTGAAGGAGAAGCACTAGCTGCCGTTCGATCACATTGATCGAACGGTAGACTTCGTGCCACGTTACCACTCAGCCGCGCTTCACCAGTACCGTTGGATCTTTCCTGATCTAACGGCGCTTAGCCCTCCACGTCCTTTGGTATCCGGAGCAGCCAGGAGTCGTCATATCAATGTAGATCTGACGATCTTTGATCGAGCCACGCGTCAGCACTGACAACCCTTGGATCAATCTTGATCCAAGGGCCTTCAGTACGCCACGTCAACACAGACCGAGTATCGCCCCAACCCTAGGCTCGGACGACCTGAGGTTGCACCGAGCCTCATTCCAGACCTCCAGAAGCATCTGACCCGAGCCCCGAGCCTCCGCAGCCATCCGAGCCTAGGCCGCCCACGTGAAGAGCACGTGCGGCCTGGGAAATTTACACAGAGGCCCCTGGAGCTTTCCAATATTGTAAAACGGTCCCTGTGAAGCTGAGCCCACATGAGGAGCACGTGCTTGTTGGAAAAATTGCATTCGAGTCCCCAGCATTATAGGTAATTGCATTTTAGTCCCTGTCCGCATATTTGCTTTTTGTATTTTTATTTTCCTGTATTGCATTTACACCCCTGTGTTTGCACGCATACCTAGGTTGCATTTTACATCATTTTGCAAATCTAAAAATTGCATTTTGTTGAGAAACTTGTCCTCTGTCTATTGGTCCACGTGTCACATTTTTGTAATTTCAGTGGAATTATTAATGAATTAATTGGTACATTTTTGAAATATTTTGCCCAGTGACACCTTTTAATTTGTAGTTAATTCTCTGTGGTTCCAAAAATCATCAAAAAATCGTAGTAGCTTAAGGACAGTATTCTTAACATGCCATAAAAATTTCATGCCATTTATATTAATTTTAATTAATTCATTTCACATTGAAATTCAGATCTTTCAATTTTCCTGGATCCCTTATCATTAGTGTTATCTAGGATAATTTTAGTTCTTGAAAAAATTGTGGTTTGTTATTTATTAAAAATTAAATATTGAAAATCACCCTGTTTGCATATCTAATTCCCAGTAAATCCATTTAGTGTCTGAAAAATCCAAAAAAATTAAGGTAACTCATTTTCATCATAATTAATCATCTGGCCAATTTTTAGAATTTTTGGACTTCATTTGATATTTTAATTAAATTAAACGTTAAATTGGCCTGCATTTTTTCATAAGTCTGCATAGAAATTGAAAAAGCCAAAAAAATATAATTCTCCGAAAATCACACACTTGGATACTTGCTAAAATTCACCTAAGGAGACAGATGCCTCCCTGAGATCGACCTTGGACTTCACCAAGTAAAAAAATCACCGCTTGAAATTGACTCAAATCTGATTTAAGTGGTTTTTGATTAGCCCCTCGTATCTGACTGCAACGAACGACATCTAATTAATTTGGACAATTAATTTGACCGAATTAACCAAGGGTGCGGGGCGGTTGTCAAGCAGCAGGATGCCATCTGGCGGCACCTCGTCTGAGTGACGACACCACGAGGATGCAGGAGCGCCAGACAAGAAGGATAGCGATGATGATGTTGCTCATGATGATGATGATGATGACGGTGGTGCTGACGCTACCAAGGATGTTGATCCAGCCGACGGTACTGAGGCCGTCACGTCCTCAGTTGTAGGAGATGGTGCTGATGCCACCAGATATTCAGTTGGTTAGCTAGAGTACGGTGGTAATGCTGTGATTCCAAATGCCGTGGGTGGTAGTGAGGCCACCCCTTCTATTCCTGTTGCATTTCCTTTAGTTTTTGTATCTTGGGACTTCAAAAAAATTAATGAAGGAAAGGGTTCTTAATCTTTGAGTCCATATGTGATGCATGCTGATGTTTGTATGGATTCTACTTCTTCTCAGCAGCAGGGACCCATTCCTATCCCTCTATCTGAGGAGGGGCCAACCATCCCCTTCCCTCAAGCACTCTGCTTGGCTAAGGGGATTAAAAAAGAAAATCCAAAAAAAGAACCAACAGCTAGAGTTCCGTCAGCAGATGGTTGATCGCTTTCAGATCTAGCTTTCAGATTCAGCTGACTTTATAGGAGGCCCTTGAGCACATCCCTCTCTTCCAGAGGAACCTGAGAGAGAAGACCACCATTCGCAGGAAGAAGAGGAACCATCATGCAGAGATCCATGTGCTCACTCGCATCACTTGCTTCTCCAATCAGAACCGTCACCCAGCCAAGAGGCTAGATGCATGAGCTCCCTATGTCAAATGTCATATCCAGGAGCAGAGATTCGATCGGACTCTATAAGACAGTAGCTCTTCCATCGAACTCCTTCTGGAAACCTTACTCGACCGATTGAGTTTGTTCCTCTTCGACAGAGCAGGGCAGTCCTTCAATTTGCTGATAGATCTGTCAAGAGGCTGAAGGAGTTGTTTAAGGACGTGGTCGTCACAATTCAAGGCCTGAAATTCCCTGTGGACTTTGTTGTGTTGGACAAGGAGATCCCTGAGTCTATGACAGATACCCCCATCATTTTAGGTTGTCCATTCTTGTCCACATCCGAGGTGATCTCTGATCATGATAGCGGGAAGGTATACTTTCACATCGAGGGCGAGAGTATACAAATAGAGACGATCGGCAAGACCAGAGCATGAGATTCAACCTGCTCAAAGCAGCTCAGCGATTCAAAGCAGTTGACAGAGGCAGAGCGAGATGTCCATTAGGAGAGCGATTTTGTGATTACTTATGATGAAGCCACTTGGATTGTTCCCGTTTCACGACCATCCTCTCACACTCAGAATCTACAGATTCGTAGATCCCAACAGAGGAGAGCTTGGAGAGCACACTCTTGGTAGAGGACACATTTGAGGCTGCAGACCGTGTCTAGGATAGAGAGGCAGTATATTTTTCTTGTGATTCAGATTCAGATCCCTCGGAGTTAGACATAGATTGGGCCGAGTTTGATGAGTTGATACCATATCGGATTCCTACAGAGCTAGCAGCTAGGGTGGAGACTGATCTGATACAGAGTACAGATACACCAGCAGAGCAGACCCCACCAGATTATTATGATCAGCAAGAGTTCTCCCACGCAGATTTGGTCACCTTTAATCAGACTTTTCAGAGGCCATATTTTCTAGCTTCCAGTTGCCCAGAGCTGAAGCCCTTGCTGCAGTCGCTGAAGTATAGGTTCCTTGTGGGCGAGCATGAGATGCACGTGGTCATTATCTCAGCGGATTTGACCAGAGAGAAAGAATCTCATTTGATGGATGTTCTTGAAAAGAACCGCAAGGCGATAGGATGGAGCGTAGATCATCTCCAGGGGATAAATCCGACCATGTGCTCCCACCATATCTATCTCGAAGAGGACGCTAAGCCATCGCGTGAGTTCCAGCGACGGTTGAACCTGAATCTTTGAGAGGTAGTCATGAAGGAGATCTCGAAATGGTGGAGCACCGATTTTATCTACCCCATCTCCGACTCGAAATGGGTTAGTCCATTACATGTGGTGCCCAAAAAGACGGGCATCACTACAGTTGTGAGAGAGTCTGGAGAAGAGATAGCTACCCTGGTACCCACTTCTTGGTGGGTCTATGTGGACTATAGACGATTGAACCAGGCCACCAAGAAGGATCATTTCCCGCTGCCTTCTATTGATCATATTATAGAGAGGCTAGCTGGGAAGAGTCATTACTGCTTCCTTGATGGGTACTCCGGCCACAACCAGGTGGCCATTGCGCCTGAAGACCAGGACAAGACGACATTCACCTGTCCGTTTGGGACATATGCTTTCATACGTATGCCCTTTGGTCTATGTAACGTCCCGGCGACATTCCAAAGGTGCATGTTGTCCATCTTCTCGGACATGGTGGGTGATTGCTTAGATGTCTTCATGGATAACTTTTTGGTCTATGGCAATGGGTTTGATGCTTCTCTTGACTGCCTAGACTGCGTCCTTCAACACCGCATCAAGGTCCATCTTGTTTTATCCTGGGAGAAGAGTCACTTCATGGTGACTCAAGGGACGATGTTTGGTCATATCATCTCCAACATGGGCATGGAGGTTGATCCGACCAAGGTGGATATCATCAGGAAACTCAATCCACCATCCAACCTGCGACAGTTAGGGTCTTTTCTAGGGCATGTCGGTTTCTACCGACGATTCATTCATGATTTCAGCAGGATTGCCCAACCGTTGACTGATTTGCTAACCAAAGACACCGACTTCATTGTAGATGATAAGTGTCTTGCGTCATTTGAGACTCTCAAGAGTCTAGTTGTTGAGGCTCCTGTCCTTCAGTCACCTGATTGGTCTCTCCCATTTAAGATCATGACGGATGCCTCTAATTTTGCCGTTGGGGCCGTACAGGGATAGAGGAGGGATGGAGTGCCTTTTGTCATTCACTACGCTAGCCGTACATTGGATGTCGCACATCGGAACTACACCGTCACTGAGAAAGAGATGCTAGCCATAGTTTTTGCCTTGGGTAAGTTCATATCGTATATCATTAGATCCAAAGTAACTATCTTCACTGATCATACCGCCATCATGTACCTCATGGCAAATAAGGATGCCAAAGCGAGACTAACTAGAAGGATTCTTCTACTCCAGGAGTTTGATATTGAGATTAAGGATAAACCTGGAGTCAAGAATGTGGTGGCGGATCATCTCTCCTTATTAGAGTATCTTGAAGAATCGGAGCAGATTGATCCCATTTTTGAGACCTTCCCAGATGAGGTGATCCTGGCTATCGCCTCTC
The DNA here is from genome assembly GCA_037367405.1 of Ottelia alismoides. NCBI lineage: Eukaryota > Viridiplantae > Streptophyta > Magnoliopsida > Alismatales > Hydrocharitaceae > Ottelia > Ottelia alismoides. The sequence continues at coordinate 403,186 of JAZKJV010003657.1, forward strand.
TCCCATGGTACACTGACATTGTGAACTATCTTGTTGCCAAGAAAGTTCCACAAGGTTGGACCAGGCATCGACTTGAGACCTTCCTTGCGAAGGCCAAGTTCTACCACTGGAAGGATCCCATCCTTTCTCATGAAGGAGGGGATAGCATCTGGCGTCGGTGCATTCCTCGGGAGAAGCACCATAGTGTCCTCACATACTACCACAAGATTGAGGCAGGAGGACATCATTTTGGGAGGAGAACGACACATAAAGTGCTCCAATCCGGCCTATGGTTGCCTACCCTCTTCAAGGATTCTGATGAATTCGTGAAGAGGTGTACTGACTGTAAAAGGATGGGCACTTGCAGACAGCGTGATATGATGTCGATGCCGCCCATTCACTTCTATGAGGTTTTTGACGCACGGGGCATTAATTTCATGGGTCCATTCCCTAAGAGTCAGGGATTTGAGTACATTCTGTTGGTCGTGGATTATGTGAGTCGTTGGGTTGAGGCCATTCCTGCCCGAACCGTAGATGCTAAGACTGTTTGCAAATTTTTGAGGAAGAATATCATTTCACGGTTTGGGGTGCCTAGAGTATTGATATCTGATGGGGGTCTCATTTCGTCAACGATGAGGTAAAGGCCCTTGCTAGCGAGTTCATCATAGACCATCAAGTTGCCACTCCATATCATCCTCAGACCAATGGTCTTGCTGAAGTATCGAACATGGAGATAAAGATGATATTGCAGAAGGTAGTCCGCCCAGATTGAAAGGATTGGCCACATCTTTTGGACTCGGTCTTGTGGAAATATCAAACTTCCTTCAAGACTCCTTTGGGTACATCTCCCTTTTGTCTCTATGGCAAGCCCTGCCATTTACCTATTGAGATTAGGCACAAGTCACTTTGGGCTGTCACAGATATATTATTGGATCTAATGAGTATAGGAGATCAGAGGAAGGCAGAATTGGCAGCCCTGGAGGAGCTTAGAGACAGCCTTTTCGAGTAGCCTACGGTACAAGGAGCGACTGAAGATATGACATGATTCTGACATTAGCATAAGCAGTTTAAGCCAAATCAGAGAGTATGATTGTTTGATGCCAGGCTTAGATTATTTCCGAGGAAACTACAGAGCAAGTGGAAGGGACCATACATGATCCGAAAGGTACATGACAATGGGAGTATTGACATATCTGAGATGTCAACTAAGTCTACCTTTCATGTTAATGGTCAGCATCTCAAACCATATCTAGATCATGAGCCGTTGGTCGTTGACGTCGTCCCGATTCATTTTGCATGAGATGTGGTCTTTGACTCACATCAGTTGCATCTCATGCATGATTATCACTGTCTTCTGCCTTGTATAGATCCAAATGTCCATATCATCTCGTCCTTTAGTCCAATACCCCATCTGCATCATGTGATTATGTTATATCTAGGGTGCACTTTACCCTAAGTTTAGGGGGGTGTCATACTCTTGATTATTCTATTGATTCTTTTTACCTCTGTTTTGCTGCCTATACTTAGGGATACTTTACCCTAAGTGTAGGGGTGGTAGACTCTGTACATTCGATCACTCAGTTTTCCCTTTATGTACAGTCTGCTATACTTAGGATTGCTCGATCCTAAGTATAGGGGGAAACATCGAGCCCTCTTCATTCTATTCTTTGATTCGTCGTTGCAGTATAGCTTTCCTTTTCACTTCCCTTTACTAAGCACGAGTTATGTCTTCTTCATCGCTCTTGATTCCTCTGAGGACATCGTTCGAGCTAAGTATAGGGGGTGTTGTATATATTACATATATAATTTAGCCATAACTCGTACTTTGTGTGAGTTTGTTAAAAAATAAAATGGCTAAAATCCTTCACCTAAAAACTGTAAAAAATTTTAAAATTTTTCTTGTACATAAAATTCTTTCTTGCACATACATAGCTGTTTATAAAAATTATTTTTTGTACAAATGTTTGTAAAAATGTGTTGTTTGTAAAATTTGTGCAAATATTTTTGGTATCAAAACTATGTATATAGTACAAAATTTTTGCAAAATGTTTGAAAAAATAAAAGTTTGCAAAAACCCTTGTGTAAATGTTTGTAAATAGTTTGCAAAACTTCTACATCCATGCATACATTCAAACATTTTTTGAAAATTTTACACATTTTCAAAAATTTTGCATAAAAAGATTTTTGTATATACTTGTACATTCTTTTGAATTATAGATTGACATTTAAACTAGCCTAGAATCAAATTGGGAAATGAAGCTTGGTTAAGACCTTAATCCACTTAATTATAAGAAGAACCATATATGGCTTAGGGTTAAGACTTTTCAGGTTCATTGGTGACTTAATTCTTTGAGTCCACTAGGCTATGATCATATGTCATCTTAATGAGCCTAAGTAGAATAGTTAACAATGCACATTGACTCTATGTATGAGGTGGTGAGGAGGCAGTTTCTTTTGGCTTGGGGTAACATACAAAGGTAGTACTTCTAGGCGGAACCTCTCGTCTTCTTTTAGTGAAGGAAGTGCGTCTCAACTTGGTCTGACGGTGTTGAGGTCTAAAGACAGGAGTTATGGGTTGCAATAATGCTTCAAAAGAGGGATAGTCTGCTGGCTCAAGAGGAAAAAGTCCTTATGTATATATGTTGCACCATGTAGATATGTTGTACATATGCACATCAAAAAATGTGCAAAAGAAAGAAAAACTCCAAAAAAGTGGTGGGTATGATAGAAAATGAAATACCCACCACAGTGTATATAGCCAAATAAAGCAAAGCTTATGTTACCCATTCTCATCTCATGAAGCTTGCAGCAGGAGACTTAGCTACAGTGGTTGAGCTCCCACGGATACATGACTACAGTGGTCATGGTCCATTCTCTTCTTCCTCCTCTTCTTGAGCTAGTTGAACTTGAACTTAGAAGGGAATACCCTGCTCTGCGAGGAAAGAGTTGCCAGATTAGAGCATTAGAGTTACCTTGTTGAGGTGGGTTGTTACTTTGCCATTTCTGAGGTGGGGAGCTATATATCACTTACACAGTACAAGAAAAGATTCATGATTATTAGAGTTTGTGTATGTAGACTTGTTCTGATCTGGATTATTGAGGAGTCTTGACCATAGATTGGTGGAACTTAGAGGATGTTGAGTTTTAAACCTAGCTCCAAATAAGGTTCCGATAAACTAATAATCCAAAGGTCTGACTGAGCTCCATACTCTAATTTAATGAAGATAGGTTTAATAATCAACCTTGATTATCCTTCCCTTTTTATTTTCTTTCTCTTTTCACTTATTTTTCAAATAAGTATTTGCTAAGGGACTAGCAAAGGTAAAGTATAGGGAGGTGATGAATCCCTGATCATCACTCTTTATTCTTTTATTTTAGCTAATTATCTTGGCAAAGCATCATGTAAATAGATGTAACTACAATACATTAGAAATATGCATGCATATGTTAATATTACATAATTAGCATGTGTTTGTGAAAAAATAAAAGAATAAAGGAAAAGAAAAACGAAGGAGGTATTTAGAATAAATACAGAGTGACCCGAACCCTAAGAGAGGGCCAAGCATTAGCCTGATCACCAAATTAAATAAGTAGAGAGAGATGGGGCCTACTCTATATTGTATATACCATGGGTGTAAATAAATAATTATTTTTGCCAAAATAAAAATAAAAATATGTTTTTACCTCCTTGTATATATTTCTAAAAAAAATAAAAATTAGAATAATAAAATAATACGAATAATAAAATTCCCTCTCTCTTGTACATAATACATGTATATATACTTCCTTCTTTATTTATTATATACCTGTAAATAAATAATAAAAACAAAACAAAAATTGTTTTGTACTCCAAAAATTATGTTGTAAATAAATAAAATATAAAATTGGGATATTCTTGTAAAAATAATAAATTAAAAATAATTGTACAAAATATATAGGTATATTATACATGTAAAGAACACTCTATACTGTATATAAAATAATTTATTTTTCAAAAAAAAACACATAAAAATTCCTTGAAAAAAATAAACATGTTTCATCTTATTCATTTTTTAATTTAAATTCATTTATTATTTTTAGTCTATTTATCTTTTATTTTCCTTGATATTTTGTCCTGTAGCGATTTTTGTCTTTTCCCCCGCCGCTTCAGATTGTTCCACATCGAAATATTGACCCAGGTAAACCCCCTCTTCCAGGGCTTGACCTGACCCGACTGCATCATCAGACTGATTTCTCTAATTTTTCCTCATCGGATCACGCGACCTTTTGCCCTGATTCTTCGCCCGCACCATCCCCGTGGATCTGTGACCTTCGCGAATCGCTAGGAAGGCACGGATCTTCCTCATTTCGCGTGCTTCTGCCCAATTTCTTCGGCCGCCTAGGAATGTTATATAGTCTCTCATTCGCTCCCCCAAGACGGTAGCTCGTTCCTTGCTCCCATTTCTTGCCCTAGGCACCTCCAGTTAAGTGACGACTACTTGGAGCGCCGCTTGGCGGTCGATTTGATGCAGTACAGTCGAAGCTCCCCCTTCGTGGCCGGAGTTCCACTGCGAGTAGCCTCCCCCGACAGCCGCATCGAGTTTGAGGCCATCACCCCGACAACCACCCTCGCTTGGAGCTCAGGAGCCTATCCAGACCTTCAGGTATACCTTTTATCCTTCCTAGTTTCCCATTCAATCGAATCTTTTGTTTGTCACCGTCGTCCCTTCGCTTGCTCCGACCAGCTGGACGGAGCTCCATCACCCACTTCCAGCCGCTCCGATCATACCGCATGCTTACCCCCCATCTCGCTCTACACCCTGATTACCCTGACCCTCATCCATTAGGTCGAGATAGGATTTGAATCTCCTCTATCGCCTTCACCGGAGATCGATTGTCGCCTCCCGTCGCTTCTTTGCTTTCTATCTCCAATAACCCTGACTGGAGCATCGCCCCGAGTCCCAGCTACCCTTTGCAAGTTAGAGCACGTGCTGAAGAAGACCCCCTATCGCACCCATCCGAGACTCGCCGGAGTAGCTCCAGGTCCCTATCGTCGCCACGCCCATCCGACCGATGGAGCCTCCATCTGATCCGTTTAGTCGATGCGGAGGCCTCCCACGATCATACCCGAGCCTTCCAATCAACCGTCGGAGCTGGGGATCTCCTCCTTGGCTCCGGTGAAGTCTGCCCCAGAACTGTTCGTCAAGGCTGCTCCAGCGCCACTGGATCAGCCCTACTCCTCCAGATCATATCCGGTCTGCTGATACAACAGATGAGTCAGGCCGTTGGATGTCAGATTTGACGTCCACCTGCGCCCCATGTCCTTGACCGTTCTGGACCTCTAGATCTGACACTTGACGTCCATCAGAGCCGCACGATCGCGCCATACCAATGGCCACCACGCGTCCCCTCCACGCACGCCTCACATGCTGCAAGGGTATGATGAAACCCAATTTCATCATCACAATTCTCCATTATTAATCCCCTTGCTTAAGTTTTGTGTCAATAAAAACCAGATAAAGTCATGTAGCTATCAGAGTCCCTAATAAATTAAAAAACACAAAAAATGACAAAATTAAAATTCGTGGTATTTTTAGCCTTAAAAATATCCTCAAAAATATTTTGTGTCTTCAGTTGACCTCGTTTCTATTTTTGTCAACATGAAACTCGTAGATATTATCGAGATCTACATCTTTCAAGTTTTGAGTTTTCTCAAATTCGACCATCTTCACCCTCATATTTTAATTTCTTTCTCAGAATAATCTGATTGGGCCATGTGGCCCGTTCTGGGTGAGCCACGTGGCCCGTCCTCCTTGCATCATCCGCTCACATCCTTGGCCATTGGATTTCGTCTTGAACCCAATGGCCCAACCCTCTCCATGTACACGCTTCCTCTCCCACCGTCTGATCATCTCCAGACCTCATCACCACCACTCGTTTGCGCCCCAACCATATCCTGCCACGTGGCACCTTCTGCACCATCCGATCGTGCCTTCACCTTTCCATCTTAACCGCTCCATTCACTTAAAATTTTCAGCCCTTCGATCTGCACCTCCTTCACATCTCGTCCATCCGCTAACGCTACTACCTCACCATGACACGTGGCACGCTCCTGACGCTCAGATCATGCAGCGTAGATCTAATCTCAGCCATCCCTTAGCGCCTCGCTGACAGCCGTTGGATCTCACGATCCAACGGCTAGGGTATCGTCGTCAACCTCCGGCCCCTCCTCTTTCACATGTTCTCCACCTCGCACACCTACTTGCCCCTTCCCATTATCCCGCTGTCTCCAGCCATTACCTCCACTAACCAAATCCCCTACGATGTTCCCCTATCGTCCTTCTTCCCGCGTGCATGTCCTCCATCTACGAGCCACCTCCAGTCGCTCCATAATTCCCTCGCAATCCACGATTCCACCCATCTGAAACCACCACCTTCAATCCATAAATACTCCGCCTCCTCCTCCGTATTCCCTTGTCCACCTTTACGCGGGAGGAGGCCCAGCCCTCCTCCTCCTCCCTGTGATAGGGGGAGGAGCGAGGATAGAGCGAAGACGACATGTCTTCCCCGGTGAGACCCTCCACCGATCATGGCAGTGCCGTGGTGCATCTAGCCCGCTCGAGCTGCCCCGATTGGCTGACGGGGTCCAGCGAAGACCAGAGCTCCGCCTTAGAGCTCGCGCACAAGCTGTCGCCTCCATCTCCGACCAGGTAAGCCTCTCCGCCCCCTTCTGAATTTTCTTCTAGTTTTTACTTAATTAATTAGGCTCCGTCACTCATCTCCATCTTCCATAGACCACCTCCCGAGATTCACCTTCCATCCCCCGTACACGCGCATCTCTCCATTCATACTCTTCTTCTTCACAACCCCATAGCACCCACTTCACCTCCTCTGCCCTCCACGGCGGAAGAGCTCAGTGCTTTCACCTTCTTCGCCCGCAAGAGCTCACACTCCGCTCACACACACGCCTCGTTCTTTGGCTTCGGCTACGTAAGTAACACTGCAGGTTTCTACATTCTTCGATGATCGTGATTCTCGTCGGAGCTTTTTCGCCAAGCTCGCCTCCTGTCGTCGTGCTTTGCCAGACACTTAAAGACGTTCCAGTTGATCGATCTATCTTCAAGGATGCTCTCCAGGTGGTTGAGCACAGCTGGGGAGCTCCATCGACAATAGAGGAGAGCGACGGAGATGGAGTCCCTTCGCCGGATCTCCGATTCCACCGCGAGCCTTTGGTGGGGGAGAAAGCACAGCGATCGTCGGATGGTCTTATCCCAGTGACCATCTGACGGTCCAGATGAGGCCACGCCAACGACTTCAGATACCGTTGGATATTTGAAGACCTGACGGTGTATAATCAGCCATGCGTCATCGCTAGACGAACTCGGAGCCTCAGCGTCCGAGCTCCAGGCATGGATGTCTCGAGCCTCATCCGAGCCCAAGCCTGGAGGCTCGCATCTTCCGAGCCAGCTACCAAGCCTGCACCGAGCCTAAGCCAGCGCCCGAGGCTAGCCGAAGCAGACCAAGCCTCTGCCGAGCATGAGCCTTTCTCCGAGCCTGGATGGCGCGTGCATAATACGTGTCATCTGGGTAATTTGCACAGAGGCCCGCCTTCTTCACCAATTTGCATACAGGTCCAAATCACGTGCAGATCGCGTGCACTGTGTGAATTTTGCAGTTATACCCTCGTAGGTTTCAAAAATTGCAAAAATGCCCATGTGCGTGTGGGTATTTTACAGGGAAGTTTCCGATCTTTTCATATTTACATTTTAGTCCCTTCTAGGGACCTGTTTGTAATTTTTTTCATGTTTTCTTATAATTATGCCCTTATCTTCTTTCATGCATATTTTGAGCATCATATTTCCGATTGAGTTGATTTCAGTGGCTTTTTAAAGCTTGTTTGATGAATTTTCTAATGGCATGATCATTTATTATTATGGATACATTAATTTTGATGTATCATTTTGATAGCTATGTGTCTCTTATTACTTAACCTATGCCTTGTTCAAATCAAGTTTGTCATCCAAATTAAACCAAAAATTGACTCGTTGTTTAATTTGCTCATCATTCTGATTTAGGGCATATTACTTATGTTGCATAGCATCGCATTTATTTGCATAATTAAAATAAAAAAATGCATGTTTGTTTTAAAGCATTGTCATGTCTTCATCCTTTAGCATTATTTGACCTATGTTCTTTAACTCACTTAGTTTATAGATAAAAATCTACATAATACGAGAGAGGCTCGTGTCCTTGAGTTCGACCTTGGTTTCTTGCCAAGTAAAAAATATGATGACCATCCGATTTGATTGATATATCTAAATTAGATGGTCTTTGATGACCCAATTCGGCCCGACTACGATGATATATTCAATGCTAATTACACACTATTAAAGGGCCATTTTCGGTTTATCAAATGGCGTTGTTGCCGGGGACACGACCCATTTTTTATATTTGTTGGATTTTCATTTATTTAATTAAGTGTTTCTTTTTTATAGGTCAAGTTATCCCTTTGTTTTGCATTATAACATTTTCTTCTCGATTGATCTCTAACCTTTGTTTCTGTGGCAGGGTCTTTGATTATTCAAGGAGGCGAGGAGCATGAGCTACCCGCTGTGAGGAGCCGCAGAAGCACACTTGAAGCCCGTCGAGAAAAAAGAAGAAAAAAATGTCACTGAGCATGTTATGTTATTTTGCAATAATCAACCTTTACAGCGATCTTCGATCGAAGACTCGCAATTGTAATCGAACGATTGTGGTTGTGTGGGGATCGTCCCCACTTGAGTGTCGACCTAGGACCAGGCACGCGGCTCTTCGAGCTTAGTTTTGTCATTCAATTTTTTATGTGCTTGCTCGTAGGTAGGACACACATTAATTAAAGACGCACCTAGCCGCGCTTCACTTAGCCAAATTTAAAAGATATTCCTCCTCGCCAATAGAAGCATAATAGGTGCGGCTTTTATCGACTTGTATACATATCCTGTTGGATTTCAAAAGCCCAAATTTTCACGGATTTTTGCCAAGTCACTACATGTTTTATCGCTTAGCGTAGATCATAGTTTTTATCGATTATGTGGTTTTTCTCGATTTCCCCTCCTAGCTTGATCACCTAGGTTAATGGAAAATGGGAATGAACGGTAGACGGTGATTTCTTGATTTATGTGCTCACCTTAATTCAGTGACAACCTCAGATAATAACTGGGACTGTTAATTGCAAGTCGACCTAAAATGGAGTAAAATTTTGGTTTTGGGAGAGTAACACCCCCGTTTACGCATTGATTTGTACTTGACATTTTTCCTGCGTAAAATTACAATGTTTTAATCACCAATAAAACCGACAAGATAATAAACTAACTTCGGTTGGTTTCATGCATGAGTTGGTGAAATTGAGGGTGTTGCATGCTTGATTGAGCAATGTTTGCTTCGATACACTCCCCAGAGCCTTAGTCACTCCATCCATCTCCGCAGATTCATCCGCTCACTTGTAAATCCATCCTTCTTCTTCGTTCACCTTGGGTCTCTCCCATCATTAAATCTCCATCTTTATACTTAGGCTAATCTCAGCCTAAGTATAGGGGGGATCCGAGTCCCCGTGATTTTCTCTACTCTCCTTTCCTTTCCTTTATACTTGTGTTATTTCTAACCTAAGTATAGGGGGAGTCCCTCTTAGCTCCCGTATATTTCTCTATATTTAAATGGACCTATGGACTTGTATCATCTATTGCTATGAGGACATAGCAAAGTTTAAGTATAGGGGGGTATACCGTATATACAGTATACTTACTTTAGCTATAATCTGAAAAATTTGAAAAATTTACAACTTTTTGGCTAAAGTAAAATTCTTTGAACTAAGTGGACTCAAAAGTTTTCACGGCTTTTTCTATACTATGTTACACTATTTTGATAAAAAAAATATTTTCGAAAATGATTTGAAAAATGAGTTTTTCTTGTTTTGAAAAATCTTTTGAAAATGTTTATTTGTGTGACGTGGTTTTGAAAATTTTCTCTCGTTTCAAGGAAAGTTGAGTCTAACCAGTGTTCTAACCTTCTATTAAAATCCATAAAAATGAGAAAAATCCAAAATGCCTTTAGGAGTCATTAGTGGCTACTAAGCCCAATTAAGTAGCCGCGTTCAGTGAGGGTTCGCCCTTAGCAGATTGAATGGTTTAGAGGACATCGCGTAAGGTCCCGTCCTCAAGCAACGGGCTTCGACCTGTACTTACATCCATACTGGCTGAATGCATATGCTTAATTGAGTTTAGGCAGTCTTAATATCTCTTGAAGTCTCAAAAAAAAATTGTTTCTGAATGAAGGAGTTGGATTGAACCTCTACTTTCACACTTCCATCCAGGATCTAAGCTGTTCAATGAAACTTAGTTTTATGAGGTCTTGAGATTTTAGGTTAACCAGCCTTAGCCATCATGATCGTAGACTTAATCATCCACATTCCTCTAGATTTCTAGATTTGCATGCTATATTTCATGCTTAATCTCAGACCAGTAAGAATATGATCAGCACATGACATGCACGACTGCGGTTTTGATGAGATAAGTTGACTCTTCACTTGAGGGATTGGGATGAGGGATTCGAGTGTGGATTTGATCTAATGATGCTCGAGGATGGGATAAAATCTTTGGAGGCTTCATGAAACCTGAGTGTCAGCAAAAATTAGCCAGTATTAGAACTTGATTCTTATACTAATCACTTGATATTGACCTAAGTGCCAGGGTGTGAATAAATAAAAAAATTGTTGATCAGTGTGCGCCAACTCTTGGTAAAAGCAGTGGAGCTAGCCAAAAATACTACAAATCAATGAAATGTCAAAGAAAAGCTCTCATTCCACAAAGTCAAATATCAAAGAGCTTCCACCAAAGGCGAGCGCTCTCAACCATTTCAAAGTGTCCACTTGGACCACCACTATTAGGACCAGGAGTCGGGCTTGCACCAAAAAAGGGCTCTGCATCGTAAATGCTACAAGTCTCGGTGTAGAAGGTACGATATGTACTCAAAAAAGGCACACCCCGGAGGAAAACAAGTGCAGACGGCTCCAACTTCTCTTGACGGACGCACTGATCAACATCAAAAATATGTGTTGTGTAATAAGGCACTTGAGTGGATCCTTGTTCCAATGAGAGGGAGAGAAGAAATGACACAATCCTATGCCCTCCATCTACTGGCCTTCCATCTACACTTTTAAGTCTGACAACTAAAGAGACGGTGGATTGGATGCAAGAAATGGTTTATTCCCTAGTGTTGAGGATCGGGTTCTTAGGAGAGTCTCTTGGACTGGAACCTTCGGGTGACGTTTTGACTCTACTCTCGGAATTGCAGTCAACACTAAAATTCATATCCTTACTGTATATGTACATCAGAGAGAGTCTGGAGAATTAGAGGAACTGGGTGCCTCTTGATTAAGGCTGGGTTGAACTCTAGAATTTTGGACCTCTAAAGTTGAGTAGACTTGAACAAATTGGATCATGTACTCACATGCACAAGGGGGTTAATCCAACTTATTCTTTTTCTTTGATACTCGGGGACGATCATAGTTTAAGTATAGGGGGTGATGAAACCCAATTTTATCATCACAATTCTCCATTATTAACCCCCTTGCTTAAGTTTTGTGTCAACAAAAACCAGATAAAGTCCTGTAGTTATCAGAGTCCCTAATAAATTAAAAATCACAAAAAATGTCAAAATTAAAATTCATGGTATTTTTAGCCTTAAAAATACCCTCAAAAATATTTTGTGTCTTCAGTTGACCTTGTTTCCATTTTTTGTAAAAGGAAAATTGTAGATCTCATCGAGATCTACAACTTTCATGTTTTGAGTTTTCTCACATTCGGCCATCTTCACCCTCATATTTCAATTTCTTGCTCGGAATAATCTGATTGGGCCACGTGGCCCGTTCTGGATGAGCCACGTGGCCCGACGTCCTTGCATCATCCGCCCGCATCCTTGGCCGTTGGATTTTGTCTTGAATCCAACGGCCCAACCCTCTCCACATACATGCTTCCTCTCCCGTTGTCTGATCATCTCCAGACCTCATCACCACCACTCGTTCGCACCCCAAACATATCCCACCATGTGGCACCTTCTGCACCATCCGATCGCGCCTTCACCTTTCCATCCTAACTGCTCCATTCACTTAAAATTTTCAGCCCTTCGATCTGCACCTCCTTCACATCTCGAACGTCCGCTAGTGCTGCTACCTCACCACAACACGTGGCATGCTCCTGACGCTCAGATCATGCAGCCTAGATCTAATCTCAGCCATCCCTTAGCGCCTCGCTAACAGTCGTTGGATCTCATGATCCAACGGCTAGGGTATCGTCGTCAACCTCTGGCCCCTCATCCTTCACACGTTCTCCACCTCGCACACCTACTTGCCCCTTCCCATTATCCCGCTGTCTCCAGCCATTACCTCCACTAACCAAATCCCCCACGACGTTCCCCTATCGTCCTTCTTCCTCGCGTGTACGTCCTCCATCTACGAGCCGCCTCCAGTCGCTCCATAATTCCCTCGCAATCCACGATTCCACCCATCTGAAACCACCACCTTCAATCCATAAATACTCCGCCTCCTCCTTCGTATTCCCTTGTCCACCTTTACGCGGGAGGAGGCCCAACCCTCCTCCTCCTCCTTGTAACAGGGGGAGGAGCGAGGATAGAGCGAAGACGACCAGTCTTCCCCGGTGAGACCCTCCACCGATCATGGTGGTGCCGCGATGCATCTAGCCTGCTCGAGCTGCCCCGATTGGCTGACGGGGTCCAGCGAAGACCAGACCTCTGCCTTGGAGCTCGCGCACAAGCTGCCGCCTCCATCTCCGACCAGGTAAGCCTCTTCGACCCCTTCTTGATTTTCTTCTAGTTTTTACTTAATTAATTAGGCTCCATCACTCATCTACATCTTCCATAGACCACCTCTCGAGCTTCACCTTCCATCCCCCGTACATGTGCATCTCTCCGTTCATCCTCTTCTTTTTCACAACCCCATAACACCCACTTCACCTCCTCTACCCTCCACGGCGGAAGAGCTCAGAGCTTTCACCTTCTTCGCCTGCAAGAGCTCACACTCCGCTCACACATACACACCATTCTTTGGCTTCGGCTATGTCATTAACACTGCAGGTTGCTACATTCTTCGATGATCGTGATTCTCGCCGAAGCTTTTTCGCCAAGCTCGCCTCCTGCCGTCGTGCTTTGCCAGACACTTAAAGACGTTCCAGTTGCTCGACCTATCTTCAAGGATGCTCTCCAGGTGGTTCAGCGCAGCTGGGGAGCTTCATCAACAACAGAGGAGAGTGGCAGAGATGGAGTCCTTTCCCCGGATCTCCGATTCCGCCGCCAGCCTTCGGTGGGGGAGAAAGCACATCGACCGTCGGATAGTCTTATCCCAGTGACCATCTGACTGTCCAAATGAGGCCACGCCAATGACTTCAGATACCATTGGATCTTCGAAGATATGATGGTGTATAATCAGCCACGCATCATCGCCAGACGAACTCCTAGCCTCAGCGTCTGAGCTCCAGGCTTGGATGTCCCGAGCCTCATCCGAGCCCAAGCCCGGAGGCTCGCATCTTTCGAGCCAGCTACCAAGCCTGCACCGAGCCTGAGCCAGCGCCGGAGGCTAGCCGAAGTAGACCAATCCTCTGCCGAGCCTGAGCCTTTCTTCGAGCCTGGATGGCGCGTGCATAGCACGTGCCATCTGGGTAATTTGCATAAAGGCCCGCCTTCTTCTCTAATTAGCATACAGGTCCAAATCTCGTGCACATTACGTGCATTGTGGGAATTTTGCAGTTATACCCTCACGGGTTTCAAAAATTACAAAAATGCTCCTGTGCATGTGGGTATTTTACAAGGAAGGTCCCGATCTTTTTCATTTTTACATTTTAGTCCCTCCCAGGGACCTGTTTGTAATTTTATTTCAAGTTTTCTTTCAATTATGCCCTTATCTTCTTTCATGCATATTTTGAGCATCATATTTCCGATTGAGTTGATTTCAGTGGCATTTTAAAGCTTGTTTGATGAATTTTCTAATGGCATGATCATTTATTATTATGGACACATTAATTTTGATGTATTGTTTTGATAGCTATGTGTCTCTTATTACTTAACATATGCCTTGTTCAAATCAAGTTTGTCATCCAAATTAATTCAGAAATTGACTCGTTGTTTAATTTGCTCATCATTCTGATCTAGGGCATATTACTTGTGTTGGCATAGCATCGCATTTATTTGCATAATTAAAATAAAAAAATGCATGTTTGTTTGAAAGCATAGTCATGTCTTCATCCTTTAGCATTATTTGACCTATGTTCTTTAACTCAACACTTAGTTAATAGATAAAAATCTAGATAATACGAGAGAGGCTCGTGTCCCTGAGTTCGACCTTGGTTTCTTGCCAAGTAAAAAAATATGATGACCATCCGATTTGATTGATATATCTAAATTAGATGGTCTTTGATGACCCAATTTGGCCCGACTGCGATGACATATTCAATGCTAATTACACACTATTAAAGGGCCATTTTTGCGGTTTATGAGGGTATATTTCCCTTTTTACCCTGCATTTGTTTATGTTTACATTTTTGTCTGTAATATAATAGTTGTAGTTGAACTTATTTGCATTCCAATCCCTATAGTTTCTGGTATTTGCTATTTAGTCCTCCTTGTTTGGAGGCACGCATGTTGTCACGTGATCAGTGGTGCTTTACATATTTAGTCCTGAACCTTTGTGATGTTCATGTTTGAATGAAAGTTTTTCTGAAATTGCAATTATGCCCTTGTGAGCGTTGAAATTGTGCATGTGGTGGATTTAATTGGGAATCTACCCTAAACTTCTTGTGCTAGTTTTTATTTAGTCCAGAAACTTAAAATAATTGCATTTAAGTCCCTACAACATGTATGTTTGGTTTTTAATTAAATAAATATCAAAACTACTCCAAAAACTCCCGAAAAATACTAGTAGCTCCTGCTACTGTGTAATATTTTTGGTAATGTTATTTTCAAAAATTCAAAAACCCTAAAAAACAGAGTCTGTCTATTTTACAAAACCCATAAAAATAGAAAAATACCTTAAAAATTCCACAAAAATTTCTGAGTGCTTGTTTTGTTGTGATTTAATTTCTTTAGCTTTTGTGCTACATTATCTTTTATAAAACACCTAAAAATTACAAAAGACTAAAAACCTTATAAAAATCATTAAAAAATCCATAAAAATGTGTTTTCAAGATCTGTAAGTTAGATTTTGTTTCTAGTTTTACATAAATTTGCTGCCAGAAATTTAGGGGCATTTTAAATATTTTAGAATTGCCCTTCTATCCAGGTTGTACACAGTTTGGTAGTTTTTCCTTTCTTTTATTTTTAGAAAATAATACAAAAATCTGAAAAAGCCCAGAAAATACCCAAAAACACTTGCATAATTTAAAAATATAAAAGTATTTTTATTTTGAATTTTTGAGCTTTTTATAATTTAATAAAAATTGTTGTTCTGTGTTTACTTTTATTTTCTTATTCTTTTTTTTAAAAGAAAATATAAAAAAACTAAAAATTAAAAACCACCAAAAATACTTTTGTCTCTTCTTTAAGTTTTCGACTACTTTGTAGGACTATCCCGTGCTCCTTGTGTTCGACCCTGGTGGCTATACCATGTTAAATAAATAGCAACCGCTTCTTGCTTTGATTTTCAGGCTTGATTTCTTTCTATGGTGGTCTGATTTTTCTTGTTGGTTGTGCCTTGCGATTCGAGTTGCAACGATATTAGCTATTACTTCACCCAAGTTGCCTTGGGTCGTCATCACACGTGATGCACCTAAGCCATGGGGTGGCGAAGGCAAGATGGTACGACATGCATCCGATCAATGGATTCTAGTTTGTCCAATCAAACAGGATCGAATGGTTATTATGCATGATCAATCGAACAGCTCACGGTCTGCCTTAACTTGATTTGACGATGACTGTTGTATTGAGAGTTTTCCCCCAAATTCTCTTTAGGTTTCAGGTGGTGATTGATGCAGGCAGTAGCCGTGATCAGATCACAACTCCAATTCAAAGATTCACGCCTCATTCTCGATTGGAATGAAGGCTTCAGATCTCCTGTGGTCACTCATGTTTTTATTCTCGGATAGCTCGATGCAATTATGATGAGTATTCACTGTTAGGTGATATACGTTCGACTCATCCAACTGTTGATCAGCTCCAGGTATAGGCTTTCGAAATGGTCGATGATTCCTGATGTTCAATGAAAGGCTTGTGATGATGCCTCTGAACTTGATAGACAATCTCTGACAGAGTTTCAGGTGTTGACATTCCTCAGGCTTCAGCATGGTTTCTCCTCAAATGGAGACCGCAATGGCTGATCGTGTGCCAGGTCTCTCGACGAAGAAGAAAGTTGTTCTTCATCCAAATGCCTCCAGATGAGAACATACACCTGGAAGTGATGCAGATGACTCGACCTCAATGGCTCGGTCCAGAACAGAATAGAATTTGTGAGCGGATGAGCTAGTGTTGGTGAAGGTGGATAGGCGATGAAATTTGGAGTGAAATCAGAGGAAAGTCGACAGGAATGAGAGGATTTAAGGAGAAATGGTGAGGAATCTAAGATCTAGAGAGGATGAGAAGAGAAAACATAAGAGGGGAAAGAGGAATTGAATAGGGCACCTACTTGTATTGAATGAGTTGCGGATGAATGTTGTCGCCTGTGGCAGAGGTTGTTGCCTCAACTCCCGACGGAGGAGGAGGCTATGCACGTGGCGGAGCGGGGCCCCACACCGTCGGTGATCACATAGGACCTCTTCTCCTTCCCTCGCTCGATAGCAGAATCACCTCAAAGCTTTGTCACAACCTTCGAAGGAGCTAGGAGCTTCACCAGGAAAAGTGGAAGAGAGGTGAAATTGTGGATACCGTCGATTGGAGGAGGTGAGGAGTTCAAATAGAGGAGGAGGGATGGCATCACCGGAGGCGGTGACGGGAGCGAAGGGAGTTGGGTCAATGGCCAGCCCTTAGGATGGTTGGGCGTTGGCGGAGGAGGAAGAAGGAGGGGAGGAAGAAGGTGAGAACAGCGTAGGGAAGAAGAAAGAGTAAAGGTAGAGAGAAAAAAGAGGAGAGAGAAAATAAACAATATTAATAAATTAATTATTATAATTAATTAATTATATAATTAATGTAAATAATTAGTATTTAAATTAATACTTAGATTAAATATATTAATTAAGATGTAATTAAGTAATTAATTTAATTAATTAAGTAAATAATTTGTTTAATAATTAAGTATATAATCAAATAATTATTAAAAAAAATAATAAATAAATAAGTGTATAAATTAAATAAATAGATAAATAAAATGGATTATATAAATAAATAAATAAATATTTACTTAAATAACAATAAAAATTATGGTATACTGTACAATATACCAATACGGTCCCGAAACTCGCATTTTTCGTATTAACTCTGATTTTAGGGAAGCTAGTGTCATCTTATAGATAATTGAATAATATGAATTTTAAGACTGAGTTTGCCTAATTCGCAGTCCGTACCGCCGAGTTATGAGGTTCGGAAAATTTAGGTAGTGGCTTCCAGGCTTCGAGTTTTATTGGTATTTTGAATTAATTATATTTTATATTTATATATATATATATATATATATTTAGAATATTTTTAGAAAAGAAATTAAGTTAATCAGATTTACGGTTAATTAATTTAAAATCTAGGAATTTTCTACCTATTGTACATATATACAAACGGGTCCCAAATGCCCAAACTCACAGGTTTTATTCGAATATTTTTTTAAATGCTTTTAATAAATAGTATTGAGTTAAAACGAATTTTAAAAGTGAGTTTGGTCCATTTGGAGTTTTCTGTAAATAGTTATGAACCATGAAAGTCGGCTTTTACGGCTTTTTCGATTCCTTGTTGTTAATTATTTTTTTGTTGGATTATTTTTTTGATATTTTTATAAAATAATATATGTTTTTGTAAACAACTTTTATAAAGGAATTGATTTGATTTGGAATGATATAAGTGATGAATAAAATAGGTGAAATATTTACATTGTGTAAAATGGAAAATATATATTTTTGGTCTTTGTTTTTTGGATATTTTGATAGGTTAGGATCCTTATCTCCAACTACTTATTTATTTTTCGACCACGTCAATATTGACCTGGTCTCGGGATTAGGATCAGTCTGTATATATTTTATATCTCCATCCTTCTTTTTTTATTTATTTTTTTCTTTTTATTTTGTTATTTTGAGTAAAGTAATTGTTAAATATATAATATTAATATTTGTAGTTAGAATGATAATTAGTTGGAATTAGTGACTATTTACAAGTATTTTACAAAGGATTTTAGCCAAAATGAAAGAATAAAGATGATGAATTACGGACTCATCACATAACTTTTGCTAACCGAATTTTTTATTCATATCTCTGCTCTTTTGAGAACTTTGATCGTATCTCATTTATGTTAAGAAAGCCCCTTTACTTTTGGCTATTTTTGTTGCATTGTATTATATATTCTTATTGTTTGACTCGCTATAATAAATTTAAATTTACTTTGAGACTAATATATCTACATGAAATTTTATTAACACGTTAATAAAGTATGAACTTATAATATACATTAGATTTTTTATAATCTAAAAGATCTATTTCTTTGTCAAAGAATGAATTCAAATATTGTTATCTAAAAAATCATTATCAATCACTTTTCGACTAAAACTTTAATGTATTTGAATAGGAAATCTACACCATTAATTTTTATTGTTATAAAGTTATTCATATACCGTTGTATGTGTGTGTTTGTGTGTCTCTTTGCTTTCGTAACATGTGACAATGGTGTCATATACATCTCAGTGTAACAATATAAACCAAATTAACGTTACATAAAGATTTAATTAAGGTACTAATATATAATGTAATGTTCTGTAATTTTAACTACTAGATAATTTCAGATATCCAAAATTAAAACTACTTTATATTGCAGGCATTGCATCGTATTATTTTCCTATACCTAATACCTAAAATCAAAATGACTTTGTCCTACTAACAAAGGTATCTCAAAAGTTAATCTTTTAATCTCAAGTTATAAACATTTGAGTCTAAACGGGTTAAGTCTGCTTTAGGACCAAAATTGAAAAATTTTACCAATAAATAGAGGTGTGGGAAAATCTAATACCCTTATCCCAAATATGAAACTCTCACTCTGAATTTTAACTCTACCATGCTATGATTAGCTGACCCCAAAAGAAGGTTAAAGTTTGTCATAGTTATGTTCTTCATTTTATCCACTAGATAAGCTCTTTACTTGAAAATAACATTAAGATATTGATCATTGTTAGAAATTCACATTTTAGAGAAATCTTTTTGGAATGAAGGAGAATAGTTTTTATACAAGCCATAAGATGACGTATAATGTTTTGTGAATGTCAAAAAGGAGCACATAATAAAATCTTATACATAGTATATATTTCATTTTCAATTATTTGATTAATGTATTTAAAATCTAAAGCACTTACTTTTCTAGTTGGAGATCAATATGCTGGGGCTAACATAGGATACACTATAGGGCATACTGATTTATGTAATAACCAATTGGCTTCTCCTAATGTGGGGTCGTTTTTTCTGAGGAAAATATGTTTTTTGGGAACTTTGTGCTCCATGGTTGGAACCTCAAAGATTCTAAATGCTTTAAACTGGAGTAGGTTAAAAATACAACCATGGCAAGTTCATTTTCTCATTTTTGTTCCTAGAGTTTCCTTGTTCTTCTTGTATATTTTTATTTCTTTTCATCTTGATGTATAAATGTATTTTTAGAAAGGAATGAATACATCGTAGCATATGAAAGTATGGTTGAAAAATGAAAATACGTAAAAAAAAATATTTATTGTAGGTAATATTCTCTCAAAATTTTAATGGAAAAGAAGGCAACATATTAGCTCGATGTAAGTAATTGTAAATATAAGAAGAATCTAATCATCGTGAAGTCATTCCTCTCCAACCACATCATTTTTAATAAGAAAAATTGTAATTTTACGATAAATATATAAATGTTGATATTCCGGCCTTAATAATTTGTAAAATATAATTCTATTAGGTTTTTAATAGTAGTAACATTCAACAATATTAAATGTATAGAACAACTTTATGATCTAAAAAACTCCATTACAAACGTTTTTATAAGAGTTATTGCAAATATCTTAAGAAGAATGATTATAAATACCTTGTTGTTCTTATCTTTACAACAATAACAATTTAAGCATTCATTTGCTTTGTCGGAAATCTCATTCAAGCCTTTAGAAGGAAACATGATGATACCAAAGGCGTTGCTTCGATTTCTAATTTTTTCAATTCTTGTCCTGACATATAATGCGATTACAAGTCAGGGTATTGGAAGAAGTAAGTTCATACCATGGCAACATCCCCCTCCACCTCCTGCTTATTGCATGGATTGTTATACTAAGAGTGGCAGATAGAAGTCATCAAAGTTAACCGAGGCAAGGAATACATAATATGTTGAAGAAATAAATACAAGTTCTGTTATACTTGTGATAAATAAATGCATTGTAGTATAATGAGCTCTTATTATAATAATATTTATGGAAGTATTCTACTTTTAAGAGAATAATTGTTTACAATGGAGAGAATATTTTTTTAGATTGAAGAACATGTCTTTACATTAAGAGACAATGTGCATAGTTTTAATTTGATAAAGTGTAAAAACTTCTCTTCATGTGTCAAGCACTAGTAAGTACTACAAATAAACTATAACGCTCTGGATCTATGTGAAAATAGGATGGGTGGATGGTTGTTTGTGAGTTATGAAAAGATTCACGTGATAAACTTCTAATTATCTTTTATGTAACCTAGTTGTAGCTGAAATTAATAAATGAGAATAATGTGACTTAACTAATACCCGATGATTATGGTATTAATCTCTTCTAATTTTTACTAGCTTTCTCAAAAAGAAATTTAACGAATCTTATTTGCCCAGAAAGATAGGTAAATTAATAATGAACAAAAACTATTCATTTTATCATACCATATGATTATAAAAATCACCATATATTGTATCAGTATATATTATTTAATAACAATATATAACTGCATTCAGAGACGAAACAATAACAAACAAGTTAAAGAGTATTATAAGAAGAAAACTAATATTGCTTTTGAAATAAAAAAGATTAACCTATCAACATGACAATACAAAGTGGGTAGGGATGGATGTCTATTCAACTCTTGATGTTTTTTAATCTCTTCCCTAGACATGACATTGTAACTGTTAGTTACAAGGAGAGAGTAACATATCTTTTAGCTAACCAAATTTCTTATTCATATCTCTTCTTTTTTGAGAACTTTAATCGTATCTCATTTACGTTAAGAAGATCCCTTTACTTTTGGCAAATTATTTTGCATTGTGTTATATATTATTATTTTTTGCCTCACTATAATTAGTTTTATTTTACATTGAGACCAATATATCTACATGAAATTTAATTAACATGTCAATAAAGTATGAATTTATAATATACAATAGTTTTTTGTAACCTACAAAGTCTATTTCTTTGTCGAAGAATGAATTCAAATATCATAATATAAAACATCATTATCAATCACTTTTTCGACTAAAACTTTAATTTTATTGAAGAGGAAATCAACTCCATTAATTTTTATAGTTATGAAATGATTCATATACCATTGTGTGTATGTGTTTGTGTGTCTTTATGCTTTTGTGACATGTAACAATGGTGTCATATAAATCTCAGTGTAACACTGTAAACCAAATTAATATTACATAATATTTAGTAGAAGTACTAATATATAATATAATGTTCTGTAATTTTGACTACTAGATAAGGTCAGATATCCAAAATCAAAAAGACTTTATATTACGAGGAATGGCACTGAAAAATACCCAAAATCAAAAACTTTGTTCTACTTGCGAAGGTATCTCAAAAGTTGATCATTTAATCTCAACTTATAAACATTTAAGTGTAAATGGGTCAAGACTGCTTTAGGACCAAAATTGAAAAATTTTACCAATAAATTGATGTGTGGGTAAATCTAAAACCCTTATCTCAAATATGACACTCTCACTCTGAGCTTTAACTCTACCGTGCTATGATCATATGACATCAAAAGAAGGTCGAAGTTTGTCATAGTTATGTTCTTTGTTTTATCCACAAGATAAACTCTTTACTCGAAAATAACATTAAGATATTGATCATTGTTAGAAGTTTACATTTAAGAGAAATCTTTTTGGAATGAAGGAGAATAGTATTTATCCAAGCCATAGGATGACATATAATGTTTTGTGAATGTCAAAAAGGGAAAAATAAATGAAAACTTATCCAGAATATGAATTGCATTTTTAATTATTTTATTAATGGATTTAGAAGTTAAAGCATTTATATTTCTAGTCGGTAATCAACATCTTGGGGCTAACATAGGATCCTCAATAGGGCATACTAGTTTATTTAATAACTAATTACGTTTTCCTAATATCGGGTCATTATTAGCGAGGAAACTATGTCTTTTGGTATCTTTGTGCTCTGTTGTTGGAACATCTAAAGGTTCTAAATGGTTTAGACTTTAGTAGGTTAAAAAAAGATATACAACTAGGGTAAGTTTATTTTCTCACTTTTGTTCCTATAGTTTCCTTGTTCTTCTTGGATTCTTTTTATCATGATGTATAAATGTATTTTTGGAAAAGAAAGACTACATCGTAGCATATCAAGATCTTTTCCAATGTATGCGGAGGATTAAAGTATGGTTAA
This sequence comes from Ottelia alismoides, assembly GCA_037367405.1. NCBI lineage: Eukaryota > Viridiplantae > Streptophyta > Magnoliopsida > Alismatales > Hydrocharitaceae > Ottelia > Ottelia alismoides. Next base: position 425,919 of record JAZKJV010003657.1, read on the forward strand.
AAAATGAAAATACGTAAAAAAGTATTTAATGTAGATAATATTATCTCAAAATTTGAATGAAAAAGAAATCAACATATTAGCTTGATCTAAGAAACTGTAAATATAAGAATAATGTAATAATCGTGAAGTCATTCCTCTCCAACCATCATCGTTTTTTGAAAAAAAAAGTTGTAATTTTACGATAAATATATAAGTGCTTATATTCCAGCCTCAATAATTTGTAAAATTTAATTCAATTAAGTTTTGAAATTAATAACATTCAACGACAATAAAAGTTTATGATAACATTATGATCTAAAAAACTCCAATGTAAACATTTCAATAAGAGTTATTGCTAATATGTTAAGAAGATCGATTATAAATACTTTTTTGTTCTTATCTTTATAACAATAACATTTTAAGCTTTTCTGTCAGAAAACCCTTTCAAGTTTTCAGAAGGAAACGTGATGTTACCAAAGGTGTTGGTCTGATTTCTAATGTTTTCAGTTCTAGTTCTGACATATAATGAATTTACAAGTCAGGGGGCTGGAAGAAATAGGTTCATGCCATGGCGACATCCCCCTCCACCCCCTGCTTATTGCATGGATTGTTATACTAAGGAAGGTTGGTAGAATTCATCAAAGTTAATCGAGGGAAGGAATAAATAATATGTTTAAGAAATAAATACAAGTTATGTTATAGTTATGATAAATAAATGCATGTATGCTGCAGTCTTTTGTAGCACAATGAGTTCTTATCATAATAATGTTTGTGGAAGTATTCTATTTTTTAAAGAATAATTGTTTACAATGGAGAGAACATTTTTATAGAATAGGTTTACATTGAGAGACAATGTGCATAGTTTTAATCTGATAGAGTATAAAAGCTTCTCCTTCAAGTGTTTGGCACTAGTAAGCAGTACATATTAACTATAACGCCATGGATCTTTGCGTAAATAGGGTGGGTGGGTGGCTGTGTGTGTTTGTTGTTACAAGATTCTCATGGTAAACATCAAATTATATTTTATGTAGCCTAGTTGTAGTAGAAATTAATAAATTAGAATAATGTGACTTAACTAATACCCAATGATTATGTTATTAATCTCTTCTGATTTTTACTAGCTTGCTCAACAAGAAATTTAACGAATCTTATTTGCCCGGAAAGGTGGGTAAATTAATAGTCAACAAAAACTACCTATTTTATCATATATATGATTATTATAATCACCATAGATTGTGTCAGTATATATAGTTTAGAAGCCATAACTCGTACTTTATTGTATTTTTAATAATATGGCTCTCTAAAAGTATGGGTGAATATTTTGGATTTTTAAAAGCCGCAAGAAAACCGTAAATATGACTTATTAAAAAATGGCTTAAATTTGTGTATAAAAAATGTTGTAAAATTTTTGGATAAAATCCTTGAAAAGTGATAAATAAAGTCCTTGTAAAATCATGTATAAAAACCGTATAATTCTGCATATAAAATGTATATAAAATCCTTTTGTAAAATGTACAAAATTCGTGTAAAATTTGTGTAAATTGAATAAATCCACCAACTTTTTCAAAAAATAGACCCCAAAATATTGAAATGTTGTAAAATTCAATAAAAATTTGCAAAATTCTTTAAAAATCACTTAAATGCTTAATCCAAAAAATGTATCTCATAAAAAAATTGTTGCATTCATTCACATTTTTTAGAACAAGTCTGATTCTTGAACCGAATGGATCCAAGTCCGAGAGATGGAGCTTGGTTTAGGCCTTGATCCACTTAATTCTAAAGGGACTCTATTAAGAACTGAAATTGAGACTCTTCAGGTCTTTTAAACTTAATTCATTGGGTTCCATGAGACCATGTTCAGAATTCAACTTAATAGTGCCTAAGTAGGACACCTGCTGCCATCTGTTTAACTCTTCTCCATTTGAACCAATTTTGAGCTCATGCACTCTGCACTTCGCTCGACTTGCATGGGATTGCGAAGGGTAATCTATTTCAGCGGTGTGCTTCCATCCTTGTTTGGCGACGATGATGTCTAAAGATGGGAGAGATTGGGGTTCAAATAAAGCTTCGGATGAGGGAAGTATATGCTAGCATAATTTTTTTAGGAAACTAAAAAAAAGATGGAATGAAAAGATGTTATATCCATCAGGGCATAAAAGACCTATGCAGTGCAACAATTATCTCTACCAAAAAGAAGCCGAATACACAAAATACCAAAAATGATCACAATGGTCCGAGCTTCGGAAAAGCCTGCATGTCTTTGTAGAGACTTGGCTAAACTGGTCAGGCTTCACAGGAGATGTGATTACACTTATCACACTCCAGTTCTCTTCCTATTCTTCTATCTTTCTTCTATATTCGATTGTGGACACAGCATGACCTTACCTTAGAAGGAAATACCACCCTCCTCGAGGATCGAGTTGCTGGATGAGGACCCAATGGGAATGTGTAACTGGATGGATGGTTCCTTCGCTTCTCTAGAGCGAGAAGAGATAACACCTTTCACACAAAATACAAATTTCTTTCAAAGTTGGAAAGTTTGCATTTTGAATAGGTGGATTTGAGCTGGATGTTGTGGTGAACCTGGATAAGGATTTGTGGAACTTGAGGGCTGCAGAGGCTTAAATCCTAATACTAATAGAGTCCCAACACATTATTAATCCAATGGTCTGAATCCAAGCTCCAGCTTTTGGGTGAAGTGATATTCGGTTTAAAGAAACAAGCATGTTCTAAGTCCCGACACATCCGTGATTCATCTCCTTTATTCTTTCATTTTTGGCTAATATACTTGGTAAAATACATGTAAACAACCACTAATTCCAATTAATTATCATTCTAACCACAAATATTAATATTATTTATTTAACACTTATTTTATCCAAAATAAAAGAATAAAGAGAAAAAGAAAAATAAATAAAAAAAGAAGGCTGGAGATATATAAAATATATACGGACTGATCCTAACCCCGAGACAAGGTCAATATTGACTTGATCAACAAAATAAATAAGTAGGGGGAGATAAAGATCCTAACCTAACAAAATATCCAGAAAACAAAGACCAAAAAATATAATTTATCCACTTTACACAATGTAAAGATTTCACCTATTTTATTTATAACTTATATCATTCCAAATCAAATCAATTCTTTTGTAAAAAGTGTTCGCAAAAACATATATTATTTTATGAAAACATCAGAAAAATAATCCATCAAAAAAATTAACCGCAATGAACCGAAAAAGCCACAAAAGCCGACTTCCAAGGTTCATAACTATTTATAGAAAACTCCAAACAGATCAAACTCACTTTTAAAATTCATTTTTTACTCAATACTATTTATTAAAAATATTAGAAAAATATTCGAATAAAATCGACGAGTTTTGGCATTTGGGAATTGTTGTATATATATAGTAGGTAGAAACTTCTGGGATTTTAAATTAATTTATCGTAAATCCGATTAACTTAATTTCTTTTTTAAAAATCTTCTAGAAATATATATATATATAGGGAGCTGGGAGCCTAAGCCCAGGGTGTAGGTAACTACCTACACCCGGCCTTTTTTTGCATGATTTTTGAGTTTTTTTGAATGAAACCTTAGGGGGATTTTCTTAATATATTGAGAGGAATATGTGTTTCAAGTTTCACGCAAAACAAACATTCCTAACCCATTCATCTAGAAGGGGTCAATTTCAGTAATTCTGAGACCGTTAAAATTTAATAGTCTTGATGAAGATGATAGGAGTCTCGAATTAAGTTGAATTTTGAATGACACCATGGTGGTATATAGTGATCTAATTCCCCCAAGATTTCATTTCAAAAAAATCAAAAATCTATGAAAAAATGAGTCTGGTGTAGGTAGTTACCTACACCCCTGGGTGTAGGCTCCCTTTTCTCATATATATATATATATATATAAAGTCAAAATACCGATAAAACCTGAAGCCTCGAAGCCACTATATAAATTTTTCGGACCTCATAACTCGGCAGTACGAACTTCAAATTGGGCAAACTTAGTCTTAAAATTAATATTATTCAATTATCTACAAAATGACACTGGTTTCGCTAAAATCAGAGTTAATACGAAAAATGTGAGTTTCGAGACTGTATTTGTATATTGTACAATATACCGTAATTTTTATTATTATTTAAGTAGATAATAACTAATTTATTTATTTAATCCATTTCATTTATTTTTTTATTTAATTTATGAACTTATTTATTTATTTGTTGTTTATTAATTTATAATTATTTAATTATATACTTAATTATTAAACAAATTATTTACTTAATTAATTAAATTAACTACTTAATTACATCTTAATTAATATAATTATTAATTTAAATATTATTTATTTACATTAATTATATAATTAATTGTTAATTTATAATAATTAATTGATTAATTATTTATTATTGATTTTTATTTATTTTCTCTCTCCTCCTTTTTCTCTCTACCTTTACTCTTTCTTCTTCCCTACGTCGTTCACACCTTCTTCCTCCTCTACCAACGCCCAACCGTCCTAACGGCCAGCCAGCCGGCCGTTAACCTAACACCCCTTGTTCCTGTCACCACCTCTGGCGACACCATCCCTCCTTTATTTAAACTCCTCACCTCCTCCAATCGATTGTATCTATCATTTCACCTCTCTTCCACTTTTCCCGATGGAGCTCCTAGCTCCTTCAAAGGTTGTGACAGAGCCCTGAGGTGATTTCACTATCGAGCAAGGGAAGGAGAAGAGGTCCGACTTGATCGTCGACGGTGTGGAGCCCCGCTCCGCCGCATGCATAGCTTCCACCTCCGCCGGGAGTTGAGGCAACAACCTCTGCCACAAGAGAAGACATTCATCCGCAACTCATTCAATCCAAGTAGGTGTCCTATTCAATTCCTCTTCCCCGTCTTTTGTTTTCTCTTATTATCCTCTCTACATCTCAAATTCCTCGCCATTTCTCCTTAAATCCTCTCATTCCTATCGATTTTCCTCTGATTTCACTCTGAATCTCATCGTCTATCCACCTCCACCAACGCTAGCTCATCCGCTCACAAATTTTATTCTATTTTGGAGCGAGCCATCGAGCTCGAGTCATCCGCATCCCTTCTAGGTGTATGTTCTCATTCTCATCTGGAGGTGTTTGGATGATGAACAACTTTCGTCTTCGTCGAGAGACCTGACACACGATCAGTTGTTGCGGTCTCCATCTGAGGAGCAACCATTGCTGAAGCATGAGGAATATCAACATCTGAAACTCTGCCAGAGATTGTCTATCAAGTTTGGAGGCATCATCACAAGCCTTCCATTGAACATTAGGAAGCATCGACCATTTCGACAGCATATATGTGGTCAACAGTTGGATGAGTCGAACGCATATCCCCTAACAGTGATAACACATGTAAGAGTTGTAATACTCATCACAATTTCATCGAGCCATCTGAGAATCGGAGCCTTCATCCCAATCGAGAACAACGTGTGAAGCTTTGAATCGGAGCAGTGATCTGATCATGGGTACTGTCTGCATCAATCACCACCTAAAACCTGAAGAGAATTTGGTGAAGAACTCTCAATATAGCAGTCATCGTCGGATCAAGTTAAGGCAGACTGTGAGTCGTTCGATCGATCACGTATAACAACCATTCGATCATGTTTGATTGGACGGACCAGACTCCATTGATCGGGCGCGTGTCGTACCATCTTGCCTCCGCCGCCCCACCGCATAGGTGCATCACTTGCATCTCACATGAGAAGGCAGAATATCTTGGCCCTTTTTGCAATACAGCCCTTGATGCTTTACGATAACTAAAGCAGGTCCAGGCTGGTGGAGATCGCATGCACGTGCATGTTAACCCTGTGCTTTCTTGCTTACAGATCCCTTGCGTTCTCTGCATAGTATCACACATACCCTGCACGTTTCAGAAAAAACACAACTATACCCCATAACTATACATAACATATATCCATACCTTATACATATAAAAACCAAATAAAAGAAAATATATAAAAATAAATAAAATTACATATTAATAACCAGTATTATACTATATACAATATTAAATAAAAAAATATGATCTATTTTTACTAAATCTTTTAAAACACTAAAAAAACAAAAATTCTTAAAATCATAAAAAAGAAAAAAACTTTAAAAAATCCAACAAAAAAATTAGCTACATAATATTCTACCCTGTTTTATGTTTTAGATCTAAAACAAACTAAAAATTGAATAATAAAATAAATAAAAAATAGAAAATACATAAAAACTTTCAAAAATCGTAACTAATTCAAGAAAAAACATATAAAAACGCACAATATATTGTTTTAAAGATAATTTCATCTAAATTCTAATAAAAATAAAATAAAAATATTTTGGTTCAGTTTTCAAACTTAAAATCGCAATTACTTCACAATGCTTAATAAAGGCCTTATTTTCAACATTTAAAAATAAAAAAATTCGATAAAATCCTAAAAACCTTTTTAAAATTTGTAAAAAACCATAAAAATAAATTTTAAAAAAACATAAAAATAAGAAAAATAAAATCAAAATAAAAATTACAAAATATTTTCTAATAATAAAAAATCATAAAATACCTTAAACTTTACAAAAATAATATAAAATTCAGTAAAAATAAAAAATCGAGAAAAATCTTTATAGATAAAATAAAAATTAGGAAACCATTTACCTTAGTTTGATTATAGTTTAACCCTAGTTTCCAACAGTTTGCCTCCATGAGTTCGACACTCCCTTGCTTAAATGCTAAGTATAAATAAAATAAAAAGAAGATTAACTCAAAATTAATCTTTTCTGGTAAAATTTACCCGGTCGATACAACGACTGCGAACTCTTCTCTTTCTCTTTTGCAGGAATTTGAAGAAGAAATTAGACCAGTGATTTACGAGTTTTTCACTATGTTACTCTCTCCTTATATCTAATAGTTACAATATCAAGTATTAGGAAGAGATAAATAAAAAACAAGTGTCGAAGAGGCATCCATCCTTAACCACTATGTATTGTCGTGTTCATAGGGTTAATCTTTTTTAATTCAAAACAATATTAGTTTTCTTCTTATAATACACTTGACCTTGTTTATTATTGTTTCTTCTTTGAACGTAGTTATATATTGCTATTAAATAATATATATTGGCAAGATCTATGGTGATTATAATAATCATAAGATATGATAAAATGACCAGTTTTTTATTGTTAATTTACCCACCTTTCTGGGCAAATAAGATTCGTTAAATTTCTTGTTGAGCAAGCTAGAAAATTAGAAGAGATTAATAGCATAATAATAAGGTATTAATTAAGTCACAATATTCTAATTTATTAATGTTTACTACAACTAGGTTACATAAAATATAATTACTACTTTAACATGAGAATCTTCTAACAACAAACACACACAGCCACCCACCAACCCTATTTTCACGTAGATCCATGGCGTTATAGTTAATATGTACTGCTTACTAGTGCCGGACACCTGAAGGAGAAGCTTTTATACTTTATCAAATTAAAACTATGCACATTGTCTCTCAATGTAAACCTATTCTATAAAAATGTTCTCTCCATTGTAAACAATTATTCTTTAAAAAATAGAATACTTCCACAAACATTATTATGATAAGAACTCATTGTGCTACAAAATACTGCAGCATACATGCATTTATTTATCATAATTATAACATAACTTGTATTTATTTCTTAAACATATTATTTATTCCTTCCCTCGATTAACTTTGATGAATTCTATCAATCTTCCTTAGTATAACAATCCATGCAATAAGCAGGGGGTGGAGGGGGATGTCGCCATGGCGTGAACCTATTTCTTCCAGCCCCCTGACTTGTAAATTCATAATATGTCAGAACTAGAACGGAAAACATTAGAAATCAGACCAACACCTTTGGTAACATCATGTTTCCTTCTGAAAACTTGAAAGGGTTTTCCGACAAAGCAAATGAAAGCTTAAATTGTTATTGTTATAAAGATAAGAATGAAAAGTATTTATAATCGATCTTCTTAACATACTTGCAATAACTCTTATTGAAACGTTTGCAATGGAGTTCTTTATATCATAAAGTTATTATAAACTTTTAATGTCGTTGAATGTTATTAATTTCAAAACCTAATAGAATTAAAATTTACAAATTATTGAGGCTGGAATATCAACATTTATATATTTATCATAAAATTACAACTTTTTTACGAAAAATGATGTGGTTGGATGAAAACCATGCACCCGGTCTCTCTTCTTCCTATAAAGGAGAGGATAAAATTTCACGGTCGTTGTATCGACCATGTGAGTTTTAGCAGAAAAGATTAATTTTTAGTTAATTTTTTTTATTTTTTTATACTCTTAAACTTTGATGTATAGCAGTAAAGTACGGGAGTGTCAAGCTCAAGCAAGCAAACTGTTGGAAAACTAGGGTTAAACTATAGGATCTATGGTTTATTAAGGTTCCCTAATTTTTATTTTTTTAGGTAATCTTTTTTATTTTTTATTTAACTTTTATGTATTATATATTCTTTTGTGAATTTTAAGTATTTTGTATTTTTTATTATTTTGGAAAATGTTTTATAATTTTTATTTACTTTTATTTTTTGTTTTATTTTATTTTCATGTTTTTATGATTTTTAAGGAGTTTTTAAGGTTTTATGGATTTTATATTATTTTTAATGTTGAAAATTAGATTTTTTTATTGAAAACTATGAGGATTTTTTTGTTTTCAAGATTGAAAACTGAACGAAACTATTTTTATTTTATTTTTATTATAAAATAGATAAAATTATCTTTAAAATGATATGTTGTGTGTTTTTAAGGGGATTTTTTATTTTTTTATTTATGATTTTATCAAGTTTTAATGAATTTTGTATTTTTTTATTGATTTTAATATTTGTTTTTATTCTATTTTTAATTTAATATGTAAAATATGGTAAAATATACTACTGGTAATTTTTGTGGAATTTTTAGAGGTGTTTTTATATTTTTTATGACTTTCAAAGTTTAATATTTTTTATTTTTAAAATGAGTTATTAAAAATAGGAAATGTTTTTTTTTCAAAATTTATTTATATTGTATATAGTGCAAAATACGGAATTAATATGTATTTTTATTTTTATTTTTATTTTAATTTTTATATTTTGTTTATTTGATTTTTATGTATTTATTAAGGTATAGGTATTGTATACAATGTAAAGGGGTATGGATATAATTAATAGGGAATGTGGGGGTGCACATGTAAATCTACAAGTTATGGGGAGCTTCGCACAAAAACACTAATTCTCACGTGTTGGATCACATGACGATTCCTGCTGCCAGAACCTCGATATATGATTAGCAAAGTTAACGTGGGTTTTATCGCAAATATCACAAAGTTACAAGTGCACGTCACGTGTCTTACCGAGTTTGGGACATGTTCGCAACATTAGACAAGTTCGAGGGCACGATCGCGAAATTCCTAGAAGCGCGTGCTTGGGCACGTGATTCTTCAGCACCTGGACCTGCTTGTACTTATTCCAATCTCCGAGGGTATATATCTAATTACACACAGATAATATGTGTGGGCTCACGTGACTCGCACGAGACCGCGCTTGAGCGGTGGGGTAGTGAATCACTAGAGATTGTAACACGTGTCTGAGTTTGATGACGTCCGATTAAAGCCCTTGATTGTACGGGTATCCTTAGATCTGGAGTAGTTGTTGTTCTTCCCAACTCAAGTCTGCAGGCGACGACATTGCTTTAGGCGGGGCATCAATTCTCGGATTTGCGTGAGAAGCGACGATGATAGGTGCGGCTTCATATGTTCTTAGCAATGCTTCGATTGTTGCAGTGGAGCTCTCCAATTCGATGGACAGGGGATCATTCAGTTGTGATATTGTTCAGCGCGGACCTGATCTCCAGGTGGTTGCAACTTCGAGTCGAGGAAACTCTAGATCAGATGTTGATGTCACTTCGTGATTAATCTCCAGGTATTGCTCGCATGCGGAGATGATGCTCAGAATTAAGTCTGAGTGTTTCATTCATGTGCATAAGGTGATTTGATTGTAGGTGTTGTTCCTCGAATGCTCTACAATGTTGATTCTAGATGGTTGATGGACTACAATGATAAGACGTGACTCGAGGTCGAATAACCTCTGCCAGGTAGCAAATGAAAATCAAGGGGGAGAAGGATGAGTCAAAAGGCTCTGTTTATGGTGAGGGAATGGATCCTGAACGATGAAGGTGTTCAGATGTGATCGAATGCAGAGAAATGGAAGTCGGCAGGTGTGTGGTGATCGAAAGTAGGAGAGGGTTCTAACATGGAGTTGGGTCAAAACAGAAGTTGAGAGGGTTTGAGAAGAGAACGGAGGATGAAGAGGAGAAGGATTACTGACCTGATCTGGAAATGAATGAAGGTGGATCGAATGGATGAGTCGATGAAGGTACTCGCCTGGGGTCGGAGCTCGATAGACTCCGAGGTGGTTGCCTCAACGTGCGGCTGTGCAGGGGCTGGATCGCAGCGGCGGAGTGACGCTCGACGTTCGACGTCGGCGAGATCTCGCTCTTCCTCCTCTCGATCTCGCTATGACGGGTAAAAGGAGGACTGTCACTCCTCACCTCACTCCGGAGCTCACAGAAATTTGAGAAGAAAATGACGGATGATCCCGAATGAGAGGTGATGACGGGTCTTATATAGGAGAGGGAGATGGAGAATAGGAACGTCGACAGGAGTTGGTTTGGCGAACGACTGGCAGTTGGCCATACGACCAATGACCAGGTCGTTCGTCTGTTGACGGAGATGGGTTGGTGTAGGGAAGAAGGGGGAGGAGGAAGATGAACGGGGGGAGACATTGGTAAAGTAAGGGTTCGTTTGGTTGCAAGGTTGGGCAGGGTTGTGTACTATTCACAAGGCTGGGTGAATAGTAAACTGTGAGAAGATTGTACCTCTGTGAATAGTACCCAACCCAACACAAGAGAGAGAAAGATGAGAGAGAAAAAAGAAAAATAAATAAATTAAATATAATTAATAATTACAATAACTTAGTTAATAATTATAGAGTTAATTACGGAATTAAATAATTAATAATTAAATAATTAATTATATATTTAATGAAATAATTAAAGAACTTAATGATTCATTAAATGATAATTAGTCATTAAATAATTTAATAATTTAAATAAATAAATAAAAATATTTTTTAATTTAATTAAATTAAATATTAAAAGATTAATAAGGTATATAAATATATAAATAAATATATATAAAATAATAAAAAGTTACGGCTCGTTGTACAATATACTAATACGGTCCTGAAACCCCCGTCTTTCACACTAACTCCGATTTAAGCAAAATCAATGTCACTATGTAGATAATTAAATATATGAATTTTAAGACTGAGTTTGCCTAATTCAGAGTTCATACGACCGAGTTATGAGGTCCGGAAAATTTACGTAACGGCTTTGTGGCTTCATGTTTTATTGATATTTGATTTAATTATATTTTTATATATATTTAGAAGATTTTTAGAAAAGAAATTAAGTTAATTGGATTTATGGTTAATTACTTAAAAATCCAAGAAGTTTCTACATATAGTATATATATACAACGGGTTCCAAGCGCCAAACTCATTGATTTTATTCGAATATTTTTTTGATATTTTTAATAAATAGTATTAAGTATAAAACTAAGTTTAAAAGTGAGTTTGGTCTGTTTGGAGTCTTATATAAATAGGTATAAACCTCAGAAGTCGGTTTTTGTGTCTTTTTTGGTTCATTATAATATTTTATTTTTATAATGAATTATTTTTCTAATATTTTTATAAAATAATATATATTTTTATGATCAATTATTACAAAAGAAGTGTTTTGATTTGAAATGATATAAGTGATGAATAAAATAGATGAAATATTTACATTGTCTAATGGATAAATTATATTTTGGTCTTGATCCTTATCTCCCCCCTACTTATTTATTTTCTCGATCAAGTCAATATTGACCCGGTCTCGGGGTTAGGATTAGTGGTATATATTATATATCTCCAGCCTTCTTTTCTTTTTATTTGTATTCTTTTATTCTGAGTAAAATAAATGTTAATTATATAATTAACATTTGTGGTTAGATTGATAATTAGTTGGAATTAATGATTATTTACATGTATTTTACCAAGGATTTTAGCCAAAATGAAAGAATAAAGGCGATGAATCACATATTCATCATTCCCTTATACTTTACCTTAGCTAGTCCCTTAGCAAACACTTATTCTATAAATAAGTGCAAGCAAAAAAAAGGAAAAGAAAAATAAAAGAACGTAGAACATGCTTGTTTCTCTAAACCGAATCTCACTTCACCCAAAATCTTGAGCTTGGATTCAGACCTTTGGATTAATAGTGTGTCGGGACTCTATTAGAATTAGTATTTAAGCCTCGACAACCCTCAAGTTCCACAAATCCTTATCCAGCTCAAATCCCACTATTCATCACGCAAAATTTTCAGCTTTGAAAGCAATTTGTACTGTGTGTGAAAGGTTTTAGCTCTTCCCGCTCTAAAGAAGCGAAGAAACCACCCATCCCAGTAATACACTCCCATTAGGCCCTCATTCAGATACTCAATCCTCAAGGAGGGAGGTATTTCCTTCTAAGGTCAGGTCATGTTATGTCCGCAATCGAGTAGAGGAAGAAGATAGAAGAATAAGAAGAGAACTGGAGTGTGATTAGTGTAATCACATCTCCTATGAAGCCTGGCCAGTTTAGCCAAGTCTCCACTAAGACATGCAGGCTTTTCTGAAGCTCGGACCATTGTGATCATATTGGTATTTGGTGTACTCGGCTTCTTTTTGGTAGAGATAATTGTTGCACCGCATAGGTCTTTTATGCAACGATGGATATATCATCTTTTCACTCCGTCCAATTTTGAGGTCTTAGAAAAATTGTACCGGCAGATCCTTTCCTCATCTGAAAATTAATTTCAACCTCAATCTCTCCCGTCTTTAGACGTTATCGCAACTAGACAAGGATGGAAGCGCACCACCGAAATGGATTACCTTCGCAACCCCATTCAAGTCGAGCTAAGTGCAGAGTGTATGAGTTCGAAATTGTTCAAATGTGGAAGAGTTGAATGGATGACACTAGGTGTCCTACTTATGCACTTTCAAGTTGAATGAACATGGTCTGATGGAATCCAAAGAATTTAGTCTAAAATACCTAAAGAGTCTCAATTCCAGTTCCTAATAAAGTCCCTTTAGAATTAAGTGGATTAAGGCCTAAACCAAGCTCCATCTCTCGGACTTAGATCTAGTCGGTTCAAGAATCAGACTTGTTTTGAAAAATATGAATGAATGCAACAATTTTTATGAGGTGGATTTTTTCGGAAGTAATTTAAATTGTTTTTAAAGACTTTTGCAAATTTTTATTAAATTTTAAAACTTTTAAATTTTTAGGGTATTTTTGAAAGAATTAGTGAATTAATTCAATTTACATGATTTTTACATGAATTTTTGTATATTTCTTTAAAAGATTTTATACAACTTTTATATACAAGATTATGTGGATTTTATACAAGATTTTACAACGATTTTATTTACAACTTTTTACCAAGAATTTGATAACATTTTTATATACAAAATTTAAGTCATTTTTTATATATCATATTTATGATTTTCTTTCAGCTTTTAAAAACCCAAAATATACATCCATACTTTTAGAGAGCCATATTATTAAAAATACAATAAAGTACGAGTTATGGATCAACCCCCTATACTTAGGATAAAGCACATCCTAAGTATAGAAAAATTTTAGATGAACCTAAGGGTGTAAGGCAAACATAAGAAGGAAAAAATAAAATCAAAGTATATACAAGTGATTTGTAAAATCAGATATGAGATGCAGAGTGTAAGAATGAAGAGATCATCTCATACAAAGTAGATAGGGACAACTTCAACAGTCGGTGGTTCATGATCGAGAAAGGGTTTCAACCGCTGACCATTGGCTCGAAAGGTGGAATCAGATGACAATTCAGATATGTAGACTCTATCGTTGTCGTACACCTTTCACACCAGATATCGGACTTTCCACTTGCTCTAGAGTTTCCATGGAAACAGCTTTAGTCTTGCATCGAGTAGCCATACTTTCTTATTCGGCTCAAACTGCTTGTGGCTGATGTGAGAATCATGCCACTCTTTCATCTGCTCTTTGTAGTGAAGGCTACTCGTGAAGGCTTCATCTCTCAGTTCTTCCAAGGCTGCTAATTCAGTCTGCCTTTGATCTCCTGAATCATCCAGGCCAAAGATTACATCTTTCACTGCCCATAAGGATCTGTGCTTGATTTCCATAGGTAAGTGACATGGCTTGCCATAAACGAGTTGAAAGGGAGATGTATCCAATGGAGTTTGGAAGGATGTTCTATAGACCCAAAGAACCGAGTACAAAAGCTGCGACCAATCCTTTCAGTCTGGGCGAACAACCTTTTGCAAGATCATCTTAATCTCCCTATTCGAGACCTTGGCTAGACCATTCGTCTGAGGGTGATACGGAGTTGCGACCCGATGATCTATACCGAACTCATTAGTAAGTGCTCTTACCTTATCATTGATGAAGTGGCTACCCCCGTCTGATATCAGAACACGAGGGACTCCAAATTATGTAATGACATGCTTTCTCAGGAACTTACAAAATGTGTTCACATCAGCAGCTCGGGCAGGAATAGCCTCTACCCAACGACTCACATAATCCACAGTTAGAAGGATATGCTCGAACCCGTGACTTTTTAGAAACTGGCCCATAAAGCCGATACCCCATGCATCAAACACTTAACAGAAGTGAGATGGTTGCATCATCATCATATATCTATGTCCACAAGTACCCATTTTCTAAAAGTCATTACATCTCTTCACGAATGCATGGGCATCCACAACGAGAGTAGGACACCAAAGGCCGGATTGGAGCACCTTCTATGATGTCCTCTTCCCTGAATGGCATCCTCCAGCTTCTAATCTATGGCAATACATGAGGACACTCTAGTATTTCTCCTGAGAAATACACCAATGCCAGATGGAATCTGCTCCTTCATGATAAAGGATTGGATCCTCCAAATGGTAAGACTTGGCCTTCGCGAGGAAAGTCTCAAGTCTCTGTCTGGACCAACCTTGTGGGACTTTCTTAGCAACAATAAAGTTCACAATGTCGGCATACCATAGAAGCGAGGCGACAGCGAGAATCGCCTTGTCAGGAAAGGTCTCGATAATGGTGCATCAAACTCAGAAGTCTCAGATGTTTCTAACCATGAGAGGTGATCTGCCACCACATTCTTGACTCCAGGCTTATCATTTATCACAATATCGAACTCCTGGAGTAGAA
The DNA here is from genome assembly GCA_037367405.1 of Ottelia alismoides. NCBI lineage: Eukaryota > Viridiplantae > Streptophyta > Magnoliopsida > Alismatales > Hydrocharitaceae > Ottelia > Ottelia alismoides. The sequence goes on from JAZKJV010003657.1 coordinate 441,212, forward strand.
GGATCCATCCGATCAAAATGCGGCTTTGAATCCTTCTTGTCCATTAAATACTTGATGGCGACGTGATCAATGAAAATTTTGACATTCGATCCTAAGATATGGGACCTGAATTTATCTAAGGCAAATACTACGACTAGCATCTCTTTTTCCGTAATCGTGTAATTCCGCTGGACAGAATCCAAAGTCTTGCTAGAGTAGTATATGGCAGATGGAAGCACGTACCTCCTCTGTCCCAACACAGCCCCAACAGCAAAATTGGAGGCGATCATCATGATCTCCAATGGGAGAGTCCAATCATGTGACTGAAAGATAGGAGCCTCTACAACCATGTTCTTGAGATTTTCGAACGTTGAAAGACACTTATCAACTACGATAAACTCGGTGTCTTTTGCGAGAAGATCAGATAACGGTCGGGCAATTTTGCTGAAGTCTCGTATGAAACGTCGGTAGAAACCAACATGACCGAGGAAAGACCATAACTGCTTCAAGTTGGACGGTGGATTGAGTTTCTTTATGATATCCTCCTTGGTCGGGTCTACCTCCATGCCCATGTTGGAGATGATGTGACCAAGGACTTTCCTCTAAGTCATCATAAAATGCCTCTTCTCCTCAGAAAGTATGAGATTAACCTCAATGCACCTCTCAAGCACACAATCTAGGCTAGAAAGGCATGATTCAAAATCATCACCGTAGATCGAGAAATCATCCATGAAGACCTCCAAGATATCTCCCACCATGTCCGCAAAAATCGAAAGTGTGCACCTCTTGAATGTAGTCAGGGCATTACATAGTCCAAAGGGCATCCGTTTGAAATCATACGTTCCGAACGCACAGATGAATGGTGTCTTTTCCTGGTTTTCAAGAGAAATGGCCACTTGATTATATCTCGAGTACCCATTGAGAAAGCAATAATGGCTCTTCTCGGCTAACCGTTCAATGATTTGATCAATGAACGGTAGCGGGAAGTGATCCTTCTCGGTCTCCTAATTCAAACATCTGTAGTTGATGAATCCATGATTCTCACTCTTTATTCTGTTATTTTAGCTCTTTTTCTTGGCAATGAATCATGCAAATTCTTGTAAATACAATAATTTAGCAATCTGCATGCCTGAGTTAATAACTCAAACCCTAACAGAAGGTCAAGCCTTGAACTGTTCGTAAAATAAAATAGGTAGAGAGAGATAGGGTTCACTTTGTGATTGTATATACTACTTATATTTGTACGTGTTTATTTTTGGACAAATTAAAATTCAATTATTATTCTGTGACCCTTGTACATATTTCTAGAAAAAAATAAAATAGAATAAAAATCAGAAAAATGACATAAAATTAAAATTAAAATTCTCCCTTCATTGTATAAAAGATGTATGTATATATTACACGCTCTATTTATTATCTACCCTTATTAATTAATAAAAACAAAAATAAATTTACACTCCTAAAAATATGTTGTAAATAATTAAAATAAAAAAATAAGGGTATTTGTGTAAAAATAATAAAATAAAAATACGTGTACATAATACATAGGTATATTATACTTGTACATAACACTATATAGTGTATATGCATTAATTTATTTTTCATTAAATAATTAAAAATCACAGAAAATACCTTAAAAATAATAAATATTTTTTATTTTATACACTTTTTATATTAAATTCATTTGCTATTTTTTATTGAATTTGTAATTATTTTTAAATCCCTCTTTTCTGATTGGTGCAGAGACTTTATTAACCCCGGTCAATGCCTTCTCCTCGGTCGAGTTGGGTCGCCACCTTCTCGACGGAGTCTTTTCTCCCATTTCTCCCATATGACTTCGATCACCACTCGCCTCGATTCTTGGACTGGTGATTCCTCAGACCTCCGTGATCCTCATGGATCCCAAGGATTATCCGGATCTCCTTAGGGTTACGTGCCCTGCATCGATCTTTCTGGACCCTCACTTCACGTATAAAATCTCGCCTCCGACTCCTATGAGAGACAACTCGTCCCTCGCGCACCATTTCTTCCTTAGCCCTCTTTGTTGAAGTGACAGCCATCAGAGTACCAACTTAGGACCCTTAGGGAGTTTCCTAGAGGCTCGTAGCTCGGCGAGGCTGGACATCTCCACTACGTATAGCCTCCCCACCTGTCGCAGCGTGGTCGAGGCCAAAACCCGACTCTCTATCTCCGCCTGATCTTGCTGAGCATGCCAGTAGCCTCAGGTGTCGCCTATATCCACTACATATCTCGTTTCATTCATCCATTCACTTCCTCCTCTGTCGTGGTTTCTTGGCTCCGACTATCACATCAGAGCCCCATCCCACATTCCCTTCCATTTTGATTGACGCTCTGCATCACCAACCACCCTCTTGTGCACCTTGTTCCCCCTTAGACTCGACCTTCAGGTCGAGACCTCCTCCCTCTACATTTTCCAAAGGTCAAGTTCCATTCCCCTACGCTTCTCCGTGTCTCGCCAAGCAATAACCTGACCGGAGAGACCCCTCCGAGTCGCCCTACCCTTTGCAGGTACCCGTGCACGTGGGGGGATCCATCTGAAGCCCCAAGTTCTAGGGATGAGCATGGGCCGGGCTGGGCCGGGCCCTGAAGGGCCCAGGCCCAAGCCCACTTAAAATCTTCGGGCCTTGGGCCGGGCCTAAGCCCGCAAAAATTTTTTTGGTTCGGCCCAAGCTCAGGCCCGGCCCAATTCCTATGAGTCAGGCCGGCCCATCCTAACACATTATATATTATTAACTTTGAGTTTGTGCTTAAAGTCAATCTCAATTCAAGTTAGACGAGCTAAAATTGTTTAAAACATATACCATAATACTTGTGAAACAATTAAAACTCAGTTCTACCGGAGATGATTTCTCATTTTATACAAGTCCACTCAATGTTATATACCATTAACATCTCTCATTACAGAAATTGAAAGAGTGAACTAAGTTTACATAGTTAACAACAACAGGTGCACCAAGCACTACATGTTAAAAAATGGGCATAATGCTCGTATTGCATAAAGGTTCAATAATAGAAAATATTATAATAGAAAAATAAACATTAAAAACTCAAGAATAACCATCAGAATCTAAGACATAGACTATTTAAGAAAAATTAATTCTGAAATAAAATACAGTGATCATCAACTCATATGTCTCACACATGACTTTCTTGATTTATAAACATTATATGAATATATGATACATGAACAGAGTGTGCATGAAAGGTGAGAGTTTCCATACCTGTAGGATATGGGAAGGGTTCGGCCCTCTTCGGGTCTGGCCCATGGGCCGGGTCGGGCTAGGCCAAGCCAAGCCTGAGCCCGGCCCAAAAAAAATTCGGGCCTAAAAATTTGGCCCAAGCCCGGCCCAATGTTTATTTGGGCTTGGGCCGGGCCAAGCTTTTTGGGATGGGCTTCGGGCTGGGCTCAATGCTCATTCCTAGCCCTAACTACTCAAGCGGAGCAGCTGCAGGTAGGGATCAGCATTGGGCTGGGCCAGCCCGACCCAGCCCGAAGCCCAGCCCAAAAAGCTCGGCCCGACCCAAGCCCAAACGAACATTGGGCCGGGCTTGGGCCAAATTTTTAGGCCCGAAATTATTTTGGGCCAGGCTCGGGCTTGGCTTGGCCCAGCCCGACCCGGCCCATGGGCCTGACCCGAAGAGGGCCCGAACCCTTCCCATATCCTACAGGTATGTAAACTCTCACCTGTCATGCACACTCTGCTCATGTGTCATATATTCATATAATGTTTATGAATCAAGAAAGTCATGTGTGAGACATATGAGTTGATGATCACTATATTTTATTTCAGAATTAATTTTTCTTAATTAGTCTATGTCTTAGATTCTAATGGTTATTCTTGAGTTTTTAGTGTTTATTTTTCTATTATAATATTTTATATTATTGAACCTTTACCCAATACGAGTATTATGCACATTTTTTAACATGTAGTGCATGGTGCACCTATTGTTGTTAACTGTGTAAACTTAGTTCACTCTTTCAATTTCTGTAATGAGAGATGTTAATGGTATATAACATTGAGTGGACTTGTATAAAATGAGAAATCATCTCCGGTAGAATTGAGTTTTAATTGTTTCACAAGTATTATGGTATATGTTTTAAACAATTTTAGCTCGTCTAACTTGAATTGAGATTGACTTTAAGCACAAACTCAAACTTAATAATATATAATGTGTTAGGATGGGCCGGCCCGGCCCAAGCCCGGCCCATAGGAATTGGGTCGGGCCTGGGCTTGGGCCGAACCAAAAAAAATTTGCGGGCTTAGGCTCGGCCCAAGGCCTGAAGTTTTTAAGTGGGCTTGGGCCTGGGCCCTTCAGGGCCCGACCCAGCCCGGCCCATGCTCATCCCTAGCTGCAGGTGGAGCATCCAGGTCCCTCTCATCCAACCGCTGGCTCCCTCATCCGAGTAGTTCATCTCACACAGAGCACATCCACGACCTTGTTGGACTCCTCGGAGCCTTCATCTGAGTGCTGGATCTCCATCTTCTCTAAGTTGAAGTTCACCCCCAATGAGTTCTTCCAGGACCCCTTTCCGTCGTCGATCAGGAGCTCCTCCCCTAGTCTTGATCCAGGCCGTATATCCACGTCCTATTTGTAATGTTTGATTAGGACATGGGAACGATCTGCGTCGTGCATCCACGCCACTTCCAAAGGTGCTAAATCCGTACTATTGCAGTGAATAACAGACGCACGTCCCCAACTGTGTCAGAACCGTTAGATCCTTTTCAGGGAACAATCAGAGCCGCCCGAGTCCCCACACGTTCCGCACGTACCCTAGGGGTATATTTCTTTGTCATCCTTGTGTGTCTTGCTATTTAGCTTTAGTCCACTTACTAAAAATTGTAGTAGTGAACTTTTACAGTTTTGACCTTGTGGTATCTTATATTTGCATTTTATTCCTGTTTAGTTGAGCTTGTGTGCACCCCCACGTGCTCTTTGGGTTATTTGCATTACATGTCATGAACTTTATTATTGTTATGGAATGAATGTTTATTTATAGTATTTGCATTTATACTCCTGTGAGCCTGGCTCACGTGATGGGCGCGTGTTTACTTGGACTTTTTACAACTTAGTCCATATACTTTCTGCATGTATTATTGTTTGGCCCGAAGTTTTATTTTAATTGCACATAGGTCACTATAAACTGCATGTCTCTTGTTTGATTCAATAAATATCAAATTAATCTCAAAAATTCCCTAAAAATTATTGTTCACTCTTGTTGACATGTAGTATTTAGGGTAATTTTTGTGGATAAATTTCGTCGCATTTAATACTTTTGAAAAATAAAAAATCTCTAGAAAATTGTTCTATCTATTTTTAAAAATCCATAAATATTCGGAAATTGTCTTAAAATTCTATAAAAAATCATGTTGTTATGTTTTGTATGTTTAACTTCAATATCATTCTTGTTTAAAAATTCTTTATAAAATCCTAGAAATTGCAAAAGACCTAAAAATTTATAAAAATTGCATAAATTGCATAAACTTCAAGAAAAAACAAAAAAAAAATCTCATTTCAGTTCTTGTTTGTATGTCTTTTCTTCTATTTTGTCATAAAATTATTTCCCAAGACTTTAGGGCATTTAAGTAATTTTAATTTGCAATTCAGTCCTGGATGTGCACTATTTGTAGTTTTATTCACTGTTTGATTTTTATAAAATTATAAAAACATTTGCAAAACTTCAGAAATTTATCAAATATTTTAAAATATTAAAAACCCAAAAATATTTTTATATTAATTTTCTGAGCATTTTTAGCCTTAATCAAAAATACAAAAAGATTGTTTTGTGCCTTATTTTCTTACTTGCTTGATTTTGTTCCTTTATTCAAAATTAAAAAATTGCAAAATTAAAAACCACCAAAAATCTGTTTTCCCTTCCTGAGATTTGACTACTTCGTAGGTTTACTTGTGCTCCTTGTGTTCGACCCTGGTTGCTATACCAGGTAAAAATAAATAGCGAAGCCGCTTACATTCTTTGTGCTTGATTGTTTTATTTGATTGAGTGGTTTTATTCTTCTTGATTGACCAAGCTTGGCTAATCGGGACACAACCCTTGATTATTTGTTTACTTAACCCGAGTTGCCTGGCCCGCCATTAGAATGGCGTTGTTATGGGAGAGCACGACTTAGTAGTTATTTTCTCTTTTATTTTATTTTTCTCTTTTCATATTTCTTTGGCTCTATTTGATATAACTATTTTCCGACGCATTCCTATTTTGCTTTTTGTGCGAGGAACCACCCAAGGATGCTTTGGCTTTCTGTTGGAGTACCCGTACCTAAGGAGTAGCAGGAGAGTAGGAGGAGACAGTTATAACATATAGAATAGAGTAGTTTATTTTTCAGCAGACTATTATTATAATATTTGGACACTTGGACTCACTTGTGTGGACTTAGACTTATCGGGGTTTGTTTCGTCGGGCACCGGTGTGCTCAGGGGACCTCACCAGATTTTTGCAATTTTTGTTTTTGATCACTTTTATTTTCTTTTGATTCACGAAGTTTTAGCCCCTAGACTTAGGATTTTTATTGATTGTGACGTAACTAGCTAAGGCCCAACACCTAATTGCTTGTAGGTTCCTATAGAATGTAATTGGACCTAGCTAATAATTAATAAGAAAAAGTTAGCTTAATCGTTTGAGAGGCCACGCGTCACTAGAGGTCGTATACAGCGCTGGCAGTATCCGTTGTGGCGGACACCGATCAACATCTGAGATCGGAATCAGGCCTCTCTCTCTGATTAGTTAGCTATACATTTTTTACGATTATTAGAAATTGCTCGTCTAAGGTCGATTTCTTCATGAATCATATAGTTAGTTTACTTTCTGTCTTTAATTTATGCATGGATCACCCTGCATGTAGAGTGATGGAGACAGGTATGCATTTCTATCTCTGTATGCATCATAGTGTTTGATCACGCATCAGCTTTTTCAACTTCCTCCTCTTGTTTTATTGGACTCAAAATAACCCAGGAAATTAAAAATTCGTTAGGCATTGTTTTTATTTGAAAAATACCTAAAAAGTTAAAACAAATAAAGTCGACACTGGTAGTGCAAACTTGACCCTAAAATACACTTCATTATAAAATCTCTTGTTTTGAAAAGAGTCACCTCCTCATTGGTTGGTTTATCTACAGCTAGAGAGTGACCTGCACACTAGGCTAGGGCAATACCTAAACTCCTTTCAGACTATTGGTTTTGTGGTTAGTTGTTCTCCAGTGAGGATTTCACCGGGTAGTTGGTAATCGGTCTGGGACTTCCTTAGCAGATTGGACAGATCGAGTAGATGGTAAACGGTCTGCAACCATACAGACTGGGAAAAACTAATTGTTGGATTGGGCCAGTCTCCTGGGAGCACCGGGTTCCCAACAGCTCGCTTAATTGCTCCAATAGATTGATTGATCATCTACATAAAATGAACAAGATTAACGACCGAGCTTTCACGGTCATCGGCTCCAGTTGAGTAGGTGAATTTGGGATTTGATTTCTGATGATGTTTGCATTCCATATCTCATCATCATAATCCCTACATCACGATGATGGGAAGGAGGTCCCTTAGGCTGACTTTGACAGCACTGCTCCCGTGCACTCCTTTCCATTCATCTAGGGCAGTTTCAGATAGCGCCGACCAGCTCTCTGAACCTGAGTTTGTGACCACCCTGTTCCCCCTCGACCACCCTTCTTCTCTCAGTCCTTAGGTGCCAAAGCAGAGTCCAGCACAAATTTATGTACATTTGACGGCACCTGAGTTGGAGTATTTTGCCTTTGTAGGGACCCAAGAGATGGCCAGCAATGAGGGACGCACCGATGAGAAGCCCCAGGGTTCCACGTATGTACTTGATCAGGACACCATCAACAACACACTTCTATCCTCCCTGGAGACCATGCAGAGATAGATCAGAGACCACAGAGCGTCCGTGGCAGAGGTGTGACGAGAGCTTGCGGAGATGAGAGACGGTAGAGGAGAGACACAGAGACCAGCCAGCGGAGAGATACCTGCAGCTGGAGGAGGAGATGAACGTCCAGACGATCAGCCAGAGCTGAGACCACCACGCACGATGAGGCAGATGCACAACCCTAGTGCAACTCTCACTCACTGTTGGATTCAGCTATTGGAGATCCTGGGCTATTTAGAGATTTTATATATTTAGCGTAAAATTACAACTTTTCCTATTAAAAACGATGTGGTTGGAGAGGAATGACTTCACGATGATTAGATTATTCTTATATTTACAGCTACTATCATCGAGCTAATATGTTACTCTCTTTTCCATTCAAATTTTGAGAGAATATAACCTACATTAAATACTTTTTTGCGTATTTTCACTTTTCAACCATACTTTCACCATCGTCTTACCTTGAAAATATCTTCATATGTTATGATGCATTCATTCCTTTCTAAAAATACGATTATATATCAAGATGAAAAGAAATAAAAATATCCAAGAAGAACAAGGAAGCTCTAGGAACAAAAATGAGAACATAAACTTGTCATGGTTGTATATCTTTTTAACCTACTCTAGTCTAAACCATTTAGAACCTTTGAGGTTCCAACCACAGAGCATAGAGTTCCCAAAAAACATAGTTTCCTCACTAAAAATGACTCCACAGTAGGAGAAGGCAATTGGTTATTACATAACCCAATATGCCCTATAGTGTATCCTATGTTAGCCTCATCATATTGATCTCCAACTAGAAAAGTAAGTGCTTTAGATTCTAAATACATTAATCAAATAATTGAAAATGAAATATATACTATGGATAAGATTTTATTTATGTGCTCCTTTTTGTCAGTCATAAAACATTATACATCATTTTATCGCTTGTATAAAAACTATTCTCCTTCATTCCAAAATTATTTCTGTAAGCATGAATTTCTAACAATGATCAATATCTTATTGTTATTTTCAAGTAAAGATCTTATCTAGTGGATAAAACAAAGAACATAACTACGACAAACTTCGACCTTCTTTTGGGGTCATCTGATCGTAGCATTGTAGAGTTAAAGCTCAGAGTGAGAGTTTCATATTTCGGATAAGGGTATTAGATTTTCTCACATCTCTATTTATTGGTAAAATTTTTCAATTTTGATCCTGAAGCAGAGTTAACCCGTTTAGACTTAAATGTTTATAACTTGAGATTAAAAGATTAACTTTTGACATACCTTTGCAAGTAGGACAAATTCGTTTTGATTTTGGGTATCGGGTATAGATGAACACAATTCGATGCCATGCCCTATAATATATAGTAGTTTTGATTTTGGATATCTGAAATTATCTAGTAGCCAAAATTACAGAACATTACATCATATATTACTACTACTTTAACTAAATCTTTATGTAACATTAATTTGGTTTATATTATAACACTGAGATGTATATGACACCATTGTTACATGTTACAAAAGCATAGAGACACAAAGACACATACACACAATGGTATATGAATCACTTTATAACAATAAAAATTAATGGAGTAGATTTCCTATTCAAATACATCAAAGTTTTAGTCGAAAAAGTAATTGATGATGATTTTTTAAATAACAATGTGTGAATTCATTCTTTTACAAAAAAAATAGACCTTTTATATTATAAAAAAACCTGATGTATATTATAAGTTCATACTTTATTAACATGTTAATAAAATTTCTTGTATATATATATATTGGTCCCAATGTAAATTTAAACTTATTATAGCGAGTCAAACCATAAGAATATATAACAAAATGCAAAACAATTTGCCAAAAGTAAAGGGCTTTTCTCAATATAAACGAGATACGATTAAAGTTCTCAAAGGAGCAGAGATATGAATAAGAAGTTTGGTTAGCAAAAGATAAGTTACTCTCTTCTTATATCTAATAGTTACAATGTCATGTCTTAGGAAGAGATAAATAAACATCAAGCGTCGAATGTGCATTCATCCTTACCCACTATGTATTGTCATATTGATAGGTTAATCTTTTTTTATTCAAAAGCAATATTATTTTTCATCTTATAATACACTTTAACTTGTTTATTATTTTTTCATCTTTGAATGTAGTTATATATTGCTATTAAACAATATATATTGGCGTGATCTATGGTGATTTTAATAATCATATGATATGATAAAATGGACAGTTTTAGTTGACTATTAATTTAGCCTTCTTTCTGGGAAAATAAGATTCGCTAAATTTCTTATTGAGCAAGCTAGTGAAAGTTAGAAGAGATTAATATCATAATCATCGGGTATTAGTTAAGTCACATTATTCTCATTTATCAATTTCTACTACAACTAGGTTACATAAGATATAATTAGAAGTTTATCATGAGAATCTTCTAACAACAAACACACACAGCCACCCACCCACCCTATTTTCACATAGATCCATGGCGTTATAGTTAATATGTATTGCTTACTAGTGCCGGATACCTGAAGGAGAAGGTTTTATGCTTTATCAAATTAAAACTATGCACATTGTCTCTCAATGTAAACCCATTCTATAAGAATGTTCTCTCCATTGTAAACAATTGTTCTCTAAAAAATAGAATACTTCCACAAACATTATTATGATATGAACTCATTATGCTACAAAACACTGCAGCATACATGCATTTATTTATCTTAACTATAACATAACTTGTATTTATTTCTTCAACATATTATTTATTCCTTCCCTCGATTAACTTTGATGAATTATATCAACCTTCCTTAGTATAACAATCTATGCAAAAAGCAGGGGATGGAGGGAATGTTGCCTTGGTATGAACATACCTCTACCATCCCTATGACTTGTTATTGCATTATATGTCAGGACGAGAACTGAAAACATTAGAAATCGGACCAACACCTTTGGTGTTGATGTGAATTGGATTCACATTGAATAATTAATTGAAATTGTAATTTACATTCTAATTTAGGTGTGAACATGATTCATAATTTTCCAATGGCATGAATGTTATATTCAAAAATAATTTTGAATTATTTATGTGAATAAATTTACAACAAATGTTATTGTAAATTATGGAGAAAATCATGAGATGTGTAATCTCATGAAATAGGAGAAGGAAGCCTCCTTCCTAATGGAGAAGGTGGATGGTGACCATGAGTCCTACTTCATATAGGGTCGTCCACCCCCTATTGGAAAGAGTCTTGCCTCCTTCCTATTTCTCCTATGATGATTGATCTAAACGAATTAAACTATAGTAATGATTATTCAATATATATTTGATTTATTTAAATTAATTATTGTTGTGTTTTTACAACAAAATCATGACCATTGATAGAAACACAAATCAATCTTAACCATTGGATTTGTGTTGTCCAAGGATTGAGATCCATGGACTCTCAAATATTATAAAATAAAAGGCAACCCTAGCTCTTATTTTTACAATAATTGAATAGAATCTCTTTATCTCTCATATTCTCATACACACCCCTTCTCTCCATCAAGAGTGGTTGTCCACCTTTTGCCTTAGAGAAGATCATCATCGATGTTATGCCGGTGTGCTGCCGCTGATGAATCCATGATTCATTAGCATTCTTTCGGCATTTTATCTTAAAACCCTTAACAAATGCATGTAAATATCCAATAATTTTTAGTTCTTAGTAAATTACCATTCATGAATAAAAATATATTTTTATGCACTAAAATCATGTAAATAAATAAAAGAATAAAAAGAGAGAAAATAAAAAGAATATATATTGTAAATATACATATATGTAAAATATGACTTATAAAATATAAATATATCTGAAGGATATATTTATATAACCTAACCTCTGAGATCAAGTCAGCATAGATTGGTCGACAAACAAATAAGTAGAGGGAGATAAGGAAGCAAATATCAAAAAGAATTAATTATTCACTCCATACATGATTCATTATTTATCTAAGATTTATCAAAACCTAAAAGACTTTTAATTAATTCGTTTATACATATTTTTCACTAATCTTATTTATTTCTTAAAATGTATAAAAAATATAAAAATCCTAAAAATTTAACAACATGTATATATGCCAAGAAATATAACTTTTAAATTGTTAATTTCTCAACTTCCGAACATCATACATTCTTCGTATTAACTCCAATTTCACTCTACTCATATTTAAAATTCATAAACTAAAACTCTCTAATTAATGAAGGTGATGTCACTGAAATCGTCGTTTGTTTGTAAAAAATCGGTTTTGGGACCTAATGACAAATGGATTTCTGAGCTATTTATTTTTTACTAAACATTTCGTTTATATTTTATTGATTTTATAATTTTTATTTATTTTCCTTGATCTTGTAGATGATGTGTAAATTATTTCATAATTTTTAGATACTATTTAGTATTTTAAATAAACCAAAAACCCTAATTTATAGATGAATTTAAAATGTAGCCATTATACCTTTGTTTATTTATATAATTAAATTAAGTTATTAAAAATTATAAAAATTTGTGCATATTTATTTATTATTTTAATAAATAATAAAATATAAAAATGACTTGTTATTTAATAATTTATTAAATTAAAAATCAAACCCTTATTTATTAAGTATATTATTACATATTTATCAATATTATATTTACATTTCATTATATATTTATTATTTACAAAAATAAATTATATAATAAGTTAGATATTTAATTATTATATTTTTATTTTTATATTCTAATTTAAATAATGTTGTTTGCTATTTTATATTTATTTTTAAAATAAATTAACTCTCGGCCTACCAGGTACTGACATGTGTCAGCACCTAGAGCTTCTTCTCCAATAAGCTATTGACCTTCTTTTGTTTCATCAACTCATATTATCCCATTTCCTTCTATCGTATTTAGCCATCTTCATCTAATCTAAGTCCATGATTCTCTTGTCCTAACAACCTCCATTAACACGGACCATAAGATCACTTCTAACCTCTTCTCGATTCACTTATTTAATGATCCAAAGATCATATGCTCTAACCAACTCTCCTTAACCCAGAAAACATTGGTTAAATATCCTTCTTCTCTGTCTCGTCTCGGTCAATTCTAGTGGTGACAACACTCATCGACCAGCCCGCGTGGAAGACTATACTCGGGTGGAGCATTTCTAAGGCTTGAAGCCTTGAATCATAGCCATCACAACCGTGTAGAACTCTGGCCACCGACCATCGAGCAAAGATAGAAGGGTCATATACCCTCCGTTCCCCAAGTTACTCCATTCCTACGTATCTGACTTTCTTGATTCTTGTATAGAATTGGCTCGATTAATCTTGTTACTAGGCTCATCTAATCATCTTCCTTCATTCACAATTAAAATCCTTTCAAATTTGACTCCTATTTTGCCCAATTTGTTCTATCATAACCATTTATGGAATAATACTTAGAACTGTGAGTTTATACCAATTTCTAAAGGATATGGGAAAATCCTTAAGCGCATTACAAAAGCATGGAGATCACATCATATGCAATTGGGAGCAACTAGTCTTACCGGTTGCTCAGGACGGCGGAATTTAAAAATTTTTGAACGATGAAACCACATGATCCAAAAACACTTCTCGGGTCATTTCATCTAAACCACAAATAAGTATTAGGTTTACCTCTTAAAGCGTGGTTGTGATCGAATCTATAAACAAAGAGACCTCCTATCTCAAGTACAATCCAACGGAGGAGACACTTGCGAGCACGTTGATTAAACACATACTCCTCGCAATCCATGTTGAAGATCCAAGCAGCGAATCTCCTAATCTCGTCTCATGAGATTCAACATCTTCTTCATGAGCGACGTGCACTGAAGGAGACAGAGATCCACGGGTAGTCGAAGAAGCAATACAACGGCTTGGCGATGACGACGACCCTCTCTAGGGTTTAGGGATGACAACTGCTCTAGGGGGGAGAGAGAGAGAGAGAAAGACTTGGAGTTTATAGAGAGAGAGAGATGGAGAGAGTTTAATTCCTCTTGGATATATGTGTGTAGTCTAAAAGGCAAGGGCTACCCTTCCTTTTATACTAATTGGATATATATATGGATCTCAATCCATGTGCCCTCTTAATACAACAGTATAGATTAAGAGGTTATTAATCAATGTCGATGATTTGTTGCTATAAATTTGCAACAACTAATTTAATTAAAATAAATTAATTATATCCCTATATCAAGATACAAATTAATTCATTTTATTTCAATTATAATATATAGACAATAAGAGAGGCACCGCTGCCCTAAAAAGAGAGTGGTCATCCCCCCTTTGCATGGGTCAAGGTGGATGGCCACCTTTGGTGGTTTTGCCTTCCTAAATATATATTTATTATATATATTAAAATACAACAATTATTATAGCATTAATATTCGCAAAAATAATTCCAAAATAAATTTATGGAAACATAAATCATGCCATTGATAAATATGAATCATATCATATATCCAACATAATATGTAAATCAGATTTATAATTAATTATTTGTTATGAATTCAATTCACAACAACATATAATTTGTAATTCTTTTTACAATTAAATATCTCTAACATATTATAAATCATATTTATAATATCCATGATTATTATGGATAGAGATATCCACATTAATCATAACTTTGATAATTAAATCACATTTAATTATCCAAGATGACTCTTCTCATGTACCAAAATAACATGAATGACATCCACATTATTCACATTTGTGATAGTTAAATCGAATTTAATTATCATATATAACTCTCCTTATATAGCAAAAAATATGAATCAAATTCATATTATCCATGATAATTAAATCACATTGAACTGTCAATTTCTCTCAATGCTCAAACACATTATCAATAATGAAATTATCCTTAAACTCTTTCAAGAATAATGTGCTTTCTTTGGGGATACTTGAAGATAAGGACATGGTAATTGTACGTTCCTCATATAGTGACTTGGATATTGAGATCGAATCTCAAATCCGGATCTCGAGGACCTCCCATAGATGTTTGATTAAATCAAAGCCGTAGATCTAATCTTTTTATAATATATGAATCACATTCAGATCAATGTCCAACATTTGGACTAAAAGATCATATCACTTCTCTATGAAAGGAGACACTAAAATCCAGACATGTTTCATCACTCCCTCAAAATAGAAGCGTCATGGTTATACGATCGTTTATGATCACATCACCCTCGGATATTTCTAACATTTACATCCTGCATACATAAAGACATAGAATAAACATGAAGTTTTATATCTATTTAGACAGCCTTCTTCAGGGTTTTATCATTAAGTTTCTCATATGATTATTGGGAGTTGGTATCAATCATGTACTTTCCAAAGCATATATCAACCCTAAAAATTCAGTCAAGCATCCAAAGTGAGACGACCATGCATGGAATTTGATTCCTAATATCTCATGAGTGAGCTCATGTCTTTTGGGTCAGTAAATGAACATGTATGATCCCTTTTATAGATCATATTACCCATTCCCTTATATGCACACCAGCGCGCCAGTGTATAGACCTTTATTAGATCATCAACCTATCGGTCTGCTAAATGTACATACTCATACATAGAGTAGAACATCTGTCTCCGGTCAGAGGATGTATTCCTATATCGTGACAACATACGACATAGGTCTTTGATTATCTCGATCTCATTAAGTCAACTCTTTGACTTAACTTATCTTATACCTCTGAGTTTCTATTCCTATGCAGAGGACATGCATCAAGAGGTCAGTTAGATATCAACCCATGAGAGAAAGGATTGCCATCTCCTACTCAGACTGGAGATCATCTCTTAATAATTATTTTTCAATGCTTGATGAGTCTTCAATCTAACTTATTAGATATTCATCCAAGCACACGTCTCTATGATTCAACAATTGAATCAACAGATGTACGATCATTAAGATGGTCATGGTACGTAACCCTAATAGTACAAAGGAACCTATTACGTAAATTGATTATTCTTCATTTCAGAAAAGGGATGATATTTGCAATAATATTGCATAATGGCTTTTCGTGGGCTCACATGTCTAACAATCTCCCACTAGACCAAGGAACCATTAATGGGCTAATCTTTAAACCCACACTCATGTTCTAATCATAAACTATTTAGAAAAATTGCTAGGTAAGTTGACTAGTCACTCTATTCCTAAGAGACTACGCCAAGTCCTTTTACGGTACTTGCATATCTCCTACTGACAGTGCTCGCATCCAATGGAATGTTGCATCATGAGCAACCAATACTCAATCTTGTTAAAGTATTTATAGTGTCTTTCATACTATAACTCATGAATCATTATAACCACTATGTAATTTCTGTTATCCTTATCAGAATGCCCCAGAGATCTCTATCATCTAAGACTAAGACCAAGTCTTATGTCTTATAAGGCATATGTTGTTAAGACATTTTAGATCACTGTCTTTAAAGTCTTAAGTTCTTGAAGATATGACTTTGAGATCACTATCTTAAAAAAATCTTGCCATCATTGAAGATATTGTTATTACTTCAATTAAGTGTTTTATCTCCATAGTAGGATTAGTAACAGCTTACTACCCCCACTGCATGGTAGACATTTGACTTCTGTACACATCTAGCATACACTAAGCTTCCCAAAGCCGATGCACTATGGCATGTAGCTTTGGTATTTACATCCTCATCTCTTTGAGGTGTTATCCCTTCAGATAGGTCAGTACCATATCTTAATAGAAAGAAGCCTTCCTTGGAGTTTTCCCAAAAATGGAAGATGTCTAATGTGTATTATTAATGTGACGGTTCCAATACCTTTTTATCTCTGACTATGAACATTTTCAAAACTAAGATTTTAACAGGTATCCTTGAGATCATATCTCAACGTATGGAACAACCTGATTATAAAACACTTATTATCATCCTTATATCATTCCAAATGATTAGGATATCATCTACATTTAGCACGATAAACATAATGGCACTCCCACTAAGCTTCACATAGTTCATCAAGATTCTATCTGAAATCATAATATTTATAATTTCATCAAATCTAATGTTCTAACTACAAGTAGCTTATTTGAGTCCAGATGGAATTTCTTAAGCTTGCATACCTTGCATTCCTCATCATGAAGCCATGGGGCTACTTCATATGAATATCCTCGATGAGGAATTCATAGAGGAATGCTATATTGACTTCCATCTTGAAGATGTCTGATGAAACTCAGTTTAATCATATTAATTTGTAGATATTAACACCTAGCTTAAATTATTGTCAATAAAAACCATATGAATCATTGTATAAAGCTGAGTCTTGAAATAAATTAAAAATACAAAAAAAATACAAAACCAAAAAAAACTGTAGTGTTTTTAGTCCCTTAAAAACGCTCACAAAAATATTTCTCCCTTCGTTTGACCTCGTTTCCATTTTTGGTCACCATGAAACTTGTAGATCTCATCGAGATCTACACCTTTCATGTTTTGAGTTTGTGTTTTAAAAATCAACATAAAAATCCGAAAAAAATGCAAAAGACCAAAAAACTTCTAAAAATCATAAAAAAAACTCAAGAAAAATAAAAAATATTATTTCAGCTCTTATTTGTAGCATTTTATGTCTAGTTTAACATAAAACTGCCCCCCATGACTTTAGAGTACTTTGAGTAATTTTAATTTGCTATTTAGTCCTGGTTGGGTACTGTTTGTAGTTTTCTCCATTGTTTGATTTTTATAAAATCACAAAAACATCAAAAACCCCAGAAAATTAACAAAAATAATTTAAAATTTTAGAAACCCAAAAATAATTATTTGAATTTTTGAATATTTTTAGTCATAAAAAATCAAAAAGCTTGTTGTCTGCCTTGATTTCTTAATTACTTGATTTTATTTCTTTATTCAAAAATAAAAAAATTGCAAAATAAAAAACAACTAAAAATTTGTTTTGTTTTGTTTTCTGAAGTTGACTACTTCGTAGGTTTATTCATGCTCCTTGTGTTCGACCCTGGTTGTTATACCATGTAAAAATAAATAGGGAAGACCGCTTACATTTTGATTGCTTGTTTTATTTGCTTGAGTGGTTTCTCTTCTTCTTATTGATTCCGCCTTGTGATCCGGGTCACAAGAACCCTTGATTATTTACTTTCCTAACCCGAGTTGCAAGGTGCAGTCACTAAAATGGCGTCGTTGTCGGGGAGCAAGGCTTAGTAGTCATTTTTATGTCATTTTCAACTTTTTGTCTCTATATATATTATAATGGTTATATGGTGTATCTCTGATTTGCTTTTTGTGTGAGGTACTACCGAGCTATGACTCGGACTCTTTTTGGAGGACCCACATAGGAGGAGGATCAGGGCAGAGCAGAAGACAATTATTTTATTTTAGAGAACATTTGGATTGTATTGTAATAATTTAGACACTTGGACTTAAACATTTCGGGGTCTGTTTCGCCAAGCACTGGTGTGCTCGGGGGAGCTCACCAGGTTTCTCACGGTTTTGTTTTGATTGCTTATACTTTCTATTTGATTCTCGCATATTTAGCCCCTAGACTTAGGATTTTTTGGTTATTGTGACGTAAATAGCTAAGACCCAACCCTTAATTGCTTGCATGTGCCTATAGATCGTAATTGGACCTAGCTAAAAATAATCAATAAAAATCTAACTAGGTCAATTGAGAGGTCATGTGCCGCTAGAGGTCGTATACATCACATGTAGGATCCATTGGGGCGGACACCGATCGACATCCGAGACCGGACTTAAACCTCTCTCTCTATGATCATTTAGCTATTATTCTTGACGATCATTAGAAATTGCTCCTCTAAGATCGATTTCTTCATGCATCATATAGTTAGTTTATTTTCTATCTTTTAATTTATGCACGGATCACCCTGCATATAGAGTGCTGGAGGTTGGTACGCATTTCTATCTCTGCATGCATCATTGTGTTTGATCATGCATTGACTTTTTCGACTTCCTCCCCCTATTTTTGTACTCAAAATAACCAAAGAAAATCGAAAAATTCGTTAGATATAGTTATTATTTGAAAAATACCTAAAAAAAACCATAAAATTGAGACTACTAATGCAAACTCGACCCTAAAAGAGACTTCACTCAAAAATATTTGTTTTGGGGAGAGTCACCCCCTCATTGGTTGGTTTGCTTGTAGTGAGAGAGTGACCCGCATACTAGGCTAGAGCCATACCTGAACTTCCTTCAGACTACCAATTTTGCGATTGGTTGTTCTCCTGTGAGGATTTCTCTGGGTAGCCGGTAAGCGGTCCGGGACTTCCTTAGCAGATTGGATAGATCGGGTAGCCGGTAAACAGTCCGCAATCCATATCGATTGGGAAAAACTGACTGTAGGATTGGGCCAATCACCTGGGAGCATTGGGTTCCTACCAGCTCGCTTAATCACTCTTATAGACTGATTGATCACCTAAATAAAATTGACAAGATTAACGACCAAACCTTTATGGCCATCAGCTCAGTGTTGCGTAGATGAATTGGGGGTTTGATTTCTGATCCTGTTTGCATTCCATATCTCATATGCATTAATCCCCACATCACGATGATGGGAAGGAGATCCCTTAGGCTGCCTTTAACAGCACCGATCTCGAGAACTCCTTTCCACTCATCTAGGGCAGTTTCGGAGATCCCAGACCCACTCTCCGAACTTGAGTTCGCTACCACCCTGTTCCCCCTCGACCACCCTTCTCCCAGTCCTGAGGTGCTAGAGCAGAGACCAGCACAGCTATTTGTTCATTTGACGGAACCTGAGTTGGGGTCTTTCGCCTTTTCAGAGACCCGAGAGATGGCCAGCAGTGAGGGACACACCGATGAGCAGCCCCCGGGTTCCACATACGTTCTTGATCAGGGTGCCATAAACAACACACTTCTAGCATCCATGGATACCATGCAGAGACAGATTCATGACCAGGGAGCATTTATGGCAAAGGTGCGACAAGAGCTTGCAGAGATGAGAGTCTATAGAGGAGAGCAGCAGAGACCAGCCGGTGGAGAGATACCAGCAGCTGGAGGAGGAGACGAACGACTAAACGATCATCTAGAGTAGAGACCACTGCGTACGATGAGGCAGTTGCACAACCCTGGTGCAACTCTCACTCATCGATAGATTCATCTCCCGGAGATCTTGGGCGACTTTGAGCTTCGCCCCCAGACCATTCAGCTTTTGCCCAGATTCCATGGACTTGCCACCGAGGAGTCGTGCCTCCATCTCCAGGCATTTGAGATGATTTGCAGTATTATCCATGACAGATTCATGGACGAGGACACGATCAAGATGATCGCCTTCCCTTTCTGATTGGCTGACAAAGCAGCCTATTGGCTGAAACATTTGGGGAGGTACATCACCACTTGGGAGTAGCTCTGGACTGAGTACTTGAACAAGTACTATCCACTCGACTGGACCAATGCATCTAGATCCATGATCAACAATTTCACCATGATCCCAAACGAGCAGTTTCACGAGGCTTGGGATCGCTTTAGAGAGCTCATCGACTAGTGTCCACACCATGATATATCTAAGCCCAATCTAGTCCAGAGTTTCTTTTGTGGGTTGACACCAGAGCTGCATGAGCTTGTCAATGCCTCATGTGGGGGGTCCTATTTTGCCAAGGATAAGGGTCAAGTCTGGATCATCTATGAAGAGAAGACAGAAAACTACATTGTGATATCCCAGACTCGAGCCTACACACATGGGAAGACCTCCCACAGGTCGTGTCCTGTTAGAGGATAGCACGGGTCGATGTCGGTCCATCTATTTTGTCAGCAGCAGCACAGGCAGAATCATTCGCAACTGACATGGGAATCATCAGTGAGAAGCTGGAACGCATCGAGATCATCGAGAAGAAGCACCGCCAGGGCCTCACACAGATCAATTAGTTAGCACAGATGCTTAGTGACCTGAAGACCCAGATCATGTGTCTCCAGGAGGCATAGATGGCTCCTCAGTCCAATCTCAGGTCACAGGCTAGTCACAGCAGCAACATCTCTTCCCAACCATCTGCCCAGTACAGTCGGGTGCATCACATTCAGGCAGAGCTGGCCCAACTGCAGCAGCACTGCTCTCAGCCACCACCACCTCAGGATACTCAGATGGTGGTGTATCAGCCAGATCAACCCCTGGAAGTTCATCCCCCTACCCCGTACAAGCAGGAGCTGTTGATGGAAGTCAACAAGATTTGGTATGACTGACAGCAACCCAAGATCTGGTGTGATCATCCCGAATTCAGGTGGTCTACCGGAGGCACCTCGTCCCAGCAGCAGCCTCCAGCTCAGGGTGGACAAAGTAGCCAGCAGCAGCAGCAACCCAGTACTCCCAGCCACAGCAACACTTCCAGCAGGGTCCTCGTCCCTACCATCAGGAACAATAGTAGAGACAGCAGCAACAGCCTCATCAGTGTTCTCAGCCTCCCCCTCACCATTACCATTAGAGACAGCCTCATTTCCAGTGAGGCAACCTGTTCGGTTCTCATGGACCAGTCTATGAGAACCCAGCCCTTGATGATCTCGCATGCCTACTCTCAGACCAGCAGGCATCCTTCCGGCGGGAGATGGATGAGTTCCGGCAAGAGATGAGGGATATCATCAAGGACAAGGTCGCCATACCCACTCAGATTGAGCCGAATCTGAACAATCTGAAGAGGAAGTTTGAGCAGGTACAATTCATAGAGACTACCAATCCTAGTGATTCTTTGGGTGATATTTCTTCCTACATATTTGATGATGATTTTGTGATACTTAGGAGCGGTAGGATGCCAGCCGGTGGTGCCTTGTCTGAGCGATGACCACATGGAGATCCAGGAGCGCCAGATAAGGAGGACAGCGGTACTGATGCCGCTCATGATGTTGATGACGGTGGTGCTGAAGACACCAAGGATGTTAATCCAGTTGACGGTACTGAGGTTGTCGTATCTCCAGATGCAGTTGGTGGTACTAATGTCAACATTTCACTTGATGCTGATCCAGAGCGCGGTGGTGATGCCGCGAAGATTGATGCCACCAGATTTCATTCAGTTGTGTTTCCTTCTATTGATGTATCTCAGGACAGTTTTGAGAAAAACCAAAAAATAGAAAAATGGAAAAGACCACATGAATAAAGGAGAGGTTTCTTTATCCTCTTAGAGTTCGTATATGTTGCATGATGATCTTGGTTTGGACTCCATTTCCCCACAGACATAGGAACCTCTTCCTAGCCCTCTATATGAGGAGGGCCCAGCCATCCCCTTCCCTCAAGCACTCCACTTGGCGAAGGGAATAAAAAAGAAAATCGAAAAAATGACACAGCAGCTAGAGTTCAGCCAACAGATGATTGACATATTTCAGATTAGTTGACTCTACTGGAGGCACTTGAACACATCCCTCTCTTTCAGAAGAACTTGAGAGAGAAGACCACCATCCGCAAGAAGAGAAGGAACCACAATGTTGAGATCCATGTGCTCACTTGTGCCACATGCTTTGCCATCCAGAACCGATTGCCAGCCAAGAGGACAGATGCAGGAGCTCCTTATGTCAGATGACATATTCATGAGCAGCAGTTCAATCGGACTCTACTAGACAGTGGCCTCTTCCATCAACCTTCTTCCAGCAGCCTTACTCGACCTATTAGTGTTTTCCCTCTTCAACAAAGCAGGACCATCCTTCAGTTTGCTGATAGATCTATCAAGTGTTCGAAGGAGTTGTTAAAGGATGTGGTCGTCACAATTCAGGGCTGGAAATTCCCCATGGACTCCGTTGTATTGGACATGGAGATCCCTGAGTCTGTGATGGATACCCCCATCATACTAGGATGCCCATTCTTGGCCACAGCCAAGGCGATGTCCGATCATGATAAGTGGAAAGGTATACTTTCGTGTCGAGAGAAAAAGTGTACAAATAGAGACGATTGATGAGACCAGAGCACGAGATTCAAACTGTTTTGAGCAGTCCAGCGATGCAGGGCAGATGACATATGCAGAGCGAGACGTCCACCAGAAGCTCAATTTTGTGATTACAGATGATGAAGTAGTTTGGTCCTGTATCACGAGATCTTGATGCACCTTTAGATGCTACAGATTCAAAGATTCCAGCAGATGAGAGTTCGGATAGCACGCTCTTGGTAGAGGACACAGTTGAGGCTAACGATAGCGGACTGGAGAGCAAAGCAGAGTATATTTCATGTGATTCTAATTCAGATCCCTCAGATTCAGACATTGATTGGGATGCTTTTTATGAGCTTTTACCTTGTCTTATTCCCATAGAGCTGACACCTAGGGTGGAGATTGAGCCAGCACAGACTACAGACACACCAGCAGGGCCCTCTTCGCCAATGTTTCATGCACGGCGGGAGTTTTCCCATGCATATTTGGTTGCTTTCATGCAGACATTCCAGAAGCCAAATTTGCCAGCTCCCAGTTTCACAGAGTTGAAGCCCTTGCCACAGTCGTTGAAGTACATATTCCTTGCGAGCGAGCATGAGATGTACCAAGTCATTATCTCAACAGACTTGGCAGGAGAGCAAGAATCTTGTTTGATGGAGGTTCTTGAAAGAAACCGCAAGGCAATTGGATGGAGTGTTGCTAATCTCCAGGGGATAAGTTCGGCCCTGTGCTCCCACCATATTTATCTAGAAGAGGATGTTAAGCCCTCGCGTGAGTTCCAGCGACGACTGAACCCGAACCTTCAAGATGTGGTCATGAAAAAAATATCAAAATGGTGGAGCGTCGATTTTATATCCCCATCTCCGACTCCAAGTGGGTTATTCCATTACATGTGGTGACTAAGAAGATGGGCATCACTACAGTTGTGAGTGAGTTTGGAGAGGAGATCGCTACCCGGGTACCCACTTTTTGAAGGGTCTGTATGGACGACAGATGATTGAATCAGGACACCAAGAATGATCATTTCCTGCTGCCATTTATTGATTAGATTATCGAGAGGTTAGCAGGGAAGAGTCACTACTTCTTTCTTAATGGGTACTCTGACTATAATCAAGTGGCTATAGCGCCCGAAGACCAGGACAAAACGACATTCACCTGTCCATTTGGGACATATGCTATCAGATGGAAGCCTTTGGCCTATGTAATGCCCTGGCGACATTCCAAAGGTGTATGTTGTCCATCTTTTTGGACATGGTGTTTGATTGTTTAAAGGTCTTCATGGATGATTTCTCGGTCTACGGCAACGGGTTTGATGTTTCTCTTGACTACTTAGACAAGGTACTTTAACGTTGTATCGAGGTCCATCTTGTCTTATCTTGGGAGAAGAGTCACTTCATGTAATTCAAGGGACGGTGCTTAGCCTTATTATCTTCAACTAGGGCATGGAGGTCGATCCAGCTAAGGTGGATATCATCAGGAAACTCAATCCACCGTCCAATTTGCGGCAGTTGCGGTCTTTTCTGAGGCATGTCGATTTCTACCTGCGATTCATTCAGGATTTCAGTCGTATTGCCCGAATGCTTATTGATCTGCTGATGAAAGACACCGAGTTCATTGTACATGATAAGCTCCTAGCATCCTTCGAGACTCTCAAAGGTTTAGTTGTTGAGGCTCCTGTCCTTCAGCCACCCGATTGGTCTCTTCCATTCGAGATCATGACGGATGCTTCTGCTTTTGCCATAGGGGTTGTTCTAGGACAGAGGAGGGATGAATTTTCATATACCATTCACTTCGCTAGCTGCACTTTGGATGCCGTCTAGTGGAATTAATTACAAAGAAGGAGATGTTAGCCTTAGTTTTTGCCTTGGATAAATTCAGATCTTATATTCTTGGATCCAGAGTGATGATTTTCACTGACCATACCATCATTAGGTACCTCATGGTAAAAAAAGATTCTAAAGCGAGATTGACCAAATGGATCCTTCTACTCCAGGAGTTTAATATTGAGATTAAGGATAAGCCTGGAGTCAAGAATGAGGTGGCGGATCATCTCTCCCAGTTAGAGAACCTTGAGGATTCAGAGCATACAACGTCTATCACAAAGACCTTCCCAGATGAGGCGATCCTTTCTATCGCCTCACTTCCATGGTACACCGACACTATGAACTATCTTGTCACTAAGAAAGTTCCACAAGGTTGGCCCAGACAGCGACTTGAGACTTTCCTAGCGAAGGCCAAGTCGTACCATTGGGAGGATCCCATTCTTTATCATGAAGGAGGGGATAGTGTCTGGCGTCCGTGCATTTCTCAGGAGGAGCATTACAGCATCCTCACATACTGCCACAAGCTTGAGGTAGAATGACATCATTCTGGGAGGAGAACAACACAGAAAGTGCTCCAATTCATCCTATGGTGGCCTACCCTCTTCAAAGATTCCGACGAATTCATGAAGAGGTGTACTGACTATCAAAGGATGGGCACATGTGAACAACGTGATATGATGTCGATGCAGCCCTTTCACTTCTATGAGGTTTTTGATGCATGGGGCATTGACTTCATGGGTCCATTCCCTAAGCGTCAATGATTTGAGTACATTCTGTTGGCTTTGGATTATGTGAGTTGTTCGGTTGAGGCCATCCCCGCCCGAGCCGCAGATGCTAAGTCTATTTGCTGATTTCTGAGGAAAAATATCATTTCACGGTTCGGGGAGCCTGGAGTTTTGATATATGACGGGGGGTCTCATTTTATTAACGACAAGGTAAAGGACCTTGCTAACGAGTTCAGCATAGACTATTGAGTTACCACTCCATATCACCCTCACACCAATGGTCTTACTGAAGTATCGAAAAGGGAGATCAAGACTATTCTGCAGAAGGTCGTCTGCCCAGACCGAAAGGATTGGTCACAGCTTTTGGACTCGGTCTTGTGGGCATATCAGACTTCCTTCAAGACACCTTTGGGTATGTCTCCCTTTCTTCTTGTTTATGGCAATCCATGTCATTTACCTGTGGAGATAAAGCACAAGTCACTATGGGCAGTCACTGATATATTATTGGATCCAGAAAGTATAGGAGATTAGAGGAAGGTAGAATTGGCAGCCCTGGAGGAGCTTAGAGATACATCCTTTTCGAGTAGCCTACAGTATAAGGAGAGAGTGAAGATATGGCATGATTCTCATATGAGCCATAAGTTGTTTGAGCCAAACTAGCAAGTATGGCTATTCTATGCCAAGTTGATATTATTTCCAGGGAAGTTGCAGAGCAAATGGAAGGGACCATACCTGGTCCGAAAGGTGCACGATAATGGCAGCATTGACATATCTGATATATCATCGGATTCCACCTTTTGAGTTAACAGTCAGCGCCTGAATCCTCATCTAGATCATGATATGGTGATCGTTGGTGTTGCTCCGATTCATTCTGCATGAGATGTGGTCTTCAACTCACATCATTTGCATCTCATGCATGCTTATCACTTTCCCCCACAGATCCAGTTGTCCATATCATTCATTCTTTGGTCTAACACCTCATCTTCATCTTCTGATTATGTTGTACTTAGGGTGTACTTTACCCTAAGTATAGGGGGTGTTAGACTTGTAATTATCTGTTTGTTTCTTTTTACCTCTGTTTTGATGCCTATACTTAGGGATATTTTACCCTAAGTATAGGGGAGGTAGGCCATGTACATTCTACCCTCGGTTTTCCCATGGTATACAAACTTCTATACTTAGGATTACTCGATCCTAAATGTAGGGGGATCACCGACTTCTATTCGTCGTAATCTGTTATTCGTCATTGTATTATAGCCTTTCTATTCACTTCCCGATACTCGACATGAGTTATGTCTTCTTCATCGCTCTTTGATCACTCTGAGGACATCGTTCGAGCTAAGTATAGGGGGCTTCATATATATTGTATATATACTTTAGCCATAATTCGTACTTTGTATGAGTGTGTTAATAAATAAAATGGCTAAAACCCACAAAACTAAAAAACACAAAAAAATAAAATTTTTCTTGCACATACATGTTTGTAAATAGTTATTTATAAAAACTATTTTGGTACAAATATTTGTAAAATTTTTTTGTTTGTAAAATGATTGTAAATAATTTTATATCAATAGTATGTGTACAATACAAAATTTTTGAAAAATATTTGAAAAATAAAAAGTTTGCAAAAAACTGTATGTAGAAATTTGTAGATATTTTGCAAAAAAAACTTTCCCTTCTTTCTTGCATTCAAACATTTTGCACATTTTGAAAATTGCATCAAAAAGAGTTTTGTACATAGTTTTGTATATTCTCCTGAATCATAGTTGACATTTAAACTAGTCTAGAATTAAATTGAAAAATAGAGCTTGGTTATGACCTTAATTCACTTAACTCTCAGAGAACCTTATAGGATTTGGGGTTAAGACTTTTCAGGTCCATTAGTGACTTAATTCTTTGAGTCCACTAGGCTATGATCACATGTCATCTTGATGAGCCTTAGTAGAACACTTAACAATGCATGCATGACTCTCACAGACAATGGATTTGCTTGGACCAGCACATCACACATAGCTCCGCATGAATGAGGTGATGAGGAGGCAGAATTCTTTGGCTTGGAGTAGCATATGAGGGTAGTACTTCTAGGCAGAACCTATCTTATTCCTTTAGGGAGGGATGTGCACCTCAACTTGGTCTAGTAGCATTGAGGTCTAAAGACAGTCGTGGGTTGCAATAATGCTTCAAAAGAGGGATAGTCAAATGGCTTAAGAGGAAAAACTCCTTATGTATGTGCTGCACCATGTATATATGTTGTACATATTCACATCAAAAAAATGCAAAATCAAGAAAAACTCCAAAAATGGACAAGCCTGGTTGAAAATAAAATGCTTGTCGGAGTGTATATAGTCAAATAAAGCAAAGCTTAGGTATTACACCTTCTCATCTCATGAAGCTTGCAACAGGAGACTTAGCTGCACTGGTTGAGCTCCCAAGGATACGTGGCTACACTGGCCACGGTCCATTCTCTTCTTTACCCCTCTTTTTGAGCTGGTTGCACTTAAGCTTAGAAGGGAATTCCCTACTTCTCGAGGAAAGAGCTGCTAGACCGAGGAATTAGAGTTACCTTGTTGAGGAAGATTGTTTCTTTGTCATTTCTAAGGTGGGGAGCTACATATCACTTAGTACAAGGAAAGATGCATAGTCATTAGAGTTTGCGTAAGTAGACTTGTTCTGATCTGGTTTATTGAGGAGTCTTGACCATAAAATGGTGGAACTTAGAGGTTGTTGAGTCTTCAGCCTATCTCCCAATAAGGTTCTGACAAACTAATAATCCAAAGGTCTACTGAGCTCCATATTTCAATTTAATGAAGATAAGTTTAATAATCAACCTCGATTCTCTTCCCTTTTTTTCTCTTTCTTTTCTCTTTCTTTTCGCTTCTTTTTCAAATAAGTGTTTGCTAAGGGACTAGCAAAGATAAAGTAAAGAGGGTGATGAATCCCTGATTCTTACTCTTTTATTTTAGATATTTTCTTGGAAAAGCATCGTGTAAATCCTTGTAAATACAATAACTTAACAAATTGCATGCTTGTGTTAATAGTACATAATTAGCATATTTTTGTGCAAAAATAAAGGAATAAAGAAAAAGAAAATGGAAGGAGGTATTTAGAATAAATAAAGACTGACCCAAACCCTAAGAAAAGGTCAAACCTTGACCTGATCGCAAAATAAAATAAGTAGAGAGAGAGATATAGGGTATACTTTGTGATTGTGTATATTACCTATATGTGTACATACCTATTTTTGACAAAATAAAATTAATTCATTATTTTACAACCTTGTATATATTCCTAAAAATAATATAAAATCAGAAAAAATAAATAAAAAATAAATAAAAATGCTCCATTCATTGTGCAAAATACACTTGTAGATGTCGCATTCCCTATTTATTATATATATGTAAATAACTTGTAAAAATAAAATAAAAATTTATTTATACTCCTAAAAATATGTTGTAAATAAATAAAATATAAAATAAAGGTTCTTATATAAAAGTAAAACAATAAAAATACATGTACATAATACACAGATACATGTATATAATACTATATACTGTATAGACAATAATTTATTTTCATAAAAATAATTAAAATCACAGGAAAATACCTTGAAAAATAATAAACTTTTTTGTTTTATATACTTTTTAATTGAAATTCATTTATTATTTTCAATTAATTTATATTTATTTTTTTCATTGTTTTGTCTTCTAGCGACTTTTGTCATTTTCCCCCGTCGCTTGTGAATAGTCCATGTCAGCTCTATTGACTCCGGTCAACTGGTTCCCTCCTCCTATTCGCCCGAATCGGGTCTACCGCGATTTTCACCCATTTCTCCAGACCCGACCATCTCTCCATCCCTCTAATTTCAAGCCCCGACTAAGGGGCGCGGATCCCTAATCCATGCCCGATCCTTTTCTAGACGATCCTTACCACGGTTCGCAGGCCACTCCCCTACCTTTTTCGGACCCGGAACCTTATATAACCTACGTGCTTTCTCCCCTTTTCGACCACCTTCGACTTCTCCACCACCTCTGTTGCACCCATTTTCCCTTTTCCAGAGTGACAACACGAGAGGGAGAGGGCGAGGGTATCATTTGGAGCGTAGTAGCCCCCATGTCTGGCGAGATTCATCTCTGCTCTGTCGTGAAAAGTCGTAGCCTCTGGACACACTGACCATTGAGGCAATCATTCCCTATGGACCTTTTCCACACCCCCAGGCCATCTCCTTCACCTGTAAGCATTCCATTTATCCTTCTTTTCCAGCTCGGATCGATCGTTCATCCCTGCCTCACATCGCATAGTCGAAGACCATATCTACCCCTTGTTACGCTTTGCTCCGACTCTCACACTCCCTCACCCAACCTTCCTCCAGTTCTTCACACGCTCTGCCATCTTTCCCTTGACTCCAACCACCGGGTTGGAGTCAACCAGCAAGTCGACTCCCCCATTTCATTAGAGACCTATCCCGCTCACCTCTCCCCTCTGTTTTCAATACCCTTTGTGTTCTAACCCTCGCCGGAGCACTATCTCCGAGCATATCCTTTCTCTTGCAGAGTTGAAGCACCAACAGACCTCATCTGGAGGCCCGAGCGAAAGAAGAGGGCACCCCCAAGTCGCTCTAGCTTTTCACGTCTCACCAGGACATCCTCCTTGGTCCTGGGACCTTCTGAGCACCCCCATAGCTGCGGACCACCATCAGAGACTCGTCCCCCATCTGAGCAGCTCGCTACGACGCTAGACCAGCGCTTCATCATTGATTGAAACTCACCGAAGGCGAGTTCGTTCCCAGTTCTTCCAGGCATCGTCTCCACCGTCCGATTGGGTCCTCCCCCAGTTCTAATCTCTACCGTTCAGCATCTGGGAGCCCTCGACCGTTAGATCCATCTGAGGATCAAGAAGGAGCCATCCATCGTCGAAGGGGTACCCATCGATCTTCACCACCCTTCCATTAGTGGATCTCTTTCAGATGTTGGATAGCTCTTAAAATGGGGTAAATATCACTTAGTCCCCTCTCCATTTTGCTTTTATTATCTAGTACTGTAAATATTTGTCACATTTCATTTTTATTTGGAGAATTTGCATACTGGACCTCGTAGTTTTTACTGTTTGCATTTTGGTTCTTATGAGTTGAAAGCACGTGTGTGCTCATGTGAGTTTGGGTTATTTGCAATTCTTGTCATGGACTTATATGTTGTTATGGAATGAATATTATCTTTTGAACTATTGCATTTATAACCATGTGCGTAATATAATGAGCATGTGTGTAATTTAAGCGGATTTTTTGCATAATAGCCCCTATGCTTTCCACGTGTGTTACGATTTGGCCCAGAACTTGGTTCTAATTGTATACACGACCTTACAAATTTCTTGTCTTTTATTTATCTGAATAAATAGCAAAATAATTCAGAAAATTATATAAAAATTACCTTTAGCTCTTGTAGACACATAGTATTTTTAGTGATTTTTGTGGATTAATTCAGTTGTATTTAATTTTTTCTAAAAATAAAAAACCCCTAAAAAGTGTTCTGTCTATTTTGGAAAATACATGAAAATTCGAAAAATTGCCCTAAAGTTTTATAAAAAAATTTCTACTTGTGTGTTTTTGTGTGCTTTGTCTTCAGTACCAGTTGTGTTTTAAAAATCATCATAAAAATCCTAAAAAATGCAAAAGACCTAAAAACTTCTAAAATCATAAAAATTCAAGAAAAATTAAAAAAATCATTTCAATTCCTGTTTGTAGCATTTTCTTTCTAGTTTCACATAAAATTGCCCTCAAGACTTTAGGGTACTTTGATTAATTTTAATTTGTATTTAGTCCTGGTCGGGCACTGTTTGTGGTTTTCTCCATTGTTGATTTTTATAAAATCATAAAAAAAATCAGAAAACCCCCAAAAAATTACCAAAACAATTCAAAATTTCAAAAACCCAAAAATATTTTTATTTGAATTTTTGTTATTTTTAGTCTTAAAAAAATTAAAAAAGCTTATTGTGTGCCTTGATTTCTTAATTGCTTGATTTTATTTCTTTATTCAAAAATTGAATTTTTGTAAATTAAAAACCACTAAAAATTCGTTTTGTTTTATTTTTTGAAATTGACTACTTCGTATGTTTACTCGTGCTCCTTGTGTTCGACCCTGGTTGCTTTACCATGTAAAATTAATTAGCGAAGACCGCTTACATTTTGATTCTTGTTTTATTTGCTTGAGTGGTTTCTCTTCTTCTTGATGATTCTGCCTTGTGATCTGGATCGCAATGACCCTTGATTATTTACTTTCCTAACCTGAGTTGCAAGGTGCGGTCATCAATAAGCTCCTTGATTTTTCTTATCATTTTCGTCTCATTTCTCATAATTATTTAGGCTTCTGCACACACCTTCACCCTCGGATCGTGCACACTATACCAACCTTCTCCTCTCTTACATACCCTCCGGCCACTCCATTCCATCCACTCCGCCCTTCACGACGGAGGAGTACCTGAGCCTCCATCTTCTCCATTCACCTAGGCTCCTACTCCATTCATCTTGCATCGTACATTGTTGCTTCGGCTATCTACTGACTTTGCAAGTGTTAAATTTATCAATGGCCAGAGCCTCATCGGAGCGGACCT
The DNA here is from genome assembly GCA_037367405.1 of Ottelia alismoides. NCBI lineage: Eukaryota > Viridiplantae > Streptophyta > Magnoliopsida > Alismatales > Hydrocharitaceae > Ottelia > Ottelia alismoides. The sequence continues at coordinate 473,123 of JAZKJV010003657.1, forward strand.
CGCGAACTCTATCTCCGTCGTCCAGATGTTGTTGGCCCATTCTAGGCCGACATGTGTCTCGCTTGTGCTTCCAGCTAGCTCTAGATGCTTCCAAGATGCTTCATGGAGCTTCATCAAGCATGGAGGGGAGTGTTGGAGGTCCTACATCTTCATCAGAGGCTCGATCGCGCTGTCAACCCTACCGATGAGGAAGAATCCCAGAATGCATAGTTACCATTGGATGGCGCCCTCCCGGTGTCCATCCAATGGTCTACAGGAGGCCACGTCGACGCCTCCACGCATCTACAGCTATCGTATGATCTCGCTGATCGGACGGTCCAAGCGGAGCCATGTCGTCGCCCCGAGCCCCTACTCCGCGCCTTTAGGCCCGAGATGCCCGAGCCTGCTGATCCAACCGTACCTGGAGATCGATGGAGGGGGGCGACGTGGCTGACTGCAGACCGCTGGATCTAGATGGATCCAACGGTGATGGGCTTCCTCCAGAGATGACTACGTGGCTCGCTCCTGTCCGTGGGATCACAGCTGATCCTACGGCTCCTGTGCTTGTCCGGATGTGGGCGACGTGGCGTGAAGATGATCGTTCGATCAGGATGATCGAACGGTGGCTGGACTTCTCCTTCAACGGTCCTCCGCCACCTGCGGAGGAGTTGGCGGGGCTCCAGCGAAGGGGGGTCTGCTCTGCCTCGTCGTCCTGGTGTCTATGAAGGTCGATGGCGACTCTGAAGTAGCTCGGAAGGTTCGCGGCAGTGCGGCGAAGGCTCAGGAGGTCTCAGGAGCGGAGGAGGCATGTCGAAGCTCGCTGGCGATGAAGCTCGATAGGAGCTCCGGTGAACTCCTGGCCAGTGAACTGGGTGTACCTGCAGGGGGTTAGAGGAGATAGCCGAAGCGTGTGCGTGCTAGTGGAGATGTGAAGGATGGACGGCGAGGCCTAAAGCGGAGTATGGGTGGTCCGGCGATGATGCTCCGCCCAGGTGGCGGAGTTGGAGTCGATGAGAGGTGGAATGCGTCGTCGGAGGGTGTGAAATATTGCGCGAAGATCTGAGCTCCATCACGGAGCTCGGAGAGGTGAATGCGGGGCGAGAAGATCACGGTGGAGGTGGAATTAAATCGGAGAAAAGTCAAAGAAAAATCAAGAAGAGATCGGGGAAGATGGAGGAGGTTACCTGGGGATTGGAGCTCAGATTGAAGCTCCAGGTCTTCGCTCAAGGGGTTGGTAAGGTCCCGAGCTCAAGCAGCTTCGCGGAGGGCGGCTGCGACACGGCGGTGGTGCCGTGGATCTTGCCGGAGAAGAAACTGGTCTTCGCTCGAAGATACGCACGATTGTTGTCACCAATCGATCTATCTGAGCTCGAGGATCCTCTCTGGAGTGGCGGATAGACGTGACGCTGGTTGTAGGTGGAGGATTTATAGGGCGGAGTCGATGGGTGAGCAGGTGACGAGGTGATGTTCATGGCCGTCATGGAGCGTCTCTGGTGGACGTCGTGGGAAGAGAGGGGGCTGGCGAGGATGAGGGGAGAGTGGTGGAGGTCGAGGTGGTGTTGTCGATCGACGAGGGTAGTTGGAGTGCGGCCGAAAATAGAAAGGGGCAAGCCCCCTCGCGCAAGCTCGAGATCGTGGGAGAGAGGGGCGTTGGAGGTGGAAGACGAGGTCATGGCCGTTGGATCTTGTGATCCAACGGCCCAGATCGAGGCTCCATGGAGCGTCTAGGATTAGATAAAGGGCAAGGCGATCTGAGCGTCAGGAGGCTAACACGTGGCGCGATGGGGGCACCGTGCGAGCGGGCGGCTGAGATGGTGGGGATGAGATGAAGGCAAGATCTGATGGCGCATAATGCGCCATGTGGCACGCTGTGGAAGAGGCACGAACGGGCGGATAAGATGAAAGGTGGGAAATGATCAGACGGTGTAATGCAAGGCGTACGTGGAGGAGGCGCAGCCGTTGGATCTGGATGGAGATCCAACGGCTGTGGGTGCCGGCGGCTAGGGCAAGGGGAGCGGGCCGCATGGCACAACCAGAGGGCGCCACATGGCCAACTGTGAGTGGTTGTGAAAAGAAATGGATTTAGAAAGAGAAGGAGGCCGAATTTGGAAAAACTCAAAACATGAAACTTGTAGATCTCGATGAGATCTACAAGTTTCATGTTGACCAAAGACAGATATGAGGTCAAATATGATACAAAAATACAAGAGTACAAATATACAGCTATGTAGTATACAAAAAGGCCCAAAACCCAACTTCTTCATACGAGCTCCAAATTAGATGAAATTAGTCTCATTTTAAAGGTCATTTAATGTGTATTATTCTGAAAGTGAGTAGACCTATGTTGGAGGTTGTATGAGGGAATTATGGGCATTTTGTGGTCCAGGGGTTTTATGGCTTTATTGGTGCTTTTACAAAGGAGATCTTGGCTTTCTTCCTTATATTATTACTAAGGTGTACATAGTATAAGGGAGAGCTTATTTTTATGAGTAGACATTTTACAAGTGATCTTGGCTTCTTATTTAATGCAAAATGTGAATGCTAAAATGCATATTTTATGGATGCATGCATGAATGCAATTTATGCATTATAAATGGAAATATGCATATATTTACTTGGGAACAAGCTTCTATTTTCAATTTTAGAGTGATGAATCACAGATTCATCACCTGCACTGGACGCCAAACCTTTCCCACGTGCCTAGTCACATGAGGGTTGGCATATTTGTAGGGAGGCCCCTCGAAGTTCTTTAAATTACAAACAGGTTCTGCTATCACTTGTATAGCACGCGCACATGGGGTTAATTGCAACCAACCCCCTCTGGGTTTCAATAATTACAGTTTAGCCCCCTACGCACGTGGGAAATATATAGGGAAGGTCATGCATGTTATTTTATTTGCATTTAGGTTCTTCCAGGGAGCTGCTTGTAGTCTCTTATCTAGTTAATTTCATGTTTTCTTTGCATTTATGCCCCTGGTTACTTTTGTTAATATCTTGAGCATCTGAGCTCTGTTTTTGTTTATTTCAGTTGTGTTTCAAAGCTTATTTTATTATATTTCTAATGGCATGACTTGATCTCTATTTTGACACTTAAACTCCATATTATTATATCTAATTAAGTAGTGTCACATACTTAATGATCTTTACGCCGTTTATTCTCTGATCAATGAAAACTACTTTGTACAACTTTTTTTAAATTGATTACTTATTAATTGCTCTTTGATTTTATTTAATTAGGGCATACTTGCATTTGTCCTCATCTGCAGCATGTTGCATGTAAAAAAATTATATAAAAAGTGTATGCATTGTATATGTCTTTTTGTGTATTGATATATGAACTTCTAATTTAACAATTAATCTGAATATTAAGAGTCTAGATAATCATTTAAGAGGCTTGTGTCTCTGAGTTCGACCTTAGGCTTGCCCAAGTATAATAAAATTGACTGCTTTGATTTAATTGATTATTTTTTAGGCACTTTTTGATGGATCCAATTCAGCCGACTACAACGCATTAAAACGACACAATTAAGAGGGTAAATTTTGGTTCTGTCAAATGGCGTCATTGCCGGGGACACGGCTTATCTTTCGTTTCATTTAGATTTTATTATTTGATTAAGTGCTTGTCTCTAACTTGTAGGTCAATCTGTTCATATCTCATGCATGGTTTCAATAATTCTTGATATACATCTAATGCATGCTTTTTTGTGGCAGGGACCCTTGGTGATCAAGGAGGCAAGGAGCAGGAGCTCCCACTGCAATGAGCCGCAGAAGCAAGTATTAGAGAAAAATCGAAGAAAGAAAAAAAATATCTTGCATTATTCATTCATGCATGCAATAATCACCTTTACAACGGTCTTTGTTTAAAGACTCGTGATTGTAAATGAACGATGGTTTTTGTGGTTGTGTGGGGATCGCCCCACTTGAGTGTCAACCTAAGATTAGGCATGCAGCTCTCTGAGCTATCATCCATTTTTATCTTATGTGTTTGATCGTAGGTAGGACACACATTAATTTGAGACGCACGTAGACATCGCTTCACTTAGCCAAAAATAAAATATGTTCTTCCCTGCTAATAGAAGCATGCTAGGAGTGGTTTTTATCGAGTTGTATACATTTGATTTTCTATTTCAATTCAGTCTTATCTTTCACGAATATAGCTCAAGGCACTATAAGTTTTCCCTTTACGTAAATCATGATTTTATCGAATGCATTTGTTTTTTTCTTGACCTCCCTTCCTGGATCATCTAAGATTAATGGAAATTGAGAATGAGCAGTAGATGATGTTTGATTGATTTATGATCGCATTAAAATAGTGATAACCTTAAAGCTAATAACTGGGATTGTAAATGCAAGTTGACCAATAAAATGGAGTAAAATCATGTTTTGGGAGAATAACACCCTTTTTTGCGTAGGATGTTAGGATTTGACGTATCATAAATCCCTGCGTAAATTAGAATGATTTTATCACCAATAAAAATGATAAGATAACTAACCAACACTTGTTGGTTTCACATGTGAGATGGTGAATCAAGGGTGTTGCGTGGTTGATTGAGCCCTGATTGTTTCGGCACTCTCCCCTAGACCTTAGGTGCTACATTCATCTCCGTAGATTCACTCCCTCACTTGTACATCCACCCTAACCTCTTCGTTTCCCTCAGGACTCCCAAACATCATTTATCCATATTTGTACTTCGGCTATCCTTAGCCTAAGTATAGGGGGGACCTGAGTCCTGTGAATTTCTTACTCATTTATCCTTCATCCTGATATTTAGGTTATTTCTTACCTAAGTATAAGGGACGTCCTCCTCAGTTCTTATATCATTTCCTATATTTAAAATTGAGCTGGCTTTGTATCACTTAGTGCTATGAGGACATAGAAAAAATTTAAGTATAGGGGGGTATACCGTATATACAGTATATATATACTTTGGCCATACTTCTATTTTGAAAAATTTTGAAAATTTTGAAAAAAGATTTTTTGGGCTAGAGTATACATTTTTTGAACTATGTGGGACAAAAAAATTTCAAGGTTTGAAAATTTTTCTCAACTATGTTACATTATTTTGAAGAAATTATTTTAAAAATTGTTTTTAAATGAGTTTTACTTGTTTTGAAACAATATTTGAAAAATGTTTGAAAAATCTTTTTATGTGACAATGTTTTGAAAATCTTTTCAAATTTCTTTTTCAAAAAAAGAAGGGATAAATGAGCCTAACTCGAGTCTGTAAATAGTGTCTCACAAAATGAAAGAAAAATGAAAAAATGGATGAAGGAGTTGGATTAATCCCTGACACTTTCACATTCACACAATATCCATGATGTTCAAGAACACTTGGTTGGAGAGGTCCTGAGATTTCAGGTTAACCAGTCTTAGCCATCAGGGTCTTCAACTTAATTATCCACATTTCCCTAGTTTGTCAGATTTGTGTTCTATATTACGTGCTTAGTCTCTAACCTTAAGAATATGATCAGCACTTCACTTACGCGACTGTGGTTATGATGAGAGGAGTTGATATTTCACTTGAGGGACTGGGATGAGGGATTCAAGTATGGACTCGATTCAATGATACTTGAGGATGGGATAAAATCAATGAAGGCTTCATGAAACCTGAGTATCATCATTTTAGCCAGTATGAGAACTTGGTTCTTGTACTAATCTCTTGACATTTACCTAAGTGTCAGGGTGTGAATAAATAAAAAATGTTGATCAGTCGCCAACTCTTGGTAAAAGCAGTGGAGCTAGCCAAAAATAATACAAAGAAGTATCAAATGTTGAAAGAAAAAAGCTCTCATCCTACAAAGTTAGAAATCAAAGAGCTTCATCCAAAGGCGAGCACTCCCAGCCATTTCAAAGTGTCCACTTAGACCACCGCTATTAGGACCAGGAGTCAGTCTTGCACCAAAAAAGGCTTTGCATCGTAAATGCTACAAGTCTGGGTGTAGAAGGTATAATAGATACTCAAAAAAGGCACACCCCGGTGTAATCCCAGGGAAACAAGTGCAGACGACTCCAACTTCTCTTGACGGATGCACTGATCAACACCAAAAATATGTTGAGTTAATAAGGCACTTGAGAGGATCCTTGTTCCAAAGAGAGGTAGAGAAGAAATGGCACGATCCTATGCCCTTCATCAACTAGCCTTCCATCTACATTTCTAAGTCTGACAACTAAAGAGATGGTGGATTGATCGTAATTATTTGATTTATTCCCTAGTGCTGAGGATTAGGTCCTTAGGAGAATTTCTCAGACTAGGACCTTGGGTGAAGTCGTGACTCTTCTCTCGTGATTGCGGTCAATACTTAATTTCATATCCTTATTTTATACGTATATAGAGAGAGTCTAGAAAATTAGAGAAATTGGATACCTCTTGATTAAGTTTAGGTTGAGCTTTGAGATTTTAGATCTCTAAAATTGAGAGTTATTGAACGGATTAGATCTTGTATCGACATGCACAATCGGGGGTTAATCCAACTAATTCATTTTTAAGATGCTTGGGGACGAGCATAGTTTAAGTATAGGGTGGTGATGAAACTCAGTGTCATCATATTAATTTGCAAATATTAACCCCTAGCTTAAATTAGTGTCACTAAAAATCAGATAAATCATTGTATATAGCTGAGTCTTGAAATAAATTAAAATTACAAATTACAAAACTAAAAAAATCGTAGTGTTTTTAGTCCCTTAAAAACGCTCATAAAAATATTTCTCCCTTCATTTAACCTCGTTTCCGTTTTTGGTCAACATGAAACTTATAGATCTCATCGAGATCTACAATGTTTATGTTTTGTGTTTTTTTAAATTCGGCCATTTTCTTCTCCTTTTTTGAGTTTTTCTTCTAGAATAACCTGATTGGGCCACGTGGCTCTTTCTGGTTGAGCCACGTGGCCCGCTTCTTTGTGTTCCACGCGCCCTCGCTCATGTGCCGTCTGATTCCATCTATGCGCCCTCATCACGGTCGTTCATCTACGCTTCAATCCCATCCCTTTAATCGGTCCTCAAACCGCATCACAGTCTTCCTCTACTGCCCATCGCTCCTGTTGCCACGCGTCAACCTCCAGAGTCGTCTGATCAAAGCCCGGAGCACATCTTGATCGTCCCCTTCCGCTCGACCTGAGGCCATTAGATCAATTAATCCAACGACATCCGGCCCTTGGATGTGCCTTGATCATTTGATCAAGGTCGCTCATCCACGCCTTTCTCTCAACCGTTGGATCATGAGATCCAACGGCCGAGACTATGTCTCCTACCTCCAGCCCTCCACTCTCTCCCATGTCCTCCACCTCGTGCACCTGTTGCCTCCTTTCCATTTCCCTCGTCTCCTCAGCCATCCCCTCCGCTCTCTAACTATCCCATGACCAAGTCCGATCATCCTTCTTCCTCGCGGACACCATCACTCTCCACGATCCTGCCCCTCTCACTCCACATCTCCCACGCAAATCACGTCAACCACCATCGTCTGCTTCAACCACCTTTCTTCAAATATGCCCTCACCAGCCACCGTAAGTGTTTTCCACTTGTACTGGGGCTTCACCCAACCCCTCTCCGCCTCCCCGTGATAGGGTGAGGTCGGATCGACGACGGGAAGATGGTTGAGCCTCCCGTGAGACCCATACCCATGGTAGCTATGTCTCTGGCGCTCGCTCGTCGGCGAGCTGCTCCCCGTGGCCATGGGAGTCCGAGCTCCGCCTAGGAGTTCAAGCGTAGGCTGATGTCCGCCAATCCTTCTAGGTAAGCTGCTTGATTCTTCTTATCGTTTTCATCTCATTTCTCATAATTAATTAGGCTTCTGCACACACCTTCGCCCTCAGATCACCATCGTTGTAGTTTTGCCATGCTTCCACCGTCTTCGCGCACACTATACCCACCTTCTCCACTCTTCCATACCCTCCGGCCACTCCGTTCCATCTGCTCCGCCCTTCACGGTAGAGGAGCACCTGAGCCTCCATCTTCTCCATTCGCCTAGGCTCCCACTCCACTCATCTTGCATCGTACATTGTTTCTTCGTCTATCTACTGACTTTGCAGGTGTTAACTTCATCAATGGTCGGAGCCTCATCGGAGTGGAACTCGCAAACTCCGTCTCTGGCGTCCAAACATTGTTGGCCCATTCCAGGCCCACCTGTGTCTCGCTTGTGCTTCCAGCAAGCTCGGGATGCTTCCAAGATGCTTCCTGGAGCTTCATCGAGCACGGAGAGGAGTGGAGGAGGTCCTGCGTCTTCATCGGAGGCCCGTCGTGACGCCAAACCCGCAGCAGAGGAAGAAGCCCAAAACGCACAGTTACCGTTGGATGGCACCCTCCTAGTGCCCATCCAACGATCTACAGGAGGCCATGTAGATGCCTCCTTGCATCTACAGCTATCGCCCAATCTCGTTGATCTGACGGTCCAAGCGGAGTCACATCAATGCCCTGAGCCTCCACTCCACACCTTTAGGCTCGCGGTTCCCGATCCTCCTCCGATCCTCCCGAGCCTCCTCTGAGCCTGCACCAGACGTCGAACCTTGCCCCACGTGCCCAGTCACGTGAGGGTTGGGATATTTGTAGGTAGGCCCTCGAAGTTCTCCAAATGCAAACATGTCCTACTATCATGTGTATAGCACATGCGTCTGGAGTTAATTACAACCGACCCCCTTCGAGTTCAATAATTGTAGTTTAGCCCCTGTACGTGTGGAAAATTTACAGGGAAGGCCTCTACGTTATTTTATTTGCATTTAGGTCCTTCCAAGGACCTGTTTGTAGTCTTTTATCTAGTTAATTTCATGTTTTCATTGCATTCATGCCCCTCGCTATCTGCTTTAATTGATTTCAGTTTCATTTCGAAGCTTATTTTATTATATTTCTAATGGCATGACTTGATCTCCGTGTTGACACTTAGAATCCAAATGATTAAATCCAATTAAGTAGTGTCACATACTTAATGATCTTTATGCTGTTAATTCTCTGATCAATGAAAATTTATTCGTACACCCTTTCTGAAATTGATCACCATCATGTTACATGCAAAAAATCAAATAAAAAGCATCTACATTGTATATGTATTTGTGTGTATTGATCTATGAGTTTCTAATTTAACACTTAATCTGAATAATGAGAGTCTAGATAATAACTTAAGAGGCTCGTATCCCTGAGTTCGACCTTGGACTTGTCCAAGTAAAATAAAATTGATCGCTTTGATTTAATTGATGATTTTTTAAGCTATTTTTGATGGATCCAATTCAACCGACCACAACGCATTAAAATGACATAATTAAGAGGGTGAACTTCGGTTCTGTCAATGTCATAGTTAAGTTGTGTATCTATAGTTAGCAATAATTTGATGAGTTTAAGCATGGTCACTAGAAAGCAAGTCTCATCGCAAGCGATGTCTTCTTTCTGTGTATCTTGAGGATACAAGATGAGTTTTGAAGGTCACTACCTTCTTATCAGGATCCATCTTTCTCTTGAAGATCCACTTATACCTAACAGGTCTTACCTTATAGGTGGATCCTTGAGGGTCCATATAAAACACTTGTATATGAAGTCTACTTTAGACTTTATTGCTAACATCCATCTTTCCATGTCATGATCCTTGGAAGCTTCATCATAGGAAATCA